>OX359269.1:11846144-12016144 GCA_947179155.2 Hedera helix
TTCAGTTTTGAGTTTAAAAATATTTAAAATTGATTTTTTTTTAAAATTAATATTAATCTTATAATTTGAAACAGATATTTGGATAATTTTTTTAAACAAATTATCATCGTTCACATAATTAAATTACAAATGGATAGAGTGACTTTATATATATATATATATATATATATATATAAAATTTATACTGTTACAATGTAAAGAATTTAGTGATACATTTCAATCCTAAAATCTAGGAAAATTCTGGAAAGGGGTAGGGAGAGACTTTTCCATTAGGCTATCCCTCTCACTTTTAATATGAAGAAAGACTTGATCGAATTTAAAAAAGCCTTCTTAATCGACATATACATATATAGAGAGAGAGTTGGGGGGGGGGGGGGGGGGGGGGGCTATTTCATTTTGCGCATTCTATAAACTAGTTAAATATTTGATAGTTAATTTTTTAACCACTATCGGCTTTTTTACGTGCATATAAAATTATAAACTAGTGGACAGATCATTACTACAAACATGTTTATGACTTGTAAGAATTTTAATTTCAAATACGTTTTGATGTGTAAAATCCTTTATAAAAGTTTTCAACATATTCCGATTTTAAAAATAATTGACCAACATATGACACTATTTCGCATTTACTACTATCAACTTCATTAACAAATTCTGTTCTATTCGTTGAATTTAAACTAACAAGAGATTCAAAACAATTTGATTCAAACATATCTGCAGGGCAGTCATTGAAGAAGATTTGTCACATATTATGAAGAAAAAACAAGTTGTAATGATGGTGAAATGTTTTCGTAGTTTAAAGCTGGGGCAGAAGGTAGATTTAGTGCTGCTGAACTAAACTATATTCAAGCATATTTGCAGTCATTGAAGAAGCATGATCGTAGTTTTTTTTATATATTTTGAACTCAAACGTGTCACCGTACAATCATGATTAAAGTTTTGCTAGTTGGATCGGGTGATTTAAAATTCTTAACAATTAAAAATATTAATAAATTTTTTTAATATTAAAGTATTGCTAATTGGGTAGGATTTTAATTAGTACTCTTTGAATGATGTAATTAAAAACAAATATTAATGTGTATTTTTGAAAAATATAATAATTTTCTCTAAATATCTCCTCATTAAATAAAAAAATTAACGTCTATGAAACGGCCCGTGCCCCGTTAGTATTATATAATTAAAAGTATAAATTTGCTTTCACTAATTTTTTGTTTCACAAATTTTTAGTTCAACGTTTTCGATAGTATAAGTACCATTCCAATTTATAACAATCAAATACTATCTAAATTTGTAAAATGTTCGAAAGGAACACCAATCTTCTTGGAAAAAAAGTAGTTTTTTTATTTTTATATCCCTAATAGGGAAAGAAACTTTTAAATAGAAAAAAGAAGTTATATTTGATTCTACCAATTTTATTATAAACTTTTTTATCACAATTTATGTAAGATAATATGTCTTAACAAAATTTGTAAGGATAATTTTATTAAGATATTAAAATATCAAAAAAATCTCTTAACATGTCATGTAATTTAATTTATTAAAACTTAAAATTTTACCAAATCCAATGTTCTAAAAGGCGCTAGGCGGGAGGCGGGCGGCCGAGGGGGGCCTAGCGCCTAGGGGGCCTAGGCGGGGCCTAGGCGGGGCCTAGGCGGGATTTTTATTTTAAGCTAATTTTAATATTTTATATTACATTTATCCAAACAAAGCAATAATATAAAACAAAACAATCTATAATAAAGATAATAAATGCAATTGTTCAAAGTTCAAACACAAACATTTCATTGTTCAAAGTTCAAATACAAACAAATAATCAAAAATACAAACTAAATAGCTAATAGTCTCCATCTCTATATCTCTAATTCTTCTTCTCCATATCCCTCTAAGATAATGTCCCCATCGGACTCACACTCGACCTCCTCATCTCCCTCTTCCTCCGTATCATCATTAGACAAAAAATCTTCTTCATGTAGTTCTCTTACTTCAACATTTCGGCTACTTCTCCTAGGCTCTAGAACGCTGTCGGCCCCGGATGCTTCACCAACCGCTTGCCAAGTAAGGCCTGGACAGCCCTCGACTTCATCATCACCACCTTCAACAATCCATCCTTGCGCTTTTGAAGCATCACTTGCTAATAGCACATCTATTTTCCTTTCTTTCTCCCGTTGCTTCTTGTTGTTAAGCCTTGCATTAAATTGGACATAGACTAGATTGTTCAACCTTGTTGCGTCTAATCTATTCCTTTTCTTTGTATGAATCTACAAAAAAAAATAACCACCAATTACTAATTAGTAATTAGTTAATTACTATATATTTGGTAGTTAATCATTAATACTTACCCCCTCAAAAGTACTCCAATTTCTTTCACACCCGGATGAACTAGTAGTCAACGAAAGAATCCTTGTTGTCATCCTTTGCAAGTTGGGTGTAATATTGCCATAATTGGACCACCATCCAACTAGTCATTAAAGAATTAAAAATCAAAATTAGTAACAAATATTTTAACAAGTATTAAATAGTAAAGAAAAAGATTAAACAATAAATATTTATACCCGGATCATAATTATCATCATTTGTTGCACATCCCGCCGCCGCTAAAGGTCTTCCAAACCCACCATCTTTTCTCTTATACTTCAACAACTCCGTATTTATGACGAGATTTTGCATATCAAAGTCATCGGGAAAGAACTTCTCAACACAAGTAAATATCGCATCCATGACAAGTGGATCACTTTGTATGGTAGGATCTTTAAAGAAGTAATAAGGGTTCAATAAGTAGGCCGCCAAATGCAATGGACTATCAAGCCGGTCTTTGGCTTTAGCATCGATAATCTCAAGAATGGGACGATAGTTAGTCTCATTATTTGCGAATGCCTCTTTGATCTCTTCCTTTGCTTTTTTGAGTTCTCCATATAAAAAACCCATTGATGGCTTTCGGTCTCCATCAACAAGGCGAAGCACCTTTACCAATGGAGCAAACACTTTCAAGCATAGTGTTACTCCATTCCAAAAACTCAAACTCAAGACGGTAGCATAAGCCGTTTTTCCCTTAGTACTTTTCGACCATTTGCATTGATCCCATTCAGTACTACTAAACATATACCTCAACTTCTCTTTCTTTTCCATCAAACTTTGCAAAGTCAAGAAAGAAGTTGCAAATCTAGTAGCGCCCGGCCTGACTATGTCTCTCTTTTTTGTATGCTTCCTCATCAATGCCAATGTCTTATGATGTGCATAAATAAATATAGTAAATGCCTTTGCTTTCTCAATCACTCCCTTAAACTTTGGTAGCTTACCAATTCCTTCAAGCATGAGGTTCAAAGTGTGAGTGGCACAAGAAGTCCAAAACATATGTGGCCTCTTTATCATTAGCAAGTCCGCCGCGGCCATGTTGTTGGAAGCATTATCGGTAACAACTTGCACTACATTTTGTGTCCCAACTTGTTCAATGCAATCATCAACATATTTGAAAATATATTCTCCGGTGTGTGCTTCCTCAGAATCTTCTTTAGAAGAAAGAAAAGTTGTGCCCTCTTTGCAATTCACACACAAATTCATGATACTTCTTCTTTTTCTATCGGTCCAAGCATCGGTCATGATAGAACAACCACTGAAAGACCATTCTTCTTCTTGCTTCTTGAGTGACTTCTTAGTCCGCTCTACTTCCTCTTTCAATAATGGCTCCCTTAGTTGGTATTGGCTTGGAGGTTGGTAACCCGCGCCATATTGGCCAACCGCTTCACAAAATCTCTTGAAGCTATCACAATCGATAGCATTAAAAGGAATACCGGCTTCATACACCCATCGAGCCAAGTATTGATGCACACTATGCGTTCTTTCCTTCCAAAGTGCATCATTGATATTTTGTTGTCGTAGCTTCTTACTTGTACTCATTGAAGAATCGGGATTTATGGTCGATGCAAATTGATCCATAGCCCCAATAAAGTGTGGTCTTTTTCTTGACCCTGTCACTTCAATTTCTTCTACTCCCTCGTCATCAATTATATTAACTTCTTTTCTAATTTCTTCATTATCTTTCTTTTTCTCTTGCTTCTTTCTTTTTGCTTCTTCTATTGCGGCTTTACACTTTGCTTTATCTTCATCAGTAGCCTTTAAGCACGGTCTAGTATTTCCTGTAATTTGCGCAATGTGTTGTTTAATTCTATAAATCCCTCCGCTAACACAATGTCCACACAACTTGCATTTCACCTTATCCATATTTTTAGGATTAATCAATATCCCATACTCCCATCCAATGTCCTTTGATGCACGTTTCAATTGTGATTCAATTGCAGGTACATTCGTGGAATTAGATGCTTCCGAAGAATGATTTTGTGCCATTGAAAGTTTGAAACAAACCTACAAATTTCACTATAGAAGGCATGAGCAAACAGAGGGGCAAAAAAACAACCAGCAGCAGCATGTAGAAAAGAAATAGAACAGAAATTAAAGGCAAAACAGGACACAGCAGCATGCACAAGTACAGAACATAAATGAAACAACAAAACAGGGGCAATGTTCTAACTATAGCAGTACAGCAGCAGCAGTTATCAGCCAATTATCAGCCAAGTCTATGTCAGTCAAGTATCATTCTGTATTTCTGTATAAAAGTATTAATTCAATTATCAGCCAAGTCTCATTCTGTATAAAAGTATTAATTCAATTATCAGCCAAGTCTATGTCAGTCAAGTCTCATTCATGTATAAATGTATAAAAGCTGAATACATTGAGCACACAAGAATATTTTTTGTGAACAACACAAGAGTGTATAAATTTTTTGTGACAAGATCATGAAATACAAAATGCTTTTGCACAAGCAGACAAGCAGTATCACTCCTTAAAGCAGAGTATAATTCCAACCCCACAATCAAGACCAATCACCAAATGCCTATCAGGAGAAGGTTCCCCTCCTGCAACATACATAATAAAGGTTCTATAAAAAACAAATTAGATTGGCTTAGGTATACAAAAACAAATTTTGAATCACATTCGGATGACAGGGGGTTTGTACAGGGGAAAACCCCATTTTATAGCTACACAACTGATCACACAAGATAATTGAACCTCCTAGACACAATCACACAACCACCAATATTCCTCTGTCTCTGTCACTCATTCTCAAATCTCAGCCCAGGCAAATTCAAGAGTCTCACCTTCAAATCGTTATGGCAGTGCCGCAGTGGAGCAGCCGAGCAGAAAGCAGAGGAAGAGGAGGGCTGAAGCTGGAAGAAAGGAAGAAAGGAAGAGAGTCGGAGTGGAGGTCCTGTGGGTCGCAGTGGAGGGTGGAAGAGAGGAAGAGAGTCGGAGGGCCCGACCGCCGGAGGCTGGAAGAAGTAGAGGTCCTGTGGGTCGCAGTGGAGGGTGGAAGAGAGGAAGAGAGTCGGAGGGCCCGACCGCCGGAGGTTGGAAGAGAGAGAGAGGAAGAGAGGAAGAGAGCCGACGCCGGAAAAGTCGAAAGACTCGGAAGGCTGGGAGAGAGAATTAGGGCTGCTGCTGCGTGGTTTTTTTTTTATTTTAACAACTCAGTTGCAAAACGACGTCGTTTTGCAACAGAGTTGTTAAAATAAAAAAAAAACCCACGATGCCGCCCAGCCCGCCCAGCCGCCTAACACCCGCCTAACACCCGCCTAGACCGCCTAATCCACTGGAGCGCCTATTTGGCCGCCGAGGCCTTAGGCGAGGCGCCGAAGGGGGGCCTAGCGCCTAGGCGCCGCCTAGGCGCCCGCCTAGGGCGCCTTTTAGAACACTGACCAAATCACATGATAATTCTATTAATAATATATGTGATTTTTTTATTATAAATATAATAACTGTAAAATTAGTTGAGAAACTATAGTGGTTTCATTACTAACTAATTGCGATAACTAAATTAGAACTTATTAAAATTTGAGTTTCATAGTCATATTCATATTATAATTTCAAGCAAACTTTGTCATTATAAATGCTAATATAGAATTCCACTAGAAACTTCAATAAAATTAAAATAATTATTTATTCATAATCATTACTAAATAAATCTACATTACATTCAGATGTTTTACTTAATTATCGATCAAAGTAACTTACAATATATAATTGAACAATTTATGTTTTAAATAAATATTTAAAATTTAATAACTATAACTATCTTCTCAAAATTTTGTATGTAATATCCAATAAATTTGTAAATGCTTATATTAATGAAATTAATGAATTACTTGAAAATTTATTTGTGTGCTCATACATTAATGTATTGTGTGGTAAGTATTAACAATTTAATTAAATATGTGATAAATTATAATGTAAGCGATGATGATGATGAACTTAATTAATTTAAGTTTATATAATATGCTTTGTGTGGCATAATTGTTAAGATAGACTAATTAATTAATTTATTAAATTAATTATGAGTTGATTAAATAATTAAATGGATTAATGATGATAATTAAATTAAACTCAATGTGAATATTAGGAGGTCACATGAATTAATGTGACATAGCCCAACATGTTTGTAATTAAAGTTCATGCATGTATGGATGATTATAATTAATTAATTAACCCAATAAAAATAAATGTTCATGGCCCAATGAAACTTTAATTAGTGACCCAATGGAACTTAGTTGAACAAGTCCAAAACATAGTCCAATTATATGATCCAAATGATCCATTTTCAAGAATGCTTTATAATATTTTATATATATAACCCATCATGAAGTTAGAAGGCTAATTTTATTTTTAAAATGAAGCTAAATAGGTCATGATGAAGGAGGATTATGGTGTATCCCTTAAATTAGGGAATTGTACAAGCTTTTCCAAGTTTGGTGGAACTATTGGTTAATAACTTCCTAGATGGTTAAAACCTATTGGATTAATACATGTATTTATACATGTTTATGGAGTGTATTGGTATATAGATTTCTCCTATAAATAGAGGTTTCCAAAATCATTTTAGAAGTTTACTTGATAATCCTAAGTAAGAGGGCTATAGAGAGAAAATAGAAAGTTAGAGAGAAAAGTGAGGAGAAAAAAAAATAGAAAATATAGTAGAACTTTTGCAAATTTGAGTTCTAGAAATCTTAGAATCAAACAAAGAGAAGTGGAGGCCCTAGCAATGTTCATCTCTAGAAGGAAAAGAGCTTCAAAGAGGTATAAATAATTTCTAACCCTAAATATTTTTCTTAATAGCATGTTGTAGCTCGTTGTGTAAATATTTATGTTTGGGTGTGTGAGATCTTGTGTGTGAAAATCATAGCGGATTTCGAAGACATAAGGAAGGGTTTATGAAGCAGAATATATGATTGATATGTGTTGATATGTGTTTTATGTCAAGGTGATCAAGAATAATGCATGTAAGCATAAAAACCCTAAGTGTATTAGTAAAAACATGTGATTTTGGATAAAAATAAATAGAATGTGTAACTCATTTGCATGATCTTAAAATTGTATATTGTAGTTCTATTAAATACGAAGATTTTTCAAGTGGAACGAACAAAAACGGAGCTAAAATAAATTTATGGTGAATTTTCTTGTAAAAGATGTCAAAATGGAACTCTAGCTTGAAAAACCAATAATTTTGGTTAAATAAATATTTTTAAAAATTGAAATGTAGAAAGATTATGAGTTTATGAAATAACAAAATTGATTTGGACTTATTTAGATTTAAAATGAGCAAGATATGAAAGATTGAATAAAAAAAATATGAAACAAAAATATGAAAAAATCTTATTTTTGGATTCTGCCAAGGGGCGCTGCAGCGCCGGCCCAAGTGTTAATCTGAGCGCTGCAGTGCCGGTCAAGGTCTCTGGTTGACTAGCCCGGTTAAACCAATTTGGTTGACCGGTCCGACCCGACCCGATCGAAAAAAAAAAGAGTTTTATTTTTAACTATAATAATAATAATTAAAAATAATAAAAATAAACAAATAAAATAATTAAAAATTATTTTGTTTGTAAGTTAATTAAAATAATATTAAACAAATAAAATAATAATTTAAATTATTTTATTTGTGAGTTGATTAAATAAATATAATAATACTTTAAAAAAAATTATTTTATATATGAGTTAATTAAAAAAATAAAAAATATTTATTATTTAATTAAACAAATAAAATAATAATTAAAAATTATTTTATTTGTGAGTTAATAATAAGGATTATTTAATGATTTTCTTAAATAATTAAAATAAGATTAAAGGACTATTTTAATTGTGGATTAATATTATATAAGCAATTAAAATAATATTATAGGTTATTTTAATTATGAACTAATGAGAGCTAAATAATTAAAATAATATTAGGAATTATTTTAATTATAAATCAATAAAGAGTAGGTAAGGTTAACAATTATTTTAATTGTGAATTATCAAAAGATGAACAATTAAAATAATATTAATAATTATTTTAATTGTGTACTAATGAAGCATAATTAAAATAAGAGTAAGGGTTACTCTAATTGGAAAATTAAAGAAATGAAATGATAATTTAAATTATTTTATTTGTAGATTAATAATAAGTCATAAACAAGTAAAGTGATAACATTTTGTTGTGAATCATTGAGAGATGATAGCGAATAATGAAACAAATAAAATAATGCAAAGTGTTATTTTATTTGTAATAATTAATGAATGAATTAAATAACAAAAGACAATAATGTACAAGTAAATAAATTTATTTAAAATTCTATGTGTAATGATTTGAGAGTCCAAGTCATATAAAACTTGTAAGTCAAATCTATTATATAATTATGTGAATGTTAATAGAATTTAATCGTTAGACGAATATGTTGAACATAGGTTGTTCAAAGGATAAAGAATTACAGTCCGATAGAGTCGACGATCCAGACAAGTATTTTAACTTGTACTTTTAATAATTCGTACAAGTAAAATTAATCGATGAAATAATTTATGTTTTATCTATATTCGTGAATGTTGAATTATTGATTATGGAATTTGATTTAAATCATGGCTATACTCTTGAATAGTTATTCAAATCCTATTTGCGAACATTGAACGTATCAATTGTTCCTAATTGTGTTGAGATATATGTCTATGCCATTTGTATCGGCTAGGCCGATAATAAGATCGATTGTTAATCAATCATATTTTCTTGAGAAAACTATCCAAACCAATTGCTTTGGTGAGCACTCTTATAGTATGTTGAGATGAACAACTATTTTACGTCGGAGAACCGATACGCGCGCGAACAGCATGTCTAAGTGTTATGCATAACATAGGATACTTTAGGCTGATCACCTATTGTACTTGTTTATTTTTGTGAATTTTCAGTAAAATATTGTTAATTCAAGCATGTGTTCACGGTCCATAGTGACCACTCAGTTCAATTATTTATTTATCTGAAAATATTAAAATTCTTGATTTCATATATTTCCTTCAGTCCATAGTAACTTTTCAGTAGTATAAATGATCAGAATTGAAACTTTTGACACTTACATTGTTCACAATTCATTTATTCAATTCATAAGCTTCTAATTATTGTTACATACCTTGTTATATGAATCCCTACATATGAACACTTACTTTTATACACTTGCTGAACAAACTCGTTGCTCACCCTTACTTCCCTTAAACATTACAGTTAAGTCTGAACAAGGCACCGACTCAAGAAAAGATAAAGGAAAGGGAAGGTTGCTAAGTAGCCTTATTGAGATGTTGTAGTTAATTTCATCCAGTGTTGTATTAAGACTTATGGAGTACTTTTTTTTTGAATGGTGTTTGTATTAGTAACGGTTGCGAGGCTTGGAACGCAAATATTTATGTTATCTCAATGTAAATATTTTTATTATTCCGCATTTAGTTGATATTAGTTTGTTGTATGAGTTGGATCGTGAAACACCAGATTCGAAGTACATGTATCTAAATTTGGGGGCGTCACATTGTCATTGTAAATGCTAGTATAGAATTCCACTATAAACTTAAAATAATTATTTGCTCATAATCATTATTAAATAAATTTGCACTACATTCAAAGATTTTACTTATTTATCGATCAAAGTAACCTACAATATATAATTCAACAACTTATTGTTTAAATAAATATTTAAAAATTTAATAACTATTTTCTCAAAGTTCTAATTAAATATTTATCTTACATTTAATTGATTATATTAATAATAATATAATTCTCCCTCCGTCCCTAAAAAAGTTGAGTAAAGTACAATTTGCACATATATTAAGAAAAATAAAAATAGAGGAAAAAGAGTAAAACATTCTAAATTTATCTTTAGTAGCCTTACACGATTATATAAAGTAACGAGTACTTCTATTTTTATATATACTAATGGGTCCCCACTAAATGACATGTTTATCTTTCACTTTACATACTTTATCTCATCCTTTTGAGAACAAAAATATTTGTACCTTTAGTTATCCTTTTGAAGACGGAGGGAGTAAATCATTATTCATGTCATCCATACTTCGCACGAGGTTAGTAAACTTGTATATTAAAAACAAAAACTTGGTTACTAATTTTTGGTTTCACAAATTATTAATTCAACATTTTACTTTCCTGTCCAAATTAATATAAGTACTGTCCAAATTAATATAAGTACTATCCAAATTTGTAACAATTAATTATTATCGAAGTTTGTAAAGTATTCAAAAAGAACCTTAACCTATTAGGTAAAAGAAGATATTTTTATTTTTATATATGCAATAGAAAAATGAAGTTCTAAAAGAATTTTTACTTTTTCATTTACCAATTTTATTACAAGTTTTTTTACAACAATTTAATATAAGATAATATATCTTTAAAAAATTATTTAGAATAATTCTATTATTATAAATTTATTAAGATATCAAAAAAAATCTCTTAATGTAAGACCCCGAATTTTATGAAATACAAAATTTAATTTTTCTTCATATATTTTTTTTTTGAAACAGTAAGTGGTTAAATTAACAAAATTGAAAGTTAAGGATGTTATGTGCAAATTTTATTTTGTCGGACAATATTCGCTTTGTCGGGGAATATTCGTTTGGTCGGGGAATATTCGTGCCGTACGACGGCGCCGAAATAATAAATTATTGGTGGACCCCACAACGGAATATTTGTCGGATATAGAAAACGACAGAAGTAACCTTTTTAAATAAAAATAGTCAACGGAACTGTTAAAATACCGGTGATAAAAGAATAGTAGCATACGGTAGTTTATGGTATTTTCTGTAGCACACGGTACTCTACAGTAACACACGGTATTGCATAGTGTCTCATATTATTGGTCTGATAATTGACACCGTAACTGTTACGCATCATTTCATCGATAATTGTCACTGCATAATATTTTATATTATCAATTCAATAATTGTTGTTACACAGTATTTTGCATTATTGATTTAATAATTGTCATTACACTGTATTTTATATCATTGAGTCAATAATTGTTGTTGCACTGTTTTTAAAATTATTGAACCTAATAATTGTCACAGTAACATATGCACAGTAATTCACATTATTGAATCAATAATTGTCATTACACAGTAACGTATGCTTTATTTTACATTATTGTTATCTCTATTATGATGTTATTTAAACAGTTGTATTTCATTAATTTATTGACTTGATATCTAAGAGCTAACTATACTGTATTTATAACAATTAGTCATAATAATTGAATTGATAAAGTTATTTGTTTATAATATAAAGTTAGGTGATTATTAGGTGATATGAAATGAATGGTGTAGATTAAAGTGTGAATTATTGTTGAATAATTAAATTGATTTGTTTATAATATAAAGTTAGGTGATTATTAGGTGATATGAAATGAATGGTGTAGATTAAAGATAATATAATATTTGAAATGGATGGTGTAGATTAAAAGATGATCTTTAAATGAATGGTTTAGATTAAATGAATGATGAGATTTTTGGCTATAAATAGAAGCCTTAACTTAAGAATTTTTCATAAACTTCCTTACTTGTTCTTTCTTTCTCTCTCTAAATACTTCTTGTGAAAGTTCTCTCTAAGTGTGCTTAAGTCATCTTGAGTATTTGTGAAGATCTATAAGTATACGTGTACTGTTCAAGTTAATCAACCTCATTTAAATCAATATCCAGTCACGTGTTACGGTAAGGGATACCATCTTTTTCATCTTCCATTATTCAAACATACTATGGTAAGGGATTATCATTATTTGATTCTCGATAATAATATTGTTTCTTCCTTACTCATAAGACGTGCCTTTTATTTCCATGTATTAAATTGTGGGAATAACCTTACGGAGCGGATTGCCGCCTGTTGGTGAATAACCTTTCGTATTCATTCATTATTAATCTCTGAGAATAACCTTACGGAGCGGATTGCCGCCTGTTTGGTGAATAACTCTTTGTACTCAAATTCTATTAAATTGTGGGAATAACCTTACGGAGCGGATTGCCGCCTGTTGGTGAATAACCATTTGTATTAATTTCCTTCACCTTTTGTTAATCAAACCTGCTACGGTAAGGGATATTATTTTCTTTCATACTCCTAAATCGAAATTTATTATGGAACTATTGCTTCTATAATTCCTGAAAATATTATATGTTCCATAATAGTTGAACTTCATTATTTCAACTGAACCTTCCTATTTACGTGAACCTTTCTATTGAATTGTAACCGTTATTCTGAACTGTGGATCTTGAATATCATTTTTAAATTTCACCCCACATCATGTTGACAATTTGGACATTATTTGAATCTGTACAAAGTAAACTTCCGATACTTATTGTTATCCTATTTCTTCTGTTCATCATTTATATCATTCTAATCATCCAAAAATCAAGCTGTTGTGAATATCTGTGGCCGGGGGCACAGATGTGGTATATTTGTTGAACAGATGATAGGTTAAAGGCGATATAATAGGTTAAAGGCGATACATCTGTTCGGTGTCTTTTATGGCACGTGGTGAATGTTCTCTTTGGCCCGTAGTGCAAAGATGAACTGTTGTTTGGTATGATTATGACCAAAGGCTGAATCTGGTATAATCATGACCGTTGGTGTTATATTGAATGTCTTTGGCCCGTAGTGCAAAGATGAACTGTTGATCTGCATGATTATGATCAGGAACTGTGAATTTGTATTATCTTGACTAATGATATTTCAGATGATAAAAGTTGATGATGTTTTTCCTAAAAAGAGAACCGAGTGGACATTATAGTCTGCATTATTCTTCTAATAGATTACTCATTCCGCTGCTATTATTGATCTGAACGTTGTTTAAGAATTTAACTGCAGTTTTTGATATAAACCTTGTAGTCTATTGTATTCTATCAAGAACTCAACTGTTGAAGACTAATGATAATTTATTCATCATTATCTTAGTCATGATATTCTTTACTGGGCTATTTGAGCTCACCCTTTCTTTTGTTCCATTGTTTTTCAACAGGAGATGAAAACATAACAGGGTCTAGCCGGGGAATGGAGTGAGGGTCCGAGGAATAGTTATCATAGTCTTCACGTTTTGTAAAATAGTGTGGCAATAATAGTGAAGACTTAGTTGTGTATTATTATACACTGTATTGTTGTACGTTGTGCTTTGTTGTAATAATTTTGTTGTAGTATTTTGACGACTCAAGTTTGGGCTGTGTGGGCCCAGATTTGGGGGCGTCACAGTTGGTATCAGAGCTTAGGGATATGGTCTTTAATGGAGATCTGGGGTAGAACTAGAAGGGGAGAGACGAATAGAATCAGTCACTAGTGTGTCCTACCTAAAATAGATTTTATTATCTAATGAGTCGATTTGAATGTAGGAACATGAAGTGATGAGTCAGTTTATTTGAACTAACATTTATTTTGTGACCACAGTTAAGTATGGCATCTGAAAATCAAGAGGTTAATTATGGAATACCCGAAGCAAATGTAGCCGAGAATCAAGAGGCCCCAAACAATCCTCCTGCCAACTCAGGAAATAATGTTCCTGATAACATGATGAACGATGGATTCTTTAGGAATTTCATGCAGTTCATACAGAATCAAGGAAGAGGAAATCCAGTCAATAATAACGGTAGAAACGCTGGCAATTTGAGGATGGTCACTGTTAAGCAATTTAAATAATTAGGACCACCTGAATTCCACGGGAAGCCTGACCCACTCAAAGCGGAGGCATGGCTGAAGCAGACGACAAAAATACTTGATGTCTTACAATGCGCTGATGATCAGAAGGTGTCATTTGCCACTTTTATGTTACGAGGTGAGGCAGACCATTGGTGGGAAGCGGTAAAACGTATCCAACCTTCAGCACTCGAAATGTCTTGGACAGAATTCGAAGAACTGTTTAACGAGAAGTACTTCCCAGAAAGCATCCGCCATATGAAGGAAGTGGAATTCATTAAGCTGGAGCAGGGAAACATGACAGTCTCCCAATATGAAGCTAAGTTTGCCGAGTTATCTCGCTTTGCCACCCATCTTGTGGATGACGAAGCACGAATGAGTCGGATGTTCCTAAGAGGTTTGAGATTCAAAATTCGTCAACAACTTAGCTCTCATAAATTTAGTTTGTATTCAGATGTTGTGGATAGGGCTCAAAGGGTGGAGCAAACAGATGAAACATTGCAGCCAAGAGTTAATGATCAGCATAGAGAAAGGAGTGACAACAACCACAGGAACGAGAACCATCGAGGAGGTAACCAACACTTCGGTGGTAATTCCATACCAAATAACAGAAGAGGAGAATCTAGTGGGAACAATTTCAAAAGAAAGAGATTCCATAATAATTATGGAAGGGCACCAGCACCAGTACCAACACCAGCACCGACCCCAGTTTCAAGGGGAGAAGATCGACCACCAGTGAGATGCTATAGGTGTGGTCAGGAAGGTCACATCAGCCCAAACTGTACACTGCAGTCCAAAAAGTGCTACAGTTGTGGGAAAGAGGGTCATCTTGCGCGGTTTTGTCCTGCCACAAAATCAAGTCCAGCTGCAATGATGATACCAAAAGCTAGCGCGGATAAAGGAAAATCTGTAGTTCAAGGGAGAGCTTTTGTTGTGACATCCCAAATGGCACGAAACTCGAACGAGGTGATAACCGGTAAGCTATTCATAAATTCTCGTGAAGTCTACGCTTTGTTAGATACTGGCTCTACCCATTCTTTTATCTCACCTGCATGTGCTCAGCGTTTAAACTTAACTCCTGAAAACTTGAACTTTGACTTATCAGTTGAAACCCCATTAGGAGAAATGACCATTACATCTACTGTCTATAAATCTTGCCTAGTTCAAATCAACAACCTCACATTATCTGTTGACCTTATTTCTTTGGAGATGCGTGAATTTGATGTGATTTTAGGAATTGATTGGTTGACTACCCATCATGCTAAAATTGATTGTTTTCATAAGATTATTAGTTTTCATATTCCTAATCAACCTGTCATGCAAATTCAAGCAACTAAACCATTGAAATCTATAACTGTTATTTCTAGCCATAAAGCCATTCGTTTATTGAAAAACGGATGTCAAGCCTTTTTAGCTCATGTCACTGATTTGAACAAAAATACGTCAAACTTGAATGATATTCCCATTGTTAATGAGTTTCCTGACGTTTTTCCTGAAGAACTTCCTGGCTTACCCCCAAACCGTGAAATTGATTTTTATATTGATCTTGAACCCGGTACCAAGCCCATTTCCAAAGCTCCCTACCGAATGGCTCCCATTGAACTTCAAGAGTTAAAAGTCCAACTACAGGAATTGTTGGATACCGGTTTCATTCGTCCGAGTGCATCACCTTGGGGTGCTCCTGTTCTATTTGTGAAGAAGAAAGACGGGAGTATGAGATTGTGCATTGACTACCGAGAATTGAACCATGTCACCATCAAGAACAGGTACCCGTTACCTCGGATTGATGACATGTTTGATCAATTGCAAGGCGCTCAACATTTCTCAAAGATTGATCTCCGTTCTGGATATCATCAGTTAAAGGTTAAAGCTGAGGACATTCCAAAGACTGCTTTCAGAACTCGTTATGGGCATTATGAGTTCTTAGTCATGCCTTTTGGACTAACTAATGCTCCTGCAGCTTTCATGGACATGATGAACCGGATATTCAAGGAACATTTGGATCATTTTGTGGTTGTCTTTATTGATGACATCCTCATATACTCCAAGAGTCGCGAGGATCATGAACAACACCTGAGATTGATACTACAAAAGCTCCGTGAAAACAAAATATATGCCAAGTTGAAGAAATGTGAGTTCTGGCTTGAGGAGGTCGCGTTTCTTGGGCATGTGATTTCTAGTCAAGGAATATCAGTCGATCCTGCGAAGATTGAAACGGTACTAAATTGGGAACAACCCAAAACAGTAACCGAAGTCCGAAGTTTTCTGGGTCTAGCTGGTTATTATCGGAGATTCGTAGAAGGATTTTCTCGAATCGCCACTCCATTAACGCAGCTTACTCGGAAAAACACAAAATTCATATGGAGCGAGGAATGCGAGAAAAGTTTCCAAGAACTCAAGAAGAGACTGGTTTCAGCTCCTGTTCTGACCATACCATCAGGATCAGGAGAATTTGTCATATACAGCGATGCTTCAGGCAAAGGTCTAGGCTGTGTCCTTATGCAACATGGAAATGTTATAGCCTACGCCTCTCGACAACTCAAAGATTATGAGAAAAATTATCCTACTCATGATCTAGAGTTGGCAGCAGTCGTTTTCGCGTTGAAGATCTGGAGACACTACTTGTACGGAGAAAAAGTGGATATCTATACGGATCATAAAAGTCTCAAGTATTTCTTCACCCAGAAGGAACTCAACATGCGACAACGACGTTGGCTTGAGCTGTTAAAGGATTATGACCACACAATCCAGTATCACCCGGGAAAGGCGAACGTTGTAGCTGACGCTTTGAGCAGAAAATCTTATGCAAGTACAAGTGCACTGCTGACAACACAAAAGTGTATTTTGTACGACTTGCAAAAGATGGAGATAGAGCTAAAGACACCAGGGACCCACTCGAAGATTGCTCACGTGCGAGTAGAACCAACTTTAATCGATAAAATTAAAGCTGCTCAAGCTACCGATCCGGAACTGATAAACATGATAAAGAAAGTACAAGAAGGTGTCATTCCCGAAGCAAGAATCGACGAGAAAGGAATACTTCGAGTCAACTCTCGACTCTGTGTTCCTAACGATCCTGAATTAAAGCATAAAATCATGATGGAGGCACACAACACGCCGTTTGCAATCCACCCAGGAGGTACCAAGATGTATCGAGATCTTCGACATACATTTTGGTGGAACAATATGAAAAGAGAGATTGCGGAGTTTATCTCAAGGTGCCTAACTTGTCAACGTGTCAAGGCAGAGCATCAAGTTCCTAAAGGTCCATTACAATCACTTGAAATTCCCGAATGGAAGTGGGAACACATCAATATGGACTTCGTGACGGGTCTTCCAAAAGTTTCTCAAGGCTTAGATGCAATTTGGGTGATCGTAGATAGATTGACCAAATCTGCTCATTTCTTGCCTATACGAGAAAACTTTTCACTTGAACGTCTTGCCGGTATGTACATAAATGAGATCGTGAGATTGCATGGCATGCCAGTTTCCATAGTTTCTGATCGAGATCCTAGATTCACTTCACGCTTTTGGATCAGTCTACAAAAAGCTATGGGCACTGAACTACGTTTTAGTTCTGCATACCATCCTCAAACGGACGGACAATCGGAAAGGACGATCCAGACCCTCGAAGATCTTTTGAGACTTTGTGTATTAGACTTCAAAGGAAGTTGGGATAAGTACTTGTCATTGGTGGAATTTTCTTACAACAACAGTTACCAAGCAAGCATAGGCATGGCTCCATTCGAGGCTTTGTATGGAAGGAAGTGTCGCTCTCCAATATGTTGGAATGAGGTAGGAGAAGCAAAATTGTTGGGACCCGAGTTGGTACGCTTGACGACCGAAAAGATCCAAATGATCCGACAACGAATACAGACCGCACAAGAACGACAAAAGAGTTATGCTGATCTTCATCGGAGAGACGAAAGTTTCAACGTCGGAGATCATGTATTCTTACGTGTTTCTCCATGGAAAGGGGTTACGAGATTCGGAAAGAGAGGAAAGCTCAACCCTCGATTTATTGGCCCATTTGAAATCCTCGATCGAATAGGAACCGTAGCCTACAGACTAGCCCTACCACCAAGTATGTCTCGCATCCATAACGTTTTTCACATATCTATGTTACGTAAATATGTGAAAGACCCAAACCACGTCATTGAGTTAGAACCAGACGTTATAGCAGAGGATTTAACATACGAGGAGGTACCTGTTAAGATCCTGGATAAGAAGGAGCAGATCCTACGCTCAAAGGTTATACCTCAAGTTAAGGTTTTATGGAGGAACCAAGATACTGAGGAAATGACCTGGGAGCTAGAATCTGAGATGAAATCTAAGTATCCTTACCTCTTCGATATATCAGGTACGTCAATTTCGGGGACGAAATTTCATAAGGAGGGGAGGTTGTAAGACCCCGAATTTTATGAAATACAAAATTTAATTTTTCTTCATATATTTTTTTTTTGAAACAGTAAGTGGTTAAATTAACAAAATTGAAAGTTAAGGATGTTATGTGCAAATTTTATTTTGTCGGACAATATTCGCTTTGTCGGGGAATATTCGTTTGGTCGGGGAATATTCGTGCCGTACGACGGCGCCGAAATAATAAATTATTGGTGGACCCCACAACGGAATATTTGTCGGATATAGAAAACGACAGAAGTAACCTTTTTAAATAAAAATAGTCAACGGAACTGTTAAAATACCGGTGATAAAAGAATAGTAGCATACGGTAGTTTATGGTATTTTCTGTAGCACACGGTACTCTACAGTAACACACGGTATTGCATAGTGTCTCATATTATTGGTCTGATAATTGACACCGTAACTGTTACGCATCATTTCATCGATAATTGTCACTGCATAATATTTTATATTATCAATTCAATAATTGTTGTTACACAGTATTTTGCATTATTGATTTAATAATTGTCATTACACTGTATTTTATATCATTGAGTCAATAATTGTTGTTGCACTGTTTTTAAAATTATTGAACCTAATAATTGTCACAGTAACATATGCACAGTAATTCACATTATTGAATCAATAATTGTCATTACACAGTAACGTATGCTTTATTTTACATTATTGTTATCTCTATTATGATGTTATTTAAACAGTTGTATTTCATTAATTTATTGACTTGATATCTAAGAGCTAACTATACTGTATTTATAACAATTAGTCATAATAATTGAATTGATAAAGTTATTTGTTTATAATATAAAGTTAGGTGATTATTAGGTGATATGAAATGAATGGTGTAGATTAAAGTGTGAATTATTGTTGAATAATTAAATTGATTTGTTTATAATATAAAGTTAGGTGATTATTAGGTGATATGAAATGAATGGTGTAGATTAAAGATAATATAATATTTGAAATGGATGGTGTAGATTAAAAGATGATCTTTAAATGAATGGTTTAGATTAAATGAATGATGAGATTTTTGGCTATAAATAGAAGCCTTAACTTAAGAATTTTTCATAAACTTCCTTACTTGTTCTTTCTTTCTCTCTCTAAATACTTCTTGTGAAAGTTCTCTCTAAGTGTGCTTAAGTCATCTTGAGTATTTGTGAAGATCTATAAGTATACGTGTACTGTTCAAGTTAATCAACCTCATTTAAATCAATATCCAGTCACGTGTTACGGTAAGGGATACCATCTTTTTCATCTTCCATTATTCAAACATACTATGGTAAGGGATTATCATTATTTGATTCTCGATAATAATATTGTTTCTTCCTTACTCATAAGACGTGCCTTTTATTTCCATGTATTAAATTGTGGGAATAACCTTACGGAGTGGATTGCCGCCTGTTGGTGAATAACCTTTCGTATTCATTCATTATTAATCTCTGAGAATAACCTTACGGAGCGGATTGCCGCCTGTTTGGTGAATAACTCTTTGTACTCAAATTCTATTAAATTGTGGGAATAACCTTACGGAGCGGATTGCCGCCTGTTGGTGAATAACCATTTGTATTAATTTCCTTCACCTTTTGTTAATCAAACCTGCTACGGTAAGGGATATTATTTTCTTTCATACTCCTAAATCGAAATTTATTATGGAACTATTGCTTCTATAATTCCTGAAAATATTATATGTTCCATAATAGTTGAACTTCATTATTTCAACTGAACCTTCCTATTTACGTGAACCTTTCTATTGAATTGTAACCGTTATTCTGAACTGTGGATCTTGAATATCATTTTTAAATTTCACTCCACATCATGTTGACAATTTGGACATTATTTGAATCTGTACAAAGTAAACTTCCGATACTTATTGTTATCCTATTTCTTCTGTTCATCATTTATATCATTCTAATCATCCAAAAATCAAGCTGTTGTGAATATCTGTGGCCGGGGGCACAGATGTGGTATATTTGTTGAACAGATGATAGGTTAAAGGCGATATAATAGGTTAAAGGCGATACATCTGTTCGGTGTCTTTTATGGCACGTGGTGAATGTTCTCTTTGGCCCGTAGTGCAAAGATGAACTGTTGTTTGGTATGATTATGACCAAAGGCTGAATCTGGTATAATCATGACCGTTGGTGTTATATTGAATGTCTTTGGCCCGTAGTGCAAAGATGAACTGTTGATCTGCATGATTATGATCAGGAACTGTGAATTTGTATTATCTTGACTAATGATATTTCAGATGATAAAAGTTGATGATGTTTTTCCTAAAAAGAGAACCGAGTGGACATTATAGTCTGCATTATTCTTCTAATAGATTACTCATTCCGCTGCTATTATTGATCTGAACGTTGTTTAAGAATTTAACTGCAGTTTTTGATATAAACCTTGTAGTCTATTGTATTCTATCAAGAACTCAACTGTTGAAGACTAATGATAATTTATTCATCATTATCTTAGTCATGATATTCTTTACTGGGCTATTTGAGCTCACCCTTTCTTTTGTTCCATTGTTTTTCAACAGGAGATGAAAACATAACAGGGTCTAGCCGGGGAATGGAGTGAGGGTCCGAGGAATAGTTATCATAGTCTTCACGTTTTGTAAAATAGTGTGGCAATAATAGTGAAGACTTAGTTGTGTATTATTATACACTGTATTGTTGTACGTTGTGCTTTGTTGTAATAATTTTGTTGTAGTATTTTGACGACTCAAGTTTGGGTTGTGTGGGCCCAGATTTGGGGGCGTCACACTTAACATATATCACACGATCTATTATACTAGCACAAGGCATGAATTTCATTATTAAATTAATGTTCTAACTAAATAAAATTTATTAAAACTTGAAATTATATCAAACTAAACAATTAATTATATTACCAATATATGTGAATTTTTTAAAACATAATAATTGTAAATTTAGTTGAAATTTATAATAAATTCATTACTAACTAATTGTCATAACTAAATTAAAATTTGTTAAAGCTAGAGTTTCATACTTCTATTTGGATTATAATTTCAAACAAATTTTGTCAATATAAACACTAATATTGAATTATGCTACAAACTTAAATAAAATTAAAATAATTATTTTCTCATAATCATAACTAAATAAATATGCACTCTATTTAAATGTTTAACTTAATAATTGATCGAATTAACCTATAATGTATAATTCAATATTTATTGTTTAAATAAATATTTAATAATCTATTAACTATAATTATCTTATCAAAATTCTAATTAAATATTTGCCTATTTAATCACATAATAAACTATTATCCATATTGTTCGTGTTTTGCACGTGATTGATAAACTTGTTTGATTAAAAGACAAAAACATAGAATCTCGTAGTAAGAGAGTCAAGTGAAAGAAACTAGGATTTTGTCTATTTACAAAAATATGGTAGAATATAATTATTTATACTAATTTATTATTATTATGAACTACTCACTTATTTTTATTATATAGGTTGTTTAAGATATAATCATACATATTAAGAAATCTCATTAATACTAATATTAGATAATTAATATTGGTTTAAAATTTCATTAGTACTCGTGCACTAATTAATAACTCCTTATCCTCTTTCTCACAATTACTCTATCTTAGATATATGTAAAAAGTCTTATATTTTGAAGAAAAAAAAACTTCTAAAACGAACTATATAATGAAAATGAGAGAGTAATTTATATCATGATTAGCCTATTATATAGGCTAAACAAACTTATTAACAGACTCACAATTATATAAAAAAGCTAAATTATAATCTTTCCGTTTCAAATTATTTGATCATTATTGGCTTTTGAAAGTATTTGAGACATTTTCAAACTCAAAATTAAGATGACTCATTGAAAATTATGAAAAAATAAAATTTATAATAAGTAATATTTTTTAAATAGTTTAAAATATTCGTCATTATATTGATTAAAATTAAAAGAATCTCTGTCAATTTTGAATTATTTTCTTAAATTAATTTTAAAAAATTAACAATGATCAAATAATTTAAAAAAGACTGAGCAAAAACTAATGAAAGGTGAAGCCACAATAATTATTTAACTTTGAAATAGAGTATTTCATGTTCGGAAGTAGAAGCGGAGGTTGCTGCCAACCACTTCTTGATGGGTAAATAACAAAAGGAACCAATGTCAGACTTATCTAGTAAGATTAGAGGCTTGGGTACAAGGTATTTGATTTAAAACCCAATTACTCCTAAATTTATAGTTTAGTTATGGTATTTGAGCTTTTAGTATGTTAAAGAGGGTAACTGTTTCATAAAATTGAATAATTAACATTTGAATAGTTAGTATATCTTAATAAATTAGATCATTTGAGTAAAATAACATCTAAATCTAAGAAACTGTTTGATAACTAAAAAGTGTAAAACATCATAACGATACTATTTTACCATTTTAAAGGGTAATTTTTTTGTTGATAATTTTAAATATTCAATTTAATAAAAATGAGTGAATAATATTGGTGAATGTATTTATATTAAAAAAAATTACCAAAAAAATTTCATTAAGAGACAACTCTTAATGATTTGGACTTAACTTTATCTCTTACCGATTAAGAGGTAATAAGAGGCAAACCAAATTTTAACAAACAACTTTATCCTCTTATCGATTTAGATATAAAATTGTTAAGAGGTAAATAAACACAACCTAAACATGCTTACAATATTACATTATTTCAAAAATAAAAAATAAATTCAAATGTAAGAACAAAACTATATAGATTACAAATCATTTTCCTTTCATATAGGAAAATAGGGTTTGAATTGAAATCCAATCAATTCCACATCTTGTTTAGAGACTCAATTTAAAAAAATTAATCCATAAATCTAAAAGTACGACAATCAATTGACATTCGATTAAATGAGTTAATTTGGTTAGTTAAATTGATTAAAATGAGTTGAAAGTTGGTTATGACTCATTAAACTGAATCCGAGATGAGTTAGCAACGAGTTGTGAAATGCTTGGTTTCTTCATTTTTTGTATTACAACTCTTTATTTCTCCGAATCATATATCACATTTTCGTTTCTTCCTTCCGTAAAGTTTTAATGCGACTCTCCTTCTTTCTTATGTACATTCCTCGCCCAAATTAATAAGTATAAATCATTTGATACTAAATTAAATAAGGTAAAAACAATATCCTAAAATTAAGAGATTAATGCATAGATGGATTCATGAGCTTGCAACTTAGTTTAAATATAAGATGAAAAGACACTAATTACTTAAGTCATGAACATTAAAACAGATGACCTTAAAAATGGTATCTATATGTCATATAAAAAATGTCAAAAATAAAACTATTATCTTTTAAAATAAGAAAAATGATATACATGTCGCCAAATATATGACAAAATTGGATTATGAGCGTGTAAGTTTATGAGATAAGATAAAATAAATTAAGATGGAATCATTTTAAATTTCTACCTAACCCATGTATGCATATATATCGCAATTATAATTTGATTAAAAATTTTCGCAATACTCTCATAAAATAATAACTTTATAAAATTTTAAAATAATAAAAATAACGTAACAAAGCACAAGTTGTCAAACTTATTTGGTTTAAAAGTAAAAACACAGAATCTCTTATGAAAAATGATATATATTACCAATGTTTACGTCGATTTTTTGATTATTACGTGAATACTAGTAACTCTTTGGAGATATGTGTAATAAATGAGACCTTTTATAATTTTATCTAATTTCATGTATTGTATTGAGATATTTTGCAAAATTAATTAAATATAAATTTATCAAAATATATATCAAGAATCATCTCCTATTATGGTAGTCAAATAAAAGGAATTAACTAAAATATTGAGAAGCTTGTAGCATTATTGTGGAATTAGGTCAAACCTACATGACATAATCAACTAAAATTAATACTTTTAAAAACACATTATAATTATATAATCAAAACTATATTTACTTTTTTATAAAAAAAAAATTATTTAAAAAAACACTATACTTTAAAAGGCCATCTCGCAAAGATCCCAAACGGTCGCCAAATATTTTTAGGTTAGTAGGTGAGTTGCTAATCCCTAGCTAAACCCTAATGGCGAGGAAAGGTAGAGGCGATGATTACAAATTTCTTCAGATCGTAGACGCCATGACTGCAATCAACCAAAGAGTCAATCTTATCGGCGTTGTCGTCGAGACCAGCATCCCAAAGAAGTCAAGAGGCACTGGTACGCATTTCTTTCTTCAAAACCTTGTTTGATTCCTGAATATTATTTACACTGTATTGAATCTAGTTAACTCGAATCTTGTATTATCGTGGCTATACTTTAGCTGTGTGATTTTTATGGGTTTTGTTTAATTTTTAAGGAGAATTTATAGAAATGAAGCTGTAATTTTTATGGTGTATATAAATTGAAATATCGCTGTTGTGTTTATGTATCCGATTTCTGAAGAGAAGTGATTTCATCATCTATGGTTATACTTTGCCTGTGTGATTTATCGGTTTTGTTAAGTTTTTAAAGAGAATTTATATCGATGATCATGGGGTTTTGTTTTTTTCTTCCTTTTTCCTGCTACCTGATGTAGATTTTTTTAATTCCTTAGATTTGATTAAAAAATTTGTTTTTACTGGCAATGAGGACGAAAAGGCCGGACTTACAGCTGCTTTCCAAGTAATTGGTAGTAGATTGATTAATTTTTCTATTAAAGGTTATCCTGAGCCAGTGATGAATTTTTTAGCAACGAGCTTCTATGTATTTTCTGTTCATTGTATCAGATATGTTTTCTGTAAATCTGGTTTTCTTGGTCTTGTCTTATAGGCTTTTATGTTGTCCTAAGATGACTTTGATAATGGGTTATGTATATTGACAATAGCATCATACATGTAGTCAATATGTAATTTTTAAGGGGTATAAATAGTGAAATATAACTATTCCATTATTTTATCTGATACCTGAAGATATATTCCTATTGCATCATCTATTTTTCACTTGAAAACAAAAAGACGCATAGTAAATAGTTATGTTTCCCCGTCTACTGATGAAGTTCCTCGAAATCTGAACTTATGTTTTTTTACTGGCAATGAGGACAAAAAGGCCGGACTTACAGCTGCTTTCAAGGTGGTTGGTAGTAGATTGATGAATATTTCAATTAAAGGTTTTCCTGAGCCAGTGATTAATGTTGAAGCAATGAGCTTCTATGTATTTTCTTTTTATTGGATCAGATATATATTCTGTAAATCTAGTTTTCTTAAGCTGAATAGTCTTAAGAGACTTTGTGTTGTCCTCGGTTGTCTATGATGTTTTGAAAGAGACTGCTGTAGGTTTCAGATATGTAGTCAATATGTATTTTTCCTATTCACTTTCTCTCATGTACACTGCAGACAATATTATTGACAATATGTAGTGGGTTATGTATATCGACAATAGTTTTGTTGGCTGCGTACATGTAGAGAATATGTAATTTAATGCGGGATGTATATCGCAATATCTCTATTTGATTATTTTATCTTAATCCCGAAGATATAATCCTACTGAGGAAGCTTGGTTTTTTTGACTGGCAATGAGAATTAAAAGGCCAGACATACAGCTGCTTTCCTAGTGGTTGGTAGTAGTTTGATGAATATTTCTATTAAAGGTTTTCCTTAGCCAGCTGTAATCTGGGAGCTTGCATGAATTTTCTTTTTACTGTATCAGATTTGTATTCTATAATCTAGTTTTCTTGGGCTGTAATAGTCTTATAGACTTTATGTTGTCCTTGGGTGCCTTTGAAATTCGGAAAGAGATGCTTTACAGGCTGAAGACATGTAGTCAATATGTGTTTTTCCTATTAGCTCTCTCCCCATGTAGACTGTAGACTATTATTAGTGGGATATATATATATATATATATATATATATATATATATATATATATATATATATATATATATATATATATATATATATATATATCGAATGCCTTTATTTGACCGCATATGTAAATAATATGAAATTTTATGGGATATATATTGAAATGTAATTATTCCATTATTTTACCTGAAACCTGAAGATATACTGAGGAAGTGTTTTCATGATCCATTTTTCAGTTGAAAACAAAAGAGCCACTAGTAAATAGTTCTGTTCCACCCTACTGATGGAGTTTGTCCAATTCTTTAAATTGGATTGACATTAGTTTTTTGATTGGCAATGAGGATTAAAAGGCCGGACTTACAGCTGCTATCCAATTGGTTGGTAGTAGATTGATGAATATTTCTGTTAAAGGTTTTCTGAGCCAGCAGCGAATGTCTAAGCAATGATCTTCTGTGTATTTTATTTTATTGTATCAGATATGTATTCTGGTTTTCGTGGTCTGTAATAGTCTTATAGGCTACAT
The DNA here is from genome assembly GCA_947179155.2 of Hedera helix. Lineage (NCBI taxonomy): Eukaryota > Viridiplantae > Streptophyta > Magnoliopsida > Apiales > Araliaceae > Hedera > Hedera helix. The sequence continues at coordinate 11,872,939 of OX359269.1, forward strand.
GTGGACAATATGTATTTTTTCTATATCTTTCCCCCCTGTAATTCTGTTCAATTCTAGGCCCTGGACTTGTTTTTTGTTATTGTATTGCCTGGGGTATGCCCCTTGCAAAAGTGTATATGTTGTATTTTGTTATACAACTAAATCCATTTACTCAAAAAAATGTCTAATTTATGTTATTTTACTTTGTCATTCCACTTTCAACTGTATTATTCTTGGAGTTTTATCTAGTTTTTGTTGTGGAAACAACAGAAAAATCTATGTATGAATTGACCCAAATAAATTTTAAACTATAAATTGATTATGTATTTTCTATTTTCTTTTTGAGAACTTGTGTATGTTTACAACCTCTGTTTCCAAAATGATTATAAAATACACTTTTCATACATATTATTAAATTAAATTAGAAGAAAGTGTATAAGATAAGTTCTAAGTCCACCCATAATGGTCCCAACATAAGTACACTAATGAATTTTTGCTTTTATAAAGCCCGCGCAATCACCTTTGAGGTTAAGTAGTCTCTATAAAGCATTTGATATTAACTTGTGTACTTTAAGACATCGTTTGGTTGAAAAATTTATACTTTTAAATATCATTTTGGGACGGAGGTTGTAAGTAACAATTAAATTCAGGTTTTCTTTGATATGCTTCAAACCTAATAAAATTTGAGGACTAGATGCACATACAAGTCAAGTTGAGTCTCTAGCAAATAAGGAAGACGTCGAATAATGTGTTGATGATTTGGAAGAAATTATGTATTATCTATCAAACTCGACGTATGTATTGAGTGTGTTAAGTTTTTATTTTTTAAAATGACGATAGAACCTACAAACAATACCATTATAGGTATGCGCTGGATGAACCATAGTGCACACAATACCCCATCAACCACAGACACTGGGGTAATCTGATGTTATATCACGTGTTGGACGACCTAAGGAGCTCATTGCCCTTGTGAAGTATGCCATGACCTATGTTTTCGTACTTATCAAGGAACGAGCCTTGCAATATTTTCTATTAGTGAGGCACTTTTGGAATTTATTATATGCTATAGTAAGGTTCCGTAATATGAGAAGGGTTATTGTCCAAATTCTAGTGTTGATTGCTAATTTTTTAGCTTTGACCAAATAAGAAGATTTGATAATATTTTGATTTGTAAGAATGTGTTATTATCGAATTTGATGTATGCATTGGGCTCATTAATTACTGTTATACAGTATTATTGTACTAACTAATCAATGAGTCGTGTTAAAGTATGTATGAGGGCTGAGGCACTTTGGGATTGTTTAGTTTTCTGTAGTATGGTGTATGATATGAGAAGCCTATAAACAATTTATATGCCGTAATTATTATTATGGTCTGAAGCCTATGAAATGTACTTCTTGATAAATGTGTCTTTGACATGACAGATGACACATTACTTTACATACTCAAAGCATAAAGCACCAGCCACTAAGTGCCTATTATGTAGTATATATGTGTTAAGCTGTCCCACCTTTTTGCCCAAGTCTCATGTGTTCCGCCCCATGGGGAATGATGGTTGGGTATTTTCCGGACAAGTATCTGGGTGGTCAGTTAGGCATTTAAGTCCATGGTTTGTAGTCTCTCATTGTGTTCTTTGCATTTCATCAATTAAGTTTCATCTTTGACTGTTTTTTCCTGTTAACATCTATATCTGTGATTCTGTATGTATTCATACGGTTATGGAGATTGCTTCAAATTTTTATGTCAATGAAAGGACTTGGGTTTGGGTCCAAACATGTTAGGTTGGGTTTTTGTAGTTATTACTTGGTTTAAGTTTGCTTAGATTAGTACATCACTACATCTATTGGATTATTTAGGTTACTTATCCTATAAGAAAAAAGTTTCTTTAGTCCAAATATGGTGAACTCCCTACTATTTTAATATTGTTGGTATTTTTTTTGGGTGAAGCCTTGTTCTTAATTGCCCAAGTGCACTACCTAACTCATGCGACAATGAATAAAATGCTCGTGTTGATTGTAGCACCACCTAACTCACGTGGCAGTGAACAAATGTTTGTCTTGATTCATTTGAAAGGATGACACAAATCATCTTTCTTTAGGCAATAGTATCTTATGTTTCATCTGTATCTGTTACTACTGCCCCACATCTATGCTGGTTGTCTTTTATTTGATTTTATCTCTGTTGAGTTAGTTTATCAAGCTTCAGTTATTTGTTTGCAGATTGCTTTTGTACACTCAATATTATGGATCAATCACGTTCAAGCCCTGGGATTTCAGTTAATATTTTTGCTGAAAATATGGGAAAGCTTCCTCAAGTCGAGTGCAATGGTGATATCATTCAGCTTTCAAATGTTGTGGTATTGTAATTCTCCTTCCCTCTTTCATGTCTTCCTACCTGATATCTTCGATAATAATTAGTTTGATGCAATTTGTTATAAGTTCTCTATTGTGTTTTTTGTCTTGCAATTCAATGTGGTGATGACAAGCTCATGTTATTTTACACAATATTTTGGTAATATGAAGAGGAGGATATTAGTTATGGTGCCACTGAGTTACAGCTTGTTGAGCTTTCATCTTACATTTATGTCCAATAAATATCCTATTTTGGGGATTGATATAGCTTTGAGAAGAATAAAATCATGCTTCCTTTGTAATCTATGCAGAAAACATTACTCTTTGCATGTATTCTAAGGTGCACTGAAAACACATCTACATATTATGTTTTTTATTTGGTTTTTAATTTTTAAAATATAATTATGTATTATATTTAAAATAACTTTTAAAAATGCATAAGATATGAAATGCGTAGATGTTTTTTGTCGTACTTGAATGTAGGGAGTAGTTGGATTACTATATTATAGTGTGTATATACTCTATAGTGGTTTGTCTCCATAGTCCATCCAATATGACAGTGAACCTAATTTCCATCATCTAAAAGACAAGTATATCATTAACCAAACCAAGAAGTTCATGCCAAATTGCTCTGTGTTGTTATTTTTGATTTTTCTTCAGCTACTTATATTCTTTCTGGTATAGTGTTTCAAGTATCTAATCTCCTTCGAAAGTACCAGGGCTTAGAAAATAGTTGTACCTTTTTCGGCTACATATATCTAATCTCCTTCGAAAGAACGAGGGCTTAGAAAATAGTTGTACCTCTTCGGCTACTAATGGGATGGTCCTAACAATTTAATTTCATCTGATTTTGATATGTTGAATTGAATTTCACTGGCTGTGATGACAAAAAGAACAGGCATACGGCTGCTTTCTAGGTGGCTGGTAGTATATTGATGAAACTTTTCAGAAGGTTTTTTTCTTAGTCTATGGTGATTGTTGTATTTTCAGCTAAGTAGCATGAAGACAGAAACTGATACAAACGCAGAAATGCTATTTTTCGAAATAATAGACTAGGGAAAGGTTTTAACTTATATACAATAATTTTATTAAAAAATATATTCATGGAGTCCCAAAATGGTTAAAACGAGACTTCAAGCATTTTACCATTTCAATAGAAGAAGATTTTTAGTGTTTACACATTCTATACAGGTTAATGAGGCTTAAAATGCTTTTTAGAGTTTCTTATTTTTCTTCTACAAAATGTTGCTTTAGCATTCTTATACCACTTTTCACACAAAGAAATATAAATGCATAGCTTTGGAATCAGCTTTTTCTCTCCACTTGGTAATTTGGGGCATTCTCCTTGTGTTTTACGATTCAAAGATTAAGCTAAATTTTCTTTTTCTCTTGTTACTATATATATATATATATATATTACTCGTTATATAATACTTAGATAGTACTGAATATTAATTGATACTTGAATTTAGCATATTTATACTACCATTTAACCATTTAAAGTTTATTTCTAGGCTATAATAAAATTTATTAGGCATTTTTTACATTATAGTCGAGCTAATATGCTTTACTGTCCAATAAGTTGTGTTTTGTGAATGTTTAGAATTATATTATCACATTTTTCATTTTTTTGTGTCTTATGGTAATATTCAAAAAGATATAAAATTGTTTTTTTTTGATACATGATATGTTTCATGATTTGACAATTATGATATGCATATACATATGTATATATACAGATATCTACATGTATGTCTACATATTTGAACTGCACTCGAAATAACTTTTGAAGTAGTATTGCATAGTAGTTGTACTTCCATCACTGATTGTAGGACATTTCATTAAAGGTTATATAGTCAATAACAGTGTTCTAAAAGTTGCTAGGCTTGCCTAAGCCGATTAAGCAGTGCCTAGGCGTTTTTTTAGGCGGACAAGACTTTTTCTTAGGCGGTCTTATTTTTTTATTTTTTTATTTTTTTATTATATATGCATGTTATACTATACTAAGTATAAAATAGATATAATTTTCTAAAATTTTTCTTGAAAATTATCCTAAAAACAGTCTTTTAAGACTTAAAAATTCATTTGAAGTATTGTGGAGTTTCAAAATAGAGGTCTAGTTCTGCCTACGCGCTCAACGAAATTGAGGCGGTAAAGGACCGCTAGGCGGAGATTGATCGTACCTAGTCATTAAACCAATTTAGAAGCAAATTTAGGGACTGCTTCAAACTTTTATTTTAAGGGATAGCGCATCTCTCATTTCCTCTCTCTCTCATCTCTCATTTCCTCTCTCTCTCTCTCTCTCTATATATATATATATATATATATATATATATATATATATATGGAAAATAATTCATATCCAAAGTTGGATGGAAAACATTATCCATCCAACTCATTTGAGACCGTTCAAAATAAAATCGTATGGCCCAAAACTTAAACAATTTGCAGTATTATTATGTGGATGGAACAAATTATACTGTGAACACAACTATTTGTCCCTATTAAAGAAAAAGTCCGTTCGCACAACTATTGTGCGGACGTTCAAGACTCTTTTTACGATTGCAAAATTTTAGACAAAACTTAAAGGAGGACTTCTCTTTTAACTAGCAATAATCCAATTTCAAGTCAAATTGGGTTACTTCTTGTCCATGCGGTGCTAGTGTATATTTCCCATATCTCTATATACATATGTATACATGTTAAATTAAGGGGCTTGTAACACTGAATGCTTACGCAGTTACACCGATGCTCCGACAGCGTGACTCTTCTTTGGGAAGAGAAGTTACAAATATATATATACATCTTTCAAGCTGGAATCACGAGTGTCATTTTTTTTTCCAATGAGCACGAGTGTAATTTTTTCCGCAACAAGAATGGACAAACTAATTCAATTCTTGATGTAGGACGAGCCCGTGAACGTTGATTGGAACAATATAAAAGACTTTGGAAGCCAATGAATTATAAGTTGTATTTTAATTAGTAGTTGTATTTTAATTAATTTATTTAATTTGTAGTTGTCTTATTAGAGTTCAATTTAGGTTAGGAAAGTTGTCTAGGAGTATTATAAATAGAGATGTACTTTATTATTTTTGAGACATTGAAATATAGAATTAATTGATTTTGTGTGAGATTACTTGTGTGAGAAATTTCCTTTGTTCCCTTTCCATTCCCCTCCAGTTCTGTTCCGCGACGAGGATGAGTAGTTTGTATCTGGAAGGATAGTCCGTACAATTATTGTGTGGATGACTACTTTTTAAAAGGGGGTATTTAGGTCATATTCTTTGGGAGCCTCAATCTGCAATATAGTTGTGCGGACGTCCTTAATATTGTTGTGTGGACGAACTAAATCTTGGCCATTTAAATTTGTAATAAACGGTCTAGATGGTCTTAGACGGGTTGGATGGATAAAATCTCCCATTAAACTTTGGACGTGAATCATTCTCCTATATATACATATATATGCGTCCAATTTTCGTTAAACCCACCAAATTGTTTGGCGGACGTTGGATGCTATCAAATCAAGCTTATGGATCTTTTCCCTATATATTACACACATTAAAAATAAACACGAGGCAAACAAGTTTCAATTTGTGGATCCCAAATCAGAGCTAACAAGGAATAAGAGAGAGAACACCATAAGGAAAGAGAGAGAGCCCATCTCAAACCGGCGCTGGCAGACCAGTTTGTCCTTTTTCTGCGCTGTTTGTGATCTTTTCTCTCTCCTGATGCCTGTTCGTGCTGTTAAATGGGCTGAGAAGCAGTTTTTTGGTTTTGTTCCCTAATGTTTTATATAACAAGTTGCCCCTCAACCTTTTGAAATACAATTATACTTTTGTAAAGAAGGTGAAGACAAGAGAATTTAATACCCTAGAAAATAGTGATTACAATAATTACAAAATATCTCATAGTAATTATAGAATATTTCCTAGTTGTGTACACAGGTTTCCTAATATAGAATAAACAAATCTTCCCACATAATCTTCTAATATTCAGTAATAATTCACCAAATATTCCAACTCCCCCTCAAGCTGGTTTAAAGATGTTTTCCATAGCCAGCTTGCTGATTAACTTGTCGAACTGTCTCTAAGGTAGTCCTTTAGTGAGAACATTGGCAATTTGTTCCGCGGTAGGGATGTAAGGCATACAAATCAGTCCGCTTTCAATTTTTTCCTTGATAAAATGCTTATCACCTTCCACATGTTTCGTTCTATCATGAAGCACCGAATTATGAGCAATAGAGATAACTGCTTTATTATCGCAATAAATATTCGTGGGAGATGGATTAGAGAATTTTAGTTCATCCAATATTCTCTTAATCCATAAGACTTCACAAATTCCATGAGCTACTGATTTGAACTCCGCTTCAGCACTACTCCTAGCCACCACATTTTGTTTTTTGCTTCCCCACGTGACAAGGTTGCCTCCAATGAATGTACAATAGCTAGAGGTGGAGCGCATATCAGTAACACTTCTTGCCCAATCTGCATCAGTATAAGCTTCAACTTGTTGTAGGTGGCCACGTCTTTTGAATAATAGCCCTCTTCCAGGAGTTCCCTTTAAGTATCTTAGGATTCTGTATACAACATCAAAATGTTATTGCCCAGGGGTGTGCATAAATTGGCTGACCATGCTTACAACAAAAGCTCTGTCTGGACGAGTGTGAGATAGGTAAATTAGTCTTCCAATGAGTCTTTGATACTGTTCTTTGTTTAGTACTTTCTCGGCCTTGGCAGGTTGTAACTTTATGTTAGGTTCAATAGGAGTTTCAACTGGTTTGCACCCGAGTAAACCTGTTTCACCAAGTAAATCAAGTATATACTTTCGTTGGTTGACAAAGACACCTTCCTTGGATCTAGCAAATTCCATTCCAAGAAAGTATTTTAGTGTACCCAAATCCTTGATCTCAAAAGTAGCTGCAAGTTTCTTCTTCAGCTTTCCCACTTCTTCAAAGTCATTACCTGTCAAAATTATATCATCTACATAAACAATTAGTATTGCAACCTTGCCTTCTTTGTTGTGTTTGTAAAACATTGTATGATCAACTTGACTTTGATAGTAGCCACAACCCTTCATAGCTTTTCCAAAACACTCAAACCAGGCTCTAGGAGACTGTTTTAGACCATATAAAGACTTTCTTCAATCTGCAAACTTGATTTAGTCCATGTCTGCCCTCAAATCCTGGTGGTATACTCATAAAGACTTCTTCTTCTAGATTTCCATTTAGAAAAGCAATTTTTACATCCAATTGATATAAAGGCCAATTAAAATTAACAGCTAAAGACAACAAAACTCGAATTGAGTTTATCTTAGCTACAGGAGTAAACATTTCCTGGTAATCAATCTCATAGGTTTGAGTAAAACCTTTAGCAACCAGTCTAGCCTTGTATCTTTCTATACTACCATCAGCTTTGCATTTCACAGTAAAAACCCACTTACATCCTACTGTTTTTTTCTCTTTGGATAAGTCCACTATCTCCCAAGTACCACTTCTTCTCAAAGCATTCATCTCCTCCATAACTTCCTGAATATTTCTCGGAACAAACAAATGTGAGATTTTTGAGGTAAATGCCCTATGAGAATGAGAGTTTTTTTATAAGAAAGATATCTAGCAATAGGATGTTTTGTACAGGTTCGGGTTCCTTTTCTAATGGCTATAGGAATATCAGAATCTGATGCCTCATTGGGGACATAAATTAAAGGCAGATCAGTAATCAAAGGAATATGAGGAGGAATAGGAGTACCTGTGGAAATCTGGGTACCAATTCCCGGAGATTTAGATTGATCAGGTCCTTGAATTAAAGTTGGATCTTGACTACTTTGACGGAGTTTCTTCCGAATATAAACCTGAAGCTCAGTGTTTAGATTCTTCTTATCCGTTTGTAGTGTTTCTCCCCCTGTTGAAGACACAACAATATTTGGCACTGTTTGACCAAAAATCCTATTACTTTCATTATTTTGAATGGAATTTTCCTGGTTTTGTATTTCGGAAACAGTAATGGGGTAAGTACTGCTAGGGTAAGAAGTAGTAGTAGTTAAAACTGTATTTTGGTAATGGAACAGGGATAAATCCGAAAAATTATCATTCCCTACTTCATTTTCCCCTTGTAGATAATTTTTGTGAAAGTAAGGTTTATTTTCCAAGAAAGAGACATCCATACTAACATGATTTTTTTTTTGTTTGAGGATTAAAACACTTGTATCCCTTTTTATTTGCTGCGTACCCTATGAAAATGCATTTTTCAGCTCGAAAATCAAGTTTTGATCCAGCATTTCTAGGAATATGGACAAACACGGTGCAACCAAAAACTTTTAGAGGCAAATCAGAGTGGATCCGTGACATAGGAAAAATATTTTTGAAGTATTCCAAAGGCGTGCTATATTTTAAAATTCGTGTAGGCATCCTATTGATTAAATATGAGGCTGTCAAACCAGCTTCTCCCTAAAGAAATGCTGGAACATTCATGTAAAACATTATAGTACGAGCTACTTCAAGTAAATGTATATTTTTCCTTTAAGCAATACCATTTTGTTGAGGGGTATCCACACATGTAGATAGATGATGAACACCATTTTCCTTTAAAAAAATTCCCAAATGTTTATTAAAATACTCGGTTCCATTATCAGTATGAAGAATACTGATTTTTGTTTGGAACTGATTCTCAACCATTTTGTAAAAGTCTTTAAACAGTTTTTCTACTTCAGATTTTTCACTCATCAAATAAATCCAACATAAACGGGTATGATCATCTATAAAGGTAACAAACCGTCTTTTTCTAGAAATTGTGGTGACTTTTGAAGGCCCCCAAACATCACTGTGTATTAAATAAAAAGGTTTCGAGGGCATATAAGGTTTAGGCAAATATGTAGTACGATGACTCTTTAGATAAATCGCAACTTTCACATTGAAATATTGAACAGATCAAACCCTTAAATAAACCAGAAACAAGTACTGAAGGTACTGAAAACTAGGATGCCTTAGTCTAAAGTGCCAAAGCATTATCTGTTCATAAGCAGGAATAGAACAGACACTACTAAAGCTCTGAGATTTTTTATTATTAGAAGTCTCTATCAAAGTAGTAAAGTCCATCTATCATCTTAGCACTGCCAATCTTCTTCCCCGAGCTCTGATCCTGGAATTCACAATGAGAATCAAAGAAGACAACACGACAATTAGAATCTCCGGAGAGTTTGCTTACAGACAAAAGGTTACAAGCTAGTTTGGGAACATGAAGAACTGATTTAAGATCAGTATCATCAGAAAGTTTTATCAAAGCTTTTCCTGCAATGGGTGAGAAACTACCATTTGCAATTTTTACTTTTTTTATACCAGAACATGGTGAATAAGAACAAAGAAGTCTAGAAAGACTTGTCATATGATCAGAGGGTCTAGAATCAATAATCCATGGAGCTATATTTGAATAACAAGAAAGTGCACTAAATTCACTACCTGTTTGTGCAAGAGAAACATTAAGACTACTAGATGATGAACTGGACTTTAGCAGTTTGAGAAAGTAATCCATCCGCTCCTTGCCGAAGGGACTTGCTTCTGCTTCATTAGCAGAGGGTGTTGTACGTATGCTCCTGTCCCCAGTCCTTCTACTCTTCCAATTTTCTGGCTTACCATGAGTTTTCCAACAGGTATCCCGAGTATGACAAGGTTTGTTGCAATGATCACACCAAGCCCGTGGCTTCTCCTCAGTCTTCCTCTGGTAATTGACCGCCTGGTTAGCAACTGGATCTGAAGCAATTAGGGCCAAAGTGTCAACATTAGCGTTGGTGCCCTTTTTTCCCAACATCACATTTCTACGACTTTCTTCTCTTCTTACTTCTGCAAACACTTCGCTAATTAGAGGAAGGGGTGATCTACCAATGATCCTGCTTCTCACTTCATCAAATTCCACATTACGTCCAACGAGGAATTTGTAGATTCGGTGAGCTTCCACGATCTTCCTGTTGTGATTAGCATCTTCTGCAGTCATTGAAGAGGTCCAAGTTCTGCCACAGTCGTTTTAGCGAATTAAAATACTTGGTGATAGTGTCATCTCCCTGTCGAATTTCACCAAGTTTTAGGGTTAACTTGTAAACTTGGGACTGGTTTCCTAAATCAGAATATATCTGATTTATATTATCCCATAATTCCTTGGTTGTGGGATAGCACATGTAGTTAGAACTGATGTCCTCATCCATGGAATTGACAAGCCACGTCATAACCATTGAATTCTCTGCATCCCATGTTGCATAGGTCGGGTCCTGTGGTGTTGGTGCCTTCTTATCTCCAGTAAGGTAGCCAGTTTTCCCTCGCACTCAAATATACATTCGAACAGATTGAGACCACCGTAAAAAATTGTCACCATTTAGGCGAATAGAGGTGATCTGAACGGAATGTGAATCAGTGTTTAGGGCTTGAGTTAGGGTTGTAGTGTTGTTTGGCTGATTGTTGATGGAAGGGGCAGACCTGGACGAAACTTAAGACATATTGGGCTAACAAATTGAGCAGAGGGATTGCTAGAAAACTAGGGTTGGCTTTTATACCATGTAAAGAAGGTGAAGGCGAGAATTCTAAGTATTTGTATATCTTTCATCATAGGGAATCACATGATTATATACACATCTCTGAGAAACTAATCTAGGAAAGTCTTACTAATTACAGGACTACAAATCAGGAACTAATACCCTAGAAAATAGTGATTACAATAATTACAAAATATCTCCTAGTAATTATAGAATATCTCCTAGCTGTGTAAACAGGTTTCCTAATATAGAATAAACAAATCTTCCCACAATCTCCTAATATTTAGTAATAATTCACCAAATATTCCAACAAATTTCAATCCCCAATGTTTCCCCAGCATTTCAGATGCTCTACTTGTATCCTCAAATTCCCAAGTATATCCTCAGCTTAATAAACAAAGGTCAAACTCCAATCATGTTGAGGGTACGTTTAGTCTGTGACCAAGCATTCCATCTTCGAAATGATTCACGAAATGTAGATATGTAAATTTCACGAAATTTCTTTTATTAAAAAGTGTTTCATTTTTTTTCTTATATCACATCACCAGCTAGGCAGATGTTTTACCCTAAATCATGTTATTGGAATGGCATTGTTTGATTCCCTAACACCCCCACCCCCAATAAAGAAGGGGAAAAAAAAAACCCTCCCCTCCGTCCTCATGTTGTAAAAGTTCAACAATATATCATTTTACTTTATATTAGTAAATTTTATCAGTAAAATGTTAACTTGTCCCTCCCATCCAACTTATGATGCCATATGTGTCGAAATGCATTTGGAGGTTGCATATATCCCCTGTTTGTGATAAAAGTTTAAATCTTTTCTTGTTACTTGATATTAGTAAACTTTAGCTAGCTAGTATTTTATTAATAAAATGTATACTTTAGCTAGAATGCCTGCATTTGTTGTGCAGATGAAAACTCATAATTCAGAGGTTTATGCTCTTTTCAACAAGAAGTTTTCATCATTTGCTTTATTTGAAGGGAAACATGGTACAAGTTTGGTTCCTTATCAAGTTTCATCAAAATTTCATGGTAGAGGCCAAGACAAGAAGCTCATAGCAGGCTTAAGAGAGTGGTTGGTTGATAAGCAGCTAGATACAGGTATTCTCATAAATACTTCAATGCCAACTAAAGAATATTTATTCCATATAAAAAAGATCATCTGAAAGTTCTTGCATTAAGGCTATAGATGTAAAGTCTTAAAGTGTTGTGACGACTCGAAGCTGGATCAAGACTTAATCTACTGTTCCAAGAGCACTTGCGATCATCTAGACCTATCACAAACCCACTTGAAGTTGTGACTAGTAATTGAGATCTTATATACTATTCAATTCATCCCAAATGTAACAGGGTATTGTAAATTTGTAATCTCTCCCACCTCCATACACATTGTACATGCAAAAATAGACATGTACAAACTACCTACAAACACAAGACCTAACCATAGTTGTCATGGTCAAGGCGCTAGGCGGGCGGCTGGGGAGGGGGGGGGGGGGGGCTAGGGGCCTAGGCGGGATTTTTTATTTTAAGCCAATTTTAATATTTTATATTACATTTATCCAAACAAAAGAATAATATCTATAATAAAGATAATTAAGGTCTTTGCTTAAAGTTCAAACACATATCCATATTGCCAATGTCAAAGTTCAAACATAAACATGCAATTGTTCAAAATTCAAACATAAACAAATAATAAAAAATACAAACTAATAGTCATCATCTCCATATACCTTTATATCTCTAACTCTTCTTCTCCATAACCTTCCAAGATAATGTCCCCATCGGACTCACACTCATACTCCTCATCTCCCTTTTCCTCTGTGTTATTCATGGAGTTCTCTTACTCCAACATTTTTATTACTTCTCTTAAGCTCTAGCACGCTATCTGCTCCTGATGCTTCACCAATCTTCTCCCAAGTAAGGCCTGGACAGCTCTCAACTTAATCATCCACTCCCGCGATGTCGTTTTGTAACTTGGTTATTAAAATAAAATAAAAACCAATTGCAGCCCTAATTTATCTGTTTTGCCCGCCTAGACTTGTCTGGAGGGATTATTTTCAGCCTTGGGCCTAAGCGGTGCGCCGGGGGGGCTAGCGCCTAGGCAATGTACTAGGGGGCATAGCGCCTAGACGAGGATTAATCGGATCTAGGCGGGAATTTTTAAAACACTGGTCATGGTGACACCTAGGTGTCTCGGTGTTGAAGTGCTACACAGTGTGTCCATTGACTTGGGGCGAGCTACCAAGGCGTGGGTCTTGGCAGCTCGACATACTTACATACTTATAAATTTCTTTGTCATGTATATGTATCATGTATATCTTATAATTTTCCTTTCTCGTTTATTTGTAATTATGTACATACTTATAATTTTTTCTTTCTCATGTATACGTATCATGCATGATGTTTGTAACATTTATAATGTTCTGTTTTTAAAAATGAATACTGAATAGTTATCATTTATGCATGTAATAGTATTGTATAAATTGTTCTCTTAGTTATATTGATATCTTGAACAGTTATTTATGTATATGCTCTCTTAGTCAAATGGTATTTTGATTTGATTAAGGATTTCTTATTTGGATCAATTGTTGAAATAAATTCAATAGTCCTTTTTTGTGTTAGTGCGTCTTATTTATAAATAAGTCCATTTTGTCTTATATTTTTTATTTGATGTTATTGTGTATAAAGCAAAATGGCGGATAGTTTAGAAAATGATGGGTTATGATATAAAGGACTCTAAAAGAAAGGCTAAATTGAACAATATGGGGTGGAAATATGGATATTAGCTGGATACGGGTAATAAGGATTTAGTGCAGCGTAAACTTTGTGGGAAGAAATGTCACTCGAGAATCAAGAGGCTTACATCTAGCCAGTAATTTTGGAGATGTAGCAAAGTGTCCTAAAACAACCACCGAAATTATGAAGGAGATGCAAATGGCTTTAAATAATAAAGAGGAACAAACCAATTGAGCTAGATGATGATGTAGTTGAAGTAGAACAAGAACAATCATCTACTGCTACAAGCATGGCTTCCGGTGCTTCCTCTAATACTATTTCAAATTCTAGAACTGCTTCTAAAAGGAAGAAAGTTGTTTTTCAATTTCAAAAGCCGCAACCAAAATTATAGTCGAAGACAATTGAATCTCTTATAAGGACTCCCAAAGAAGTTGTGGAGGAAAGGTATAGCAAGCATGCTAGCCAAATGACTTTGGAATTTTAAGACGCCAAAAGAGAGAGAGAGTTCATATGCATATTACCAACTTTTTCTACGAGTGCGGTATACCATTCAATGCTGCAAATGCAAGGAGTTTTGAGGTAATGATCGAGTCCATAGGGCAATATGGCCCAAGTTTAAAGCCCCCTACGTATGATGAGTTGTGGTTTCCTCTACTTGAGAAGGCAAAGAAGCAAACTGATGAGTTAAAGGGGAAGCATAAAGTCTCTTGGAAGCAATATGGGTGTTAGATGGATGGACAAGATAGGATGGGAAGGCACTTGCCTTGTTAATAGTCCAAAGGGGACTTACTTCATGGGTTCTGTTGATGCTTCCAGTCAGTCTTGAGATGCCAAACTGTTGGCAAATCTACTTGATAGCAAAATTGAGGTAGTTGGTCCCAAGTATGTTGTTCAAGTGGTTATACAGATAATGCCACTAATTACAAGGCAGCGGGTCATCTACTAATGGATAAGAGGCCTACTTTGTTTTGGATACCTTGTGTTGCTCATTGCTTAGACTTATATGCTAGAGGATATAGGCAAGTTGAAGCAATTCCAGCCTACAATCACAAATGCAAGAAGAATAACAACGTTCATTTATAGGCACAGTCATCTTCTTGATGCAATGAATGACAAAACAAATAGGAGGGATCTTGTGAGGCCTGAAATTACTAGATTTGCTACAATTTTCCTCAGCCTACAGAGTTTGTGCGAGTATAAAGCATAGTTACGGCGTCGCCAAGGCGTCCTATCGCTGTCGCCGCACCAAGTCGTCTTGTCGTCTAGCTGCATCAGAGAAGAAGGAAACTGCGAACCTCTGCGATGGTAAAGGAGGTGGAACCTGGGACGTGCTTCTCTGTTTCGGAACCTGCAAACTGCATCTCTATTTCGGAACCTGTGAATTGCATCTCTGTTTCGGAACCTGCGACGAACTACTTCTCCGTTTCTTCTTATCTGCAGTTGACCTGTTTATAAATATCTAGTGGAAAATTACGATTTGTACCCCAAGGTTTTCTCAGTTTTCTATTTTAGTCCCCAAAGCTTCATAAAATTTTAAAACACTCTAAACTTTGAACTATTTTTTTCATATTAACCCCTGTACTTTTATCTTTTTACATTTAAGCTCCTAAAATTTTATTAGTTTTCAATTTAGTCTCTGTAAAAAAAAATTAATATGACTTATAATTGTGCTTTTAATGGTATTTCATATAATTATATTTTGGGTTTTAATGTATGAAATTTTATTGC
This sequence comes from Hedera helix, assembly GCA_947179155.2. Taxonomy (NCBI): domain Eukaryota; kingdom Viridiplantae; phylum Streptophyta; class Magnoliopsida; order Apiales; family Araliaceae; genus Hedera; species Hedera helix. Next base: position 11,888,250 of record OX359269.1, read on the forward strand.
CAATATATTTATGAAGTAAATAAATAATATATAAATTGCACACTGTGAACGATTTGTCGCCATACGGACGTCATGACGGACGCCTCATCGTCTAGGCGTCTTGGCGGTCGGCTACTGCCATGACTTGCCGCGACAACTATGGTATAAAAATGCATGGAGCATAGTTGTCAAATCGTGAATGGTATCGTGTATCGAAAACCCCCGTATCGAATTATTGTATCGTACGATACGGAAACAAAATAAAAAATGTAGCAATATATATTTAAACATATAAAACACAAACTTGACTATATATAAAAGTAGTCAAGTAAATATTATTATAGACTAAAAATAAATTTTAAAGTAGCCAAAATATTCTAAATTGATTTATTAGATATTATTTAGTAATCTTTATAGAGTAACAAGAGAAAACGAAAATTCAGATTCACCTTTAATCTATAATACAAAAGAGAATAATTCAAATTAACAAGTGAAGATTTATATGTATACTTATAGAAAGTGATGTGAGAAAAATAAAGTGATATTTTTAATAAGATATAATACTTTAAAAATTGATTATATGTTTATGTTAGAAAACCTTTTCAATTGAAATGGTGAAAGGCTTAAAAGTTTTGTTTTTAGTCTTTTGGATTTACATAAAAACTTTTTCAAGCTAGTTGCTTTTAAAAACTATCGTGCATTGTATCGTATCGTAAGAATCGTACGATACAGTGTCATTTTCTATTCACCCTGTGATACGTATTGAATCGTCTCTGTATCGTATCGTATCGTATAACACGTATCGTATATCGTAAGATTCTGACAACTTTGACATTGAGACATTTGTTCATAAGCAGGGAAGAAAGTATGTGATACTGTGATTTCTACTACATTTTGTCATGTTGATGATTGCATTAGAGCGTCATTTCTACTACATTTTAGCATGTTGATGATTGCATTAGAGCGTCACAACAACTTGTAGTCTTGAGGATTGTTGATGGTGATGAGACGCTTGCTATACCAAAAATTTTCATGGCGATGGAGTATGTGAAGAAAAAGATAAAATGTTCATTTGATAATAAATGAAGACTCTAGTGATTGACATTGTTGAACGACGATGGGAAAGCCAAATGGAGCAAAAATTATACGGGGCTGCGTTGTTTCTCGATCCAAGCAAGTACTTTGATATTAAAGAGGAAAATTCAGAGTTAGCTTACAAGCTACGGGTTGACTTTAATGACGTTCTTGCAAAAATGGTGTCCGAGTAAGATTTGTTAGACAAGATAAGCAATCTAGCCGATAATTATGATGCTTCTCGATAGAAATTTGTAAGAGAAATGGTGGTTAGATAACGGAAGTTCAAGAATCCTCGTAAGTATATTATAAAATATGTGAAGATATAAATTATAAATAGTATATTCTCTTTTTTATCCTTTTAAAGATATTTATGTTTCCTTATATGATTGCTAGTTGATTGGTGGCTGTGCTATTGAGCTTGCAAAGTTTGCACGACGAATTTTTGGCGTTTGTTGTTCTTCTTCCGGTTGTGAGTGCAATTGTAATACATTTGAGTGTGTAAGCACTTTCTATTGTTGTATTACTAAGTAATAAGTCATTACTAACTATTCTTTTACATATTTTGAATTTTAGTTATTAATATTATTATTCTTTGTTTTATTTAGATTCATACCAAGAAGGGAAATAGATTAGAACACAAAATATTGAATGATTTGGTGTATATTCAATACAAGCGAAGGATTGTTTTAAGATTCCAAAAGAGGCGTGATCTAGTAAAAAGTTCTGATCCATTAGCCCTAGATGACTTTGATTGGGGTAATGAATGGATCAATAGCGAGACAAATGTTATTCACCTCGGGGAGGATTTTATATTTGTGGATAGAGCAACTGGTGCATCCAACGCGACTGAGGATCGCAATTTTCCGTGGAGTGTATGTGCCAATACTAGTGATCTCATTACCTACTCTTGATATAGTGGTGGTTCAACTTCAATGGCATCAAGATTGATAAACTCCGACTTCGATGATGAAGTTGGTGAAGAAGAGAGTATTCTAATTGATGATGAAGATGGGGAGGATGATTATGGCCAAAGACCACCTACTCTTTTGAATGAGAGTAATGCTCATGAGGGAGATGAAGCTGACTTCATACTTGATGAATTTGTTTGAGTTTGAGATTGCTATGTAGTGTAATTTTATTACTTATTGTAATACTTGTAATGCATGATGGGTGATGACTTGGTTGATACTTTATTTTCTATGTGGTGTTTGTTGACTTGTTACTGTTTTTTAATGTATTTAATTGTTTATTTTTGAATTTTGATTGTTAAGTATTCATATAATAGTATTTTTAATAGTATTCTATAGTGTTATTTATTATGTTTTGAGTTTTAATGGGTATAAAATTTTATTATTTAATATACTTTTGAAGTAAAATAAAGTTTTATAAATTGCATAATATAAATGAATTGTTGTCATACGGATGCCATGGCGATTGCCTAGGTGTCCTAATGGTCAGCTACTACCATGCCTTGCTAGTGCGTCATAACAACTGTGACCTAATCCAGACACAATATTACAAGTACAACTATGCCAATGCACATTAGATGCTTAACTAAGCCCTCAAAGCACAGCACAAGCAGCACCAAACAAACAAATAAACGGCCCACAATCAATCCCCACAATGCCACAACAAGACACTCTCCCAATCCAATTCACCACCTCTTGCAAACAAAGCCAAGCAGAAGCTACCTGCACATCTCAAAAAAAAACCTGGATCAAGTCATAAATCAGGTAAGTGAAATAGGGAGACCATGTGAATAGCTTCACATTCATCAAAATTACGAAAGAAATCAGCCATGGTGATCAAATGAAATCTGTTCACAGAGGTATTGGAATCGCTTCTTGACATGATGAGTTCATGACCTTTTGGAGAGGTGCAATTATCTGTTTTTCGATGGGGGAAACCAAATGTAATGACACTTCTTTCGTGGATTTTTTCTTCTAATCATTGTGTGGGGTCTCTCTTATTACTCACGGAACACATTCATTGCTAACCCACTCTCCTTTAAAACAAGGGGAAAACAAATAATAGTTTCCCCAGCATGAAAGATAACTGTGTTTATCTTAATCTCAGGATGGCTAAGCAGGGTTTGAGAATTGTTGGATGTTTCAATTCTAGAAGGATTTTGGTACAATTAAATTCTGTTTGTTTCCTCTGAATATAGAACTTCTATATTAGTTTTTGAGTCTGCTCCGAAGAATTCTTTCTTCTAGAGATATTGTGTGGGGGTCTCTCTGCATACAAGTGAAATACATATTCATTGCTACCACACACTACTTTAAAGCAAAGGAGAAAAACTAAGAATAATTTACCCAGTTTGTAGGTGTACCCGTGTTTTAAATCATTTGATGACTGCTTTGTGGAAGTCTGAGAATTGTGATCCATACAACTATTTCCTGTTACCAGAGTACTTCTGTCGAGTGTTGCTAAGTTTATAGGTGTTTTGGTATTAAGTGGGGTTTTCAGGATTGTTGGATGTTTTAATTCTAGAAGGATATTAGTATGATTAAACTCTGTCCGTTTCATCTGGAAATAGAACTTCTGTATTAGTTTTAAGGCTGCTATGAAGGTTTGAAGTCAGTGTTTTCCAAAATGGCGTATGCATGTTGCAGATGCAAGAATAAAATGGAAAAGAAGTTAATGATGAAAAAAAAGAGTTAATATCAATCACTAAAGCAAACCCTACAGAGTTGCAAATTTAATTGCATATTTTCTGTCTTGAGAAAATATTATTACAATAGTTAGTAGTCTTGTCAAGGATTTGGAATTAATGAATTGCAAGAATCTTTACGGATAGTTCTTTTAATCTTTCAGCCTGTTGAGATATAGGATTAATTTTCTTGCCTCACAGTGGGGTCCCTTAAAGGCATCCATGTATCTGATCTTCCTAGGGGTTTGAGTCTTTGAGAGCTGCACTTTGTTCAAGTGCTTTAGTTCTGTTTTCTTTCCACTTGTTTGTCTTTGGGTGGACTTCGTGTCCATTTTTTCTTGAATCTTCTCTCTTTTATCAATAAGATTACCTTTTTCAATCCAAAAATAAAAAATGAAAAAGTAACAGTAACTGTGAATCAGTTTTTTCATTCCATAATTCCTTGCCTAGGAATCTTTGTGGTGTTACTTGCCTAGCAAATTGATTTTTTTTTATTTATCAATGTTAGGGATAAACCCTCTTTCTCTAACAAACACCAAAGCAAACTAACCTTTGTGTGGAAATTTCTGGAGACTATTATGGTTTCAGGAATTAATCAAGAAACAATAATGTAGGAGAAAATTAAATACATGAACACAAACAATTTAAGTGAGTAGGAAAGTCCCTTGCCTACATCCACGGAGAGAATCAAGTTCACTTAACACGGATAATTTGTGGTACAACCTTTAGCAAAGACTTCCCCATCGCACCCAATCCCAATCCTAATCCTGACGCTACTTATTCACCATCTCAAGCTCCTTGAAGAAACTAGTCCAACTCTTACTCACTAGGTTTTCCTTGCTCTTAACCTTGTCAGTCAAGACTCTTTGGATCCCTTTAATAGAGAATTTAGTGAATTCCACATTCTAAATATGAGAGCTGGCTGCTTGAGTCTCTTTTCCATGAAATTTGGTCTGTGATTTTTGTTGATTGACTTAGTCCGGCTCCAAGATCCTCCACCTGCTGGTTGTGCCTTCTCCATTTGCATGAGACAATCACCATAAAATTTTGTCTTCTGCCAGGCTCATAAGTTTTAGTGCCGGCCTACATCTCAACATAACATCTTACTTTAATATAACATATATGAAAGTATAGTTTTGTTTATTTTTCTTCTCCTTTTCCCTAGTAAAGCAACTAGGGAAAATAGAACATTTAATGCAAATTCGTCTGTACCAATACCTATAAAAAAGTAATAAACGAATATTTGTTCTTAAAAAAGTAACAAAACAAAAAATTAGTTGGCCATAGGGCTTACTACACTGTTCTCTTTTTAATAAAACTTCGTATAAGCTTGTGGAGATAGTTTTTCTTCATTGTCTGACATTTTCTTAAATGCTTCTACACAAACAAATGCACTGAGGATCACCAAAACTAAACAAACAAGAATGCATGCTAGAAATTGCATACTCCAGTCCTCATTGATAATTTAGATGAAGGGTGTAAGTTGGATTTTATTTTTTGATTTGTGGCAGCATTGATCGTCCTTGATTGTTTTTGTTAATCAAGAACCAGATTGGACCAGTAAAATGAATGCGTTAAAATCAGAATCAGCCTGGACTAAGCAGATTTGGTTAAAGGTAGGCCCAAGTTGCATCCCTGCCCGAATAGTATGATGAGATATGGTGGCATCTTACTGAATCACAGGCATGCTTAGAAATTGGACTTATCCTGATACAGAAAAATTTTCCGTTGATATTTGGCAAGAAGAATAGGAATATGGTCTTAATTATTTCTTTTTGCAAATAATTGTTGATGACGTCAGGTTGTCTGCGGCACCTCAGCACAAGATGTTCTGTTGACAACAAAATTCTATACGTTCTCACTTTTCCAGAAATATTTTTATGTACTTAAATTTAGTATAAATACAGAGTTAACAAGGCTATTAATAACTAATAAGGTTTTTATGGTGATTTCTGTTTAAAGGCTAGTTTGAATATCTTTTTGACCGTCTCCCCCGCGCGGCCTTGTTCAAGAAGTATAAACACGCCCATGCAACAAACTAGCAGGAGATACCTCCCACAAATTAAAGTAGAGAATTTTTAAGCATTTTATGTTCCTTAATTTTTTCTTCGACTTAATCTGTTTTGGAAATTAACAGTTTTATTAGTTATGTCATAGCTCCAACATATGCCTCTTATCAGATCCATGTCCTTGATAGGGATAGATGATTCGTTGTCATTGAAAGAGATCAGGGAAAACAAACGCTTTAATCTGGTTTGCAAGGTAATTCAATCATGTCTTCTAATTCTTAATACTTCTAGTAAGCTAATATACCTCTCTTTGTAACAGTAACAGTAGTTAATTTGATTCTTTAAGGTGTTTGTTTTGAAGTTTATGGTTACATTGATATGAATTTCAGAATTTGATTATTTTACTTATGGCCATCTGTGGATATCCATATCCCGATAATCCGTTTCTTGTTTTTCCTTGTGACAAGGTTCTTCATATCTGTGAAGTTACAAAAGATGAGTGGATGCTCTTTGTTTGGGATGGAACTGACACTCCACCAGTTACTATCCAAAAGAAGTGAGTGTCTTGACTCCTGATGTTCTAGTCATTGATGGTTAGATTCATGTTATTGTTTGTTTGCTTCTTGAATCATTGAATGTTAGTAAGCTAGCTAGGCTTCTTCAATCAATGAAAGTTGGTAAGCTAGTTTCTTCAATCAATAAAAGTTGGACAGTGCTGCGTAGTGCATGCTTTAAGCTGATTATCTAGACTCATTGCATTGCACCTACTTTATGTGTTTAGTGTTAGTTCTACATGCAAGACTAATATTTGGCACTTGGAAAGTGGACCTCATAATTCAGTTTGTTATTATCAGCTGAAGGGATAATCAGAATTTCTAGTGTAAGTCGTTTGAAGAATGAACCTTTCTTACCCCCAATACTTCTTTTTTCGTACTCTGTTTTAATTCTTAATTATTGTTATCCATATGTCTCTAGAAGCAAATGGCGTAAAACTTGAACCAATAAATTGAGGAAATAATGGGTAAATTTCTGCATTCCTGACCATCCAAAATTATCTCCTTAATCAACAAATCCTGGTTGTTGCTTCATATAAATATGTATGTGTGTGTGAGTTTGGATAAAAGAAGAATTTTTATTAGATAGAATAGAGATTATGAAAGAAGACAAGGAGTCTTCCAATCTTGATGAACATCTAAAATAGAAACTCCTCTAAAAGCTACCATAGCCGAAGCCCACAGTGATTCTAGAAATGAAACTCTATCCCAAAGAAAAAGAATAGATCGTTAGGTATCATTGAAAATTCTAGCATTTCTTTCGGTCCATGTGCCCTTAAAAATGACCAAGAGAACACTTCCAAAGAATCTTGGCATCCTTGTGCTTCATAAAACACCAAAATCTTACCTGAAGCAAACTCTCCTAGGAGTAAGGGGACACCCAAGCCTCCATAAGAATCCCAAGAAGATAATTACATAGCCACAAAAGGAAAAAACAAACAAACAAAGAATCAAACAAAAAGATGTCATGACACTCTAAACCTTGTGCCCAAATATGTGTGTCATGGGCAGGTGGTTGTTCCATATAAATCATTTCTTCCAAGTCACCATGAAGAAAAGTATTGTTCACATCAAGCTGGTGGAGGTCACCATGTAGAAATGGATTGTTCACATCAAGCTGGTGTAGGGGTCAGGGCTATGATAGCCTGACCTTATGACTCAGCAAGGCAACATTGCTTTACAATACATTCCCGGCGAGGTTTTGGAAAGCAACTAAGGAGGACATTTTGGGGCTGTCAGCTCATCCTTACTAGTTTAGATCCCTTGATGCTTTTGTTTTTCTTTTATACTTAATTTCTGTTATGCTTCTGCCCATCCAACGTACTTCAGTTTCAATCAAGGAGAAAAAAAGATTAGCTTAGCTTGTTTCATTCATCTGTTTAAGGAAAAAGAATGAATAAGTAAGAGATTTAGTGAACGTGATGAAGGAAAAAGTAAGAAGGAAGAGAAGAGCTTTCCTCAAACTCAAGTGAATTAGTAAAATGTTGTGTAACTTGCTAAGGATTTGTAAATTATATTACTGCTATGTGATATATGATTCAGATCACACCATTTAAATACAGAGCATTTTTATTCTATATAACATGTTCATGACTTTTTTTCTTTATTATTTACTTTTTACCCAGAAGTTTGTATTGAAGTGTCAATCAAGTAATTATTCTAAAACGACAGTTATATAGAGCATAGTCATTTTTGCATGGTCAATGGATGATGTAAGACACTGTTATATCGCTCACATTTCGGTTTATTTTGCTCAAGTCTGAACGCTGGTTAACAAATATCATTGTACATGCGTAACCATCTTCAACTTCCCATAACTTGTAACAAAACCCTTAAACTGTATTTTATTGGTATATGAATCATCTCTTAATCCATCAGATTAGTTTTTGAAGGTTTTCTTTTCACTTTCTGAAGAAATTATACTCTAATTGGTTAAGAAATACTGTCTTAGTATTTGAGAAATTTTACTTCATGTAATTTAAGATGATTATCTCTTTATTACTCAATGCCTGAATGTACGTGGCGTAAGTGATGACAAGTACAAGGTTAATTTTGTTGAGTACTTGAGTGCATGGAAAGGGGAAGGAGGGGGGGGGGGGGGGGGGGGTAAGACCTTGTCATTTCAAATGTAAATCTAAGTCGCTAGCATTCAATTTGAATGCTCGTTCTAAACACCTAGTGTTACTATTTATGAACTTCAGGCCAGAAGACGAAATGGAAGATCCTCTACCTTTACATTTGGAATCCTGTTCTTTGCCAAGAGATGTTCTATGCATGTTTCCAACTGTTGGAACTGTCTTAAGAGTTGTTGTTGATAGCGGCAATGAGAAGCTTGGCTTTCACGTACTAAAGACTGGTAGATGGGTGAAGCTTGTCAATATAAGATGTGAAATTCATGATGGACTATGGCGCGGTGTGCTGATGCCCTCTACTAAGCTCCGCTATCTAATTGATGACGAAAAACTTGTGTTACTGTGCCAAAGGTCATTCTTAAACTTGCAGTTGCATCATTGCAAATTTGCAATGTGTTTTTTACTTTCTTTTTCAGCGTAATTTGTGGTTATGCTAAATTTCATTTATTTACATGATTTAGATATTATGATGAGCGGATAAAATCAGAGCTGGCTCGAATGCCGTTGACGTGCTTTCCGTGGCCTTCTACCATAACAGGTTAACATCATTTTGTTGATGGTAAATGTCAGCATTTTGGTGCATTATCGCACTGACTAACAATTTGTGTTCTGTGTTCTTTCCCTATTCTCTATTTAATATTCAGAGACGGATTATCCAGATGCACCTTTTTCTACTCTAATGGATGTCCTTTCCTATGCAGAGGTATTAAATATGTTCTAACTTTTCTTCAGACCCTTTGATTATCTTCTCTGCTTTCTTGGTTATTAAAGTTTCCAATGAAACGTTGAGATGATTGTTATGATCTACCATGTATTTCATATTAAATCCCAATAAATATTCTCTAAGAATGAAAGAAAACATTGAACGATACAGTATGATCTTGTACTCTATACTATGTCAATAAAAACTGAAGGTTCTCATATGTTTTTTATACTGAAATGTGTTTACAATCTTTGAGGACACTCCTTGCTGCTACTTCAATTTGAGAGTCATGGCTCAAAACTGGCACAAATTTTAAGACATTGCCTGATGCCGGGTTACATTGAGATATAATTTACAAATTTCTTTTTGTATAATTTACCTTTAGATATTAAAGAATAGCTTAGAAAGAACTATTCATTTGAGTGATTTAAAACCCGTACCAAAATCACGGCTTTCAGTTGCTCAAATATGGCAGAGGGAGGTTCAATATGTATAATTGTCGCCTTTCCATACACAATCCTTCTGTTTATAACTGTGAATAGCATCAGAAAACCACCATGATATTTGTATGTGTATGTACATGTATATTCTTGGAGTGCTGTTATTTAGTTTTGTTATATACATTACAGGTGACTGCTAAATTCAAGTGCGTGGTTCGGGTTCTAGCAGCATTTCCATGGTGGGCTGAGGACTTCCGCTCTCCCCTTGGGACTTACAGGATTAGGCTGACCTTAGAGGATCCGACCGCAAGAGTTCATGCTTTTGTGTATGGAGACGATGGGGTAAATATGAGCTTTTATTTTTTTCATTACTTTTTTGCTTCATTTAAATCATTAATTTCTCGCTGAAATTTAATATCGTTATGCAGTTTCTTCTATACAACGTTGGCCACCCGCGTACTTCTGATTTTTTATTTTTTATTATTTGAGTTTGTGTTATTGCTACTACATGAAGCAACTCTTCCGTTCATTGTAGCAAATAAATGTATAAAACTTGACACAAATATAATGCTGTACTGAACACTTGCATTGTATAAATGTCAAGCACGAGTACACTGAGTAGAAATACCTGCAGTTTACCATGCTTTTAAATCTCCTCTTCGCATTCCTTTCAAATACACTAGTGGAATTCTTTCTCAGTCTCAAAATTTGATTGCTTATTGTTGCTATTGTACTTCTACTATGAAACCCATGCTTGGCTTATTTTTTATTTTTTTCGTCGCGTCTATCTTCATGTCAGGTTGATTTTTTTGGGGGTTCTGAATCTATTGAAGAACTGACAAGAAAGCGGAACATGTTACTTGGAATAAATGAGAATAATGATGGTACGGATTCCAAGGATGCTGGTAGAAATGCTCCCTGGGTTCAGTGTTGCCTAAAATCTTATTACCTCGATAAATGCAACACTTGGGGAAGTCGTCATTTTCGGATCTTTGCCACAAGGCTGGTAGATTTGGTAGATGAATAGTAAACATGTGTGGTTCCAATGGGTAATGTAAATTTGTTGTGTAGGTGCAATGTGTGGTTCAAATGTGCCGTTGTCCATCAAATGTTATGGTTATGGTATCTTTTTGTTGAGATTAACACTGTAGATTATATATGGACACTTTAATATGCGAAGATCATTTGCCTTTAATTTTCAATGATTGTTTTCCAGGCCATGTTATAAATTGGTTTGGTTCAGAATCTTTCTACTATAAATGTACTCATTTCGAATTAGATATTTTTTAAACTGACAACTTTTAAGAATAATTATATATTTTTAAATGTATCTAAGAATTTAGTAATGGTGATGTGGTATTGGAAATCATAATAAAATAGTAATGACAAATCAAGAATTAATGCTACTTTATAGCTTTAAAATAGAAAACATCTATAATTTTGGGATCGATTGAAAAAATATATATGTAAATTATGGATTTTTTAGGAACATTAATTCACTCTTATATATGTCGAAGGATGATTTAGCACTAAAAAATTATCTATCTGCCTTTATCATCTAAACAATGATACCTTCTTAGTTTAGTAGCGTAAAATCCTGTTTGATAAAACTAAAAATTAAGCTATTGAAAGTGTTAACTTCTGAAAATATTGACCATTATTGTAAGAAGTCACCTTAAAAATATTGACCGCCATTGTAAAATTTCGCATTAAAAATACGTTGTTAATCTTGTAGTATAATACTGTAGTAAAATTTTGATGACAAACTTGAAGACATTACATCATTTTATACAATTGTGTAAACATGACTATTTTGTAGAACGAGAATATTTGACAAATCAAGGGTCATTCTGCTCTATGAACTTCTTAGTTTAGATTGCAACATGCTGTGATTAGGCATTACTATTACAAACCTCCACGAGTGCCAACCCCTTTGAGGGAATTTGTTTCGAGTTGTTTGCCATTATTTTTTCATAAGTGTAATTTTCTTTTCATTTGAAGGGTAATAGTTATGCCTACATGTCACCGATGAGAATTAGGTCTAAATGAATATAAATAAAACAAAACTGTTGATCAAATAACACATCTTCCATGAGTCCCTGAAGTTGGCATATGCTAAATCTATGTTAAAATACAAGAGATTTTAGTATTATAAGAAGCATGAGGCATTTCTTTCACCCTTCACCAAAGATCCTCTCTATTTTACAATTCCCGTCCCCCATAACACAGCTAGTTCCTCTCTACCAAATCAATGAAAAATTAAAAAAAAAACTGTGATCTATCATCTATACATCATACTGCGAAGTATGTTACTCTTGCATCCATGGGGAAAGGCAACAGCAATAAGCTGGTTTTCCATAATCTTACAACCCGATAACAGGTGCAAGCGGGTCATTAGGTTGATGGATATGGGCGGCATCCCCAGCAGCAGCAACTGCATGCCTACGTTGCCGTTCACGAAGGTAGAGGACAGTTAAGAGACAAACGAAGAGTGTGAGAATCGTAGCATTGCCTTCCTCCAAGACCACATTCTCCACCCATAATTCCACTTTTGGAAAAACTTCAGGCAGTGAGTCGATCAAATCAACCTAAAAGCAAACACAAACACATGGGGGCAATCAGTTTACAATACCCAAAAGAATATATATTTATGTACATAAAATCAAATGTATACACAACGTACACAACTTTATTAGAAAGTGCAAATCATATTTAGCTTAATGAAGGAAGCATTTTCAAGCAAAAGGTGTATACATCAAGCATGTACTATCCTGCTACAGCAGTGAAGAGCAGGAAAAAACTGCTGTAGTACTATAGTGGGAAACCCTACACAGAGCAATACAATAAATACACCACTTTCAATAAACTATAAACAATTCAAATCAAATGCCGACTACAACTGTAAAACTGCCGGCAATTAATCCTAACTAGAAGTACGCTTTGAAATCCATCAACTGTAATAGTGCAAATGTCAAATAACTCTACATGAAAGTATGAACGGAGCAGGGGTTGACAATGAGTACTTGATACATGTAACTAGAGTTACTAGATGAATATTAGCAGAATATAATGAAAACAAATCGCTGGGACAATCTTCCATATGCAAAACATGATGGGAATTACCGTGGATGATTTATTTGCTTAGTTTATTTATTTATGGACTAATTTTAATTTTAAGAGATGGTGTTTATTTTAATTAGATATGATATTTTTGTCTTTAATTATTTTCTTGGTCCCCAAGTGTTAGATAACTTCTCGAATCCTATTATGAGAAGAAATCTTATTTATGGTATGAATTTATTTTGGTAGTAATCCTATTTGTAATATATATATTTATTATATGAGAGTGTCCCAATTAAATTAGGAAAAGAGGAGTTATGGGTGGTACTCTATAAATAGAGTCTTATGTTTAGAGAGACATAACACATTCAAGAGGTAATAACATCCTAAAGAGTTGAGAGAGGGTGTAATTGGGTCTTGGGTTGCTGTGTGAGTGAGGGTTTTTAAATTTTTATTCCGTACAAATAGTTATATTGTGAGGCTTAATATATTGAAGTTGGTTTTGTAGATTAGGTCATTGAGGACTAAACCATGTTAAATATTGTATTGTTTATTTTGCGTGATTTAAAATTCCCAACAAGTGGTATTAGAGCTAGATTCATTGGATTTGAGGTAGAGGGAATTAATTAGTGTAATACGATGACGACTAATTTCAGAAATGTGAGATTCCAATGTTCTATGGGAAAACAAATTTCACAGTATGGCAGAGTAGTGTGCAGGATCTTTTGGTGTTGCAAGGACTTGATCAAGCTTTGGAGGAGAAAAAACCAGACGAGATGAAATAACCAAATTGACAAACAATTCGCAAGAAGGCGGTAAACACAATACGTTCGTCGTTAGCGCCTGAGATAAAGTATGTTGAAAGAGACTGATCCGAAAAAGTTGTGAAAAAAACTCGAGAAGAGTTATGCTTCGAAGTCACTAACTAATAGATTGTGCTTGAAAATTGAATTGTACTCTTTGAAGATGGATGAAGGGACGAATCTCCATGATCATCTAAATACTTTTATTAGGTTATTGTCTCAATTGTTAAATATGGATGAAAAACTGAAAGATGAGAAAAAGTCATTGCTCTTATTGTCATCTTTGCTCAAGTCTTACAAGTCATTGGTGCAAACATTATTGATGGAAAAATCAATTTTGATTTTAGATGAGGTGATTACTGTTTTGCGAGAATATCAAAAGTTAATGGGAGAAGAGAGCAATAACATTTATGAGCAAGCACTAACCGTGGAGGGTTAATGAAAAGATAATGGTAGAGAAAGATCAACATCCAGACCAAGAGATTACAATGAGAGAGTGCTATTATTGTGGAGAGAATGGTCACATCCAATACCAATGCAGAACATTAAGAGAGGGCATGAAGAGTTTAAGGAAGCATCAAGAAAAACTGAAGATAAAAGAAAATATTGAATATGCTAATTTGCTTAGTAAAGCTGAAGAAGTTATTTTAACAGCTAAGAGTGACTATAATGAAGATGGATGGGTATTGGATTCTGCGACTTCTATGCATATGCAAGGTGAAAGATTGCTTTGAGAGTTTGAAGCAAGACGGAGAATTTGGCTACGTTAATGCGGTGAATAAAGGAAGGATAAAGATTGAAGGCGTTAGAAGTGTTCGTTTTGGTGCTACGAAGATTCTTGAGAAGGTATGTTATGTCTCTAGCTGTAGTGAGAATATAATTTCATTGGGAGAATAATCCTCACGTGGATATACATACGTGGATCAAGAAGATTCCTGCAAAGTGTTCAAGAAAGACATTAATTTTTCAAGGTTGGAAGAATGGAAAATTATTTTTTGTTGGATGGACAATCTATGTGTGGAAAGAAGACCAAGAAGAGCAACCATTAAGTGAATTTCAAGGATGAAGTCGAAGTATTTGGGGATTCGAGTCGAGAGAGAAATTGTTAGGTAACTCTTCGAATCCTATTATGAGAAGAAATCTTATTTATGGTAGGAATTTATTTCGGAAGTAATCCTATTTGTAGTAGATATATTTCTTATACAAGTGTCCTAATTAAATTAAAAATAGGGGAGGTGTGAGTACTCTATAAATAGAGTCTTGTGTTTAGAGAGAGGTAACACAATCACGAGATGGTAATATTCTAAAGAGTTTGAGAGGGTGTAATTGGGTCTGGGTTGCTATGTAAGGGAGGGTTTTCCAGTTTTTATTCTGTGCAAAAAGTCATTGTACGAATTAATATATTGAAGTTGGTTTTGTGGATTAGGTCATTGAGGACCAAACCATATTAACTATTGTGTTATTTATTTTTGCGTGATTTAATTCCCAACACCAAATACAATTTAGGGTTTGTTTTATTTAAATACTAATGTAGTCTCCAACTCTTGACATTATTGAATATTGAGATTAACATTGAATATTTTTTATCATGGAGATATTGTCTATAGTTAAAAGGCGTGGAGTTGAAACTCTAGACTAAGATCTAAGAGTAGAGCTTAAATCTTAGTTTTGTTGTATTATCATTTTTGATTTGGGAAGTCGATCCTATATCGTACCTCGGGAGTTGTTTTGAAGTTACTATTCATCGTTGAAATCACCAGAGTTGTTAGAACCCTACCCACCAATTGCCGCTATACCACTGCCTACAACATGAACCAGACCAACTACACCTCTTCTAGTTGACATCATCAACCACCTAGCCGCCAACAGAACCCATCTGGTGGGGAACCGTCTCACGTAGAGATATTCTCACACAGAGAATTACACAACTCAAATAATTCAATAATTCAATCTCCTTAAAATCCTAGGTTTACAACCATATTTATAGTACTCCTAAACAACTATACTAATCTAATTTGGACTCTATAAGATAAATACAAAATAAATAAGATAATTACAAATTATGAAAATTAACTTAAAAACAAATTTTAATTAAAATAAAACATTTAATTAGATAATTGGACTTTAATTGAGTTTCAAGCGGGATCTTCTTCTTCGTCTTGCATCATTCTCCTCTCCTCTGAAAAAAAACTCATCCACGAGTTTTGAAATAGAGAAGAATAATTTTCAATAAAACATGTCAACAAAACATGCACCTCCGATGTTAACTTTAGCACAATTTTCGGGAATAGGATGGACACAAGGACTAAATTAGATGAAGCTTTGGGCTCGAATACAGAATGTGACAAAAGAAAATCAATGTGCTCTACCTCAATTGTGTCGTCAACATAACTCACCTCTTGCACTACACTTTCTTCAACGCAAACTACCTTTAAATCTTCAAGTAATATAACATCCTTTACTTTAACCTCGTTAAGATCTTTATGTGTCTCAACAGGTCGAGGTTCTTGTTCTTGAAAAGTCTCACTGACTCCGTATTTCTGTGTTACGCGTTCTATGAGTACATCAATTTTTACTGTAAGTGCTGCAATAGATGTTTGAGTATTTGCAATAAGTGATGCGATGGAATCTTCAATTTTTCTAAGACGATCCCTCGAATTATACATCACCATAACTGCTATAATATCTCTTCTTTTTACTTTTTCTTTTTTTGACAGGGACTAAACTGAAAACTATTTAAAATTTGTGGCTGAAATTGAAAAAAATGAAAGTATAGGGGCTAATATGAAATTAATGAAACTTCAGAGGCTAAATTGTAAAAAAAATAATAGTTCAGGGGTGAATATGTAAAATGTTAAAAGTTTAGGGGGTATTTTAAAATTTTTATGAAACCTTGCGGTACTAAACTGTAATTTAGTAGAGATATTTATTAACCAAGGCAGACTAGGAGCAGATCAGTTAGCAGAAAGCTTGCTAAAGCTTATTTCCCTTTTTTCATCTTTTTGGCTTCTTGGTCTCGTTTCTTCTCCGAATCTTTTCTTCTCATTTCTTTCTTAAGTTCTTTCGCTCGGTCTTTTCTCTCGCTTGGAAGCTGCAGCGGCAGAGGCGCGGTTATTTCACAGGTACGTCGTCTTTTCTCACTTCTAATTTTTTTTTTCCCTGGTGGGTAGAGGCTACTGGATTTCTGAGTATTTTTTGGGCTGGAGTTTTTGGGTTTGTATGTGTTTGACAGTAGGCTGTGGTGGAGATGAGTGAGAATTTGGTTTTGTGATTTTGGGTGGTGGCAGCAATTAAAGGATGGTTTTCAAATTAGGGTCTAATGGCGGCAGAGAGTGATGTTAGGGCTTGGGTAACTACAACGGTACTAGGTTTTTGGGAATTTTGGTGGCGGCAGAAGTTATTAGGGTTAAGGTTTGTTTTGGGTGGTGGCAGGAGGTGATCTGAATTAGACTCTGATACCAAAATGGTCGGGAACCATCTCACGTAGAGATATTCTCACATAGAGAATTACACAACTCAAATAATTCAATAATTTAATCTCCTTAAAATCCTAGGTTTACAACTATATTTATAATACCCCTAAACAATTATCCTAATCCAATTTGGACTCTATAAGATAAATATAAAATAAATAAGACAAATAGAAATTATGGAAACTAACTTAAATACAAATTCTAATTAAAATAAAACATTTAATTAGATAATTGGACTTTAATTGAGCTTTCAAGCGGGATCTTCTTCTTCGTCCTGCATCACCATCACCACTGCCAGATCTATAATCACCCAACTTCAGGTTTTCAAAACACCAGCCGCATCACCAAACCAAAAGAAGATGAACAGAGAGGGTAGGACAATAAAAGGAAAAGAGAATAGAAGATGGTAGAAGAAGCAGAGAAGAAGCACCTGTGACAGTTGTCGCCGCCTTCCGTGCCGCTGTTGCTGCGCCGCTGCTGTGCTAATTTATACGCCCTCCCCCCCCACCCTTCCCTTTTTGGGCTACTGCGTATGTTTTGGAGGAATGGGAAGTAACCCTAACTTTCCTAAAATAGAGTAAATCCTTGCCCAATTACATTTTAGGCCTCATAGCTTATGCTCCCCATTTTAATATTAGCCCACAGTTTATTAACACTACATTCTGACCTCTGCATCTTCTATAATAAATACTCCCTAAACTTTTACCTTCTATCAACTTTGCCTTGTTTCCTATTTGCTAATAATTTAGGTCAAAAAAAGTGTACAAAAACTTTTAAAAATTTGCAAATTATAGGATAAGTACTTCAATTACTTGGATTTTTTTTTTACTAATTGCTTAGTACTAAAATTTTTCAAAACTAGATTGGTTTTATTCTCTTTAATTCATACTATTCCTATTAGTTGGACATCATTCAGTCATGATTGTCGATATTTTGGAAACCGAGATTGCATTTGCTTTAGATTATAATTTAATTGCTACTGTTAATTCTCTTAATTATCTCAGTCTTGCATTTGTATCGTGATGACCCGTAGTGGAACCCAATATGGCCCAATCTTAGAAGATAAAATAAATCTCTTAATTACTAAAATGACTAACATGGAGAATCATATGGATGTTATGTCTGAGGATCTAGTTACAATATCTGAGAGGGTTCGAGTCATTGAGCGAACACAACCTATAGTTGAGCCTATAAGAAAAAAAATGCAAGAAATGAGAAAAATGATGACATTCCAATTAATGAAGAGGTACTTGAAAGACACCCTAACCTGAATAGACCTAGGGAACACCTTGAGCCAGAAACATCGAGTACCAAAACCTTGAGCCCCAAAATATCGAGTACCAACACTTTGAGGCCCGAAATATTGTGTACCCCAAACAACGAAACAGTAGAAATCGAGACATTGGGTTTGGTGTTAAGATATATAGAGATCTTTCAAGTTAGTTTATTGGTTTGTCTCAAGAGACTTACCTTAAGAGGTCCTAGAACAATTCCATATAAGCAACTGCAAACCCATAGGCACTCATGTCGCTAAAAGCGATGCTATTCGTTGCGTGTACTCGGCCTGATATAGCATATGCAGCTAGTTATCTCGATTGCTATCAGTCTAACCCTGGGTTTGCTCATTGGAGACTGGCTACCGTGAACCTAGAGATTATGGCTACCAAGGACCTAGGAATGTCGACCTTTACGACCAAGCCTATGATGATGACACTAGAAAAATTAAGGTTGATGCAACCGAATTTGACTATAGATTTGATCTTAATGTTTTCCTTGATTAGTTGTCCAATATGGACAATTTTTTTGATTGTTATGAAATGTCCAATGAGCGTAGAGTTCGCTATGCTAAGATGAAATTAATCAAACAAGCGAATATGTACTAGGCTAGTGTTGAGAAAGACATTGAGCGTTTGAGGGATCCATCTATTAGGCATTGGGTAAAAATGAAAGCCCATCTCCAAAAATATTACCTACCCATTGGCCATAAGGATAGTATGTTTGAGCAGTTGACTAATCTAAGGCAAGACAATTTGTCAAGTCTCTGATTACATAAGTAGGTATAAGGAGATGGAACATTGTAAGTTTGCTGACGAGACGAGGTTAACTATCACTAGGTTTAGAGAGGGATTGAGAGATGATATTAAATTCCAGATTTTTACCAACCAACTTACTTGTCTAGATGATGCTTACCAGGCTGCATAAGATCAAGAATATAATGTGACGAGATCCTCTTTCCAGAAAGCGAACTCTTATCCTAGCCAATTTAGCGGTCGTAGTGCCCCATAGGGCAGGTCCTTTTCCACGCCTCAGGATACTTCTAGTGCTAGTAACATCGCAAGTGGACCAAGTTGAGACCCTAGATTAGGGAAGGGTGCTCCAATACCCAAACCTACTGTCAGTAGCAAGGATACGTGTTTTTCATGTAAAGAGCTTAGCCACAAGTTCTTTGACTGCCCTAACAAAAATTGAGTGGGAGTAGTTTATAAGGGGCATGGTGAGGAAAGTGAGCCAAGGAAAGAAAAGGTGAATGGTGAATATTATACGAAGGATGAGAAAGCTGATGAGCACCTAGAACATAGTTATCAACCCTTGAATATTATGAGGTGCATTGTCACTAGTCCTAAGGAGGGGGATTGGAAGTGAATCGCCATATTTCAGACATATAGCAGAGGTTGTGGTATCTCTTTCAAATTGATCATTGATGAGGGAAGTTGTTTGAATATGGTTGTCAAGACAGTTGTGGAACGATTGAAAGTTAAAGACAGAGTGACGCTTGGGTCAACAAGTCTGTTCATGTGTCACATAGGTGTCTAGTTCCGATCCATCTACGGGGTTATGAGGAGAAAATCTGATGTGATGTCCATATGGATTTTGCACACATTCTTTTAGGGTGACATTGGCTATACGATCATGATGTGACCCATTATGGGAGATAGAATACATATGTGCACACACAAAGGGTAGAAGATTACCTTAAACACCTGTTAGACCCTAAGTATTGCTCAAGGATCAATCGAAGGAGAATAATACCCCTGTGCAACCAACCAAATATCTCATATCCTTAGTAAGAGGGCATTTGAGAAGACACTTGAGACGAGTATAATAGAAGTGAGGGTGTATATGTTGTTTTGGCTAGGGAGGTTATGGACGTTCCCAAGGAAAGTACTAGTGTCATACCTAGTGATGTTAAGCAAATTCTCTATGAGTTTGCCAATGTGACGCCTAGTGAGTTATCTAGTGGATTACCACCTCTTAGAAATGTCCAGCATGCCCTTGACCTCGTATCAGGGTCTTCTTTACCCAACCTACCCCATTATAAGATAAAACCTACGAAGCAGGAGGAGATGAGACGCCAAGTAGGAGATAAAACCTAAAGGTTTTGTGTGAGTGTCTTAGCCCTTGTGTTGTGCCAGCCTTATTTGCCCTAAAGGCTGATGGGAGTGTGAGGATATGTTACAATAGTCGAACTATCAATAAGATCACCATCAAGTATAGATTTCTCATACCTAGGCTTAATGACATGTTAGATATGATGGGTGGAGCTCTCATGTTCATCAAAATAGACCTACAACGCAGATATCACCAAGTCCGCATCCGTGAGAGATGAGTGAGAGACTGTCTTTAAGACGAGTGATGTCCATAAGACAAGTGACGTCATTTATGAGTGGTTAGTCCTACTCTTTGGTTTAACCAATGAACCTAGAACATTTATGAAAGTTATGAATCAGGTATTGCGGACTTTTAATGACAGGTTTGTAGTGGTCTATTTTGATGACATCCTCATTTATAGCAACACTCCAGAGGAGCACTTCATTTGCGTCAAGTTTTGACAGCTATCCAACGTAAGCTTTATATTAATTTGAAGAAGTGTTCTTTTGTGCAAGAGTCCGTTATATTTCTCGGGGTTTGTTGTCTCCAAAAATGAGGTTTCTGCTGATCCAGAAAAAGTAAAGACCATTAAATAGTGGCCATAACCTTCTAATATACATGAAGCTAGAAGCTTCCGCAAACTTACTACTTTCTTTAGGAGGTTCATTAGGGGATTTAGTACCAATGTACCATTATGGCTCCCGTTACCGATTGTTTAAAGAAACGAGAGTTTGTTTGGTTCAAGTCGGCTGCTAAAGCCTTCGTGGAGATTAAGGATAAGTTGACACAAACACCTATCCTTGTGCTACCAGATTTTGGTAAGGTTTTTGAGGTAGTATGCGATTCTTTAGACGTAAGTATAAGGGGAGTGCTTAGTCAAGAGGCCCATCCCGTTGTATTCTTTAGTGAGAATTTAAATAAGGCTCGACAAAGGTACTCTACCTATGATAGGGAGTTTTATGTTGTAGTTCAGGCACTTAGGCATTGGTGACGTTATTTGTTGCCTAAGGAGTTTGTGTTATACTCCGATCATCAGGCACTTCAATACATAAGCTCCCAAAAGAAGTCATTGATATGCTAGGCGAGTTGATTTTCTACATGACTTTTCTTTTGTTTTTAAGTATTGTTGAGGGGTAAAAAACAAAGTCCCCGATGCGTTGAGTAGGATATCCGTTCTCCTCAACACTTTGTGAAGGTTGTTGGGTTTGAGCGTATTGTCCATGAGTACCCTTCTTGTCGAGACTTTAGAGAGATATATTGTCCTACAGAATTCTAGTGTACCTCCCTCAAGCGATTTTCGTATCCATGATGGGTATCTTTTTAAAGACACCCGCTTGTGGATTCCTAGCAGGGGTGCTCAAAACTTACGATTTTTATGGTTTTTTTCTCGAACCGATCAGTATCAATATGGGAAATACCGATTCTTTTCAATATCGGTATTTTCAATACTGGTATTTCGATATTGCACCATGTTTTTAGGAATCGATAAAAACTGAAAAAACCTAAAATACACATGATATTATATATATATATATATATATATATATATATATATACCACTCACCATACTGATGAGTTATGCAGATAGTGACCATGGCCTTGTAAAACAGGGGGCAAACTACTCACAGATCATATTCATGAATAAAAGCATAAGATTATAAATATATTCATGCATGATGCAAGGGGAAATGGGAAAGGGACCGCACAGTTGAATATATATAAATTGAAATACAATAATAAATTACTAAACCATTTTGTTTATTAAATCAGAAAATATTTACATACAGGAAGCAAAATACATAAACAGAAAATAAAACAATTAACTTGGTTACTAAACAGAAGGACACAGGAAACAGAGAAGAAACTTAAGATTAGTTAGAGAAGGAACTCTGAGTCTTACGAAGTTTCTTGAAGGTTTCTGCCTAAGGTCAGGTGTGGTGCCATGATGAGCAAGCCTTCCTTTTATAGAATAAGGAGTGAGCTGCTTACAATAATACGAGAATCTTACTATTACAGATTGACAAATTACTTTAGAAAAAGTAAAATGAATACAGACACTTTACTATTGATGAATAGTAGAAACTTTTGACTAAATACAGACAACTTTTACTGTTTACTTTTGCTTTCAGTGGAAAAACATCTGGGAAGCATTCTTTTAACCTGACGTGCAAAGGACTGGGGTCCATTAGCATTGGATGCTAAAAAGAGTGCTTGGGCACTGATGACTGGGGGCCACAACATGTGGCGAAGAATCTGACTGTCGGCAGGGGCCGGAAATGACTAAGGGCTCACGGGAGCTGAAAAAGAGCCAGTGACTAGGCAAATGAATCCTGGGCATCTTGGAGATGAATTATGCCATAAGGGTCTTGGTTCACTGAAGCTTGTGATGACTTTGAAGAAGACGAAGTATCTTCTTCCTTGATGGTATTGACTCTTTCTTGAATTGCTTTAGCTAACATATTTAGCTCAGCAACACTATATTCTTTAACTCCTGTTAAAGTAGCAGCAACAGAAGAACCGGAACTTTTAACTTTGGACTTGCTAGAGGGGCCAACATTTTCTAATTTTACTGGAGTAATAGGAGTAGCAGGAAACTCTTTATGAACTTGCTGGACAATTCTATCAATATCGAATTTGTCCCACCATTTAATAAAGAAGATTCTTGTAACTGAAGAAGGCTGAATAGAAGGAGGAAGATTATACTGTCATTTCAAAATCCAAGGGATTTTGTATTTACTAACAAAACGGAGCAGTACAGGGATACCTTCCATTTTAGGGTTAAATGGGGATTTATTACTAAAATGATTTACTTGAGCAAGTAGTAACTCATGAATGAGTTCTGAAGTAGGGCCATATTTAGACCACCAAAGGGTGAACCAAATCGGGATCTGACTTTTGAACTTGTGATCAAATTGAATAAACCATGAATGACTAAAAGAGAAACTTTGGTAAAGAAAGATTTTATGCCAAGCATCCATATAATCAAAATAGCAAAAACGATTGCTAAAGGAAGGATCTAGACTTTCATCTAGAACTCGTAAATCAGATGGATGATGGGAAAATGATGATTTTCCCACTCTTCTCCAGAAATAATCTTTTTAATATATAAAGAATGAAAAACAATTTTTGATTTATCATTCTTATCGAATATAGGTTTAATATTAATAGACTCTGTATTGAGAAGAATATTCTTATAATAAGAAAGGGATTTATAGGGTGCTAAAGGGATAAAATGCCATCCAGGTGGGTAAAACTGGGCAGCAAGTTTAATTTGGTCATCTTTTGAGTCCATATAAGGCTCAATGTAAAATAAGACAACTTCATGGTTTAGAATATATTGGGAATTAGGTTTAAATTGACTAGTCTTTTGGATCTGGCTATGGGCTTGAGATTCAAAAGGATCATAGGGTCTAGGTTGACTGACAAGGATCATAGATGGCAAGCTATTTTATCTCTCTTTGATTTTGAATAGAGTATATTAAAGGAAGTCAAAACTCTATCCCAGATTTTCTAACTAGAGAATTCATCCAACCAGGTACCAAATATGAGTGAAAGAGAAAGAAAAACGTGATCATGGTAAAGCTCCTGTCTCCGGACAGCCCAGTAAAGCTCCTGTCCGTAGACAGCCTGGTAAAAGTAAAGGAACCATGGTTCCTGTTCCTCACTCCAGTTACCTAGTTTAACCTCCTTCTACTCAATTTCAGGTTTTAGGCCAAATCCCTAAACCCTACAGTTCAGCCCTTGCCAGTCAACCTAGACCCTATGATCCTTTTGAATCTCAAGCCCATAGCCAGATCCAAAAGACTAGTCAATTTAAACCTAATTCCCAATATATTCTAAACCATGAAGTTGTCTTATTTTACATTGAGCCTTATATGGACTCAAAAGATGACCAAATTAAACTTGCTGCCCAGTTTTACCCACCTGGATGGCATTTTATCCCTTTAGCACCCTATAAATCCCTTTCTTATTATAAGAATATTCTTCTCAATACAGAGTCTATTAATATTAAACCTATATTCGATAAGAATGATAAATCAAAAATTGTTTTTCATTCTTTATATATTAAAAAGATTATTTCTGGAGAAGAGTGGGAAAATCATCATTTTCCCATCATCCATCTGATTTACGAGTTCTAGATGAAAGTCTAGATCCTTCCTTTAGCAATCGTTTTTGCTATTTTGATTATATGGATGCTTGGCATAAAATCTTTCTTTACCAAAGTTTCTCTTTTAGTCATTCATGGTTTATTCAATTTGATCACAAGTTCAAAAGTCAGATCCCGATTTGGTTCACCCTTTGGTGGTCTAAATATGGCCCTACTTCAGAACTCATTCATGAGTTACTACTTGCTCAAGTAAATCATTTTAGTAATAAATCCCCATTTAACCCTAAAATGGAAGGTATCCCTGTACTGCTCCGTTTTGTTAGTAAATACAAAATCCCTTGGATTTTGAAATGGCAGTATAATCTTCCTCCTTCTATTCAGCCTTCTTCAGTTACAAGAATCTTCTTTATTAAATGGTGGGACAAATTCGATATTGATAGAATTGTCCAGCAAGTTCATAAAGAGTTTCCTGCTACTCCTATTACTCCAGTAAAATTAGAAAATGTTGGCCCCTCTAGCAAGTCCAAAGTTAAAAGTTCCGGTTCTTCTGTTGCTGCTACTTTAACAGGAGTTAAAGAATATAGTGTTGCTGAGCTAAATATGTTAGCTAAAGCAATTCAAGAAAGAGTCAATACCATCAAGGAAGAAGATACTTCGTCTTCTTCAAAGTCATCACAAGCTTCAGTGAACCAAGACCCTTATGGCATAATTCATCTCCAAGATGCCCAGGATTCATTTGCCTAGTCACTGGCTCCTTTTCAGCTCCCGTGAGCCCTTAGTCATTTCCGGCCCCTGCCGACAGTCAGATTCTTCGCCACATGTTGTGGCCCCCAGTCATCAGTGCCCAAGCACTCTTTTTAGCATCCAATGCTAATGGACCCCAGTCCTTTGCACGTCAGGTTAAAAGAATGCTTCCCAGATGTTTTTCCACTGAAAGCAAAAGTAAACAGTAAAAGTTGTCTGTATTTAGTCAAAAGTTTCTACTATTCATCAATAGTAAAGTGTCTGTATTCATTTTACTTTTTCTAAAGTAATTTGTCAATCTGTAATAGTAAGATTCTCGTATTATTGTAAGCAGCTCACTCCTTATTCTATAAAAGGAAGGCTTGCTCATCATGGCACCACACCTGACCTTAGGCAGAAACCTTCAAGAAACTTCGTAAGACTCAGAGTTCCTTCTCTAACTAATCTTAAGTTTCTTCTCTGTTTCCTGTGTCCTTCTGTTTAGTAACCAAGTTAATTGTTTTATTTTCTGTTTATGTATTTTGCTTCCTGTATGTAAATATTTTCTGATTTAATAAACAAAATGGTTTAGTAATTTATTATTGTATTTCAATTTATATATATTCAACTGTGCGGTCCCTTTCCCATTTCCCCTTGCATCATGCATTAATATATTTATAATCTTATGCTTTTATTCATGAATATGATTTGTGAGTAGTTTGCCCCCTATTTTACAAGGCCATGGTCACTATCTGCATAACCCATCAGTATGGTGAGTGGTATTATATATATATATATATATATATATATATATATATATATATATATATATATATATATAACAATTAATAAGTAAAATGATAAGTTTTCTAACTTTCTTAGTTCCACCCCGACTTGACCACACTTAATTTCTTAAACTTATAATTTTTGTAATTTTTGAAGTATTCTTTGATATGTATACTAATTAATGTGTTGTACCGTTACTATATGAAACATTTATTATTATAATATATATAATAGCAATACTAAAATGTTAAATGTGTGTTAACTAATACTTATCTCTTCCTAAATAACACAACATGAAGCCTAACAAAAATATTACTATATTATATTAATACGTTATCTTTACCTTTTGTAATATCAAAGTATCAATTTTATAAACTAAAGAAGCACAACACAGATGGGGAAAAAGGCAACATGAAATTTATTTATTTATGATATATATTGTCAATGCGGTAAAAAACCGAACCAATACCGAAACCAGTATTTCAGTACCAGTATTGGTTCTTGATTTGTATGAAATTCAGCATCAGTACCGGTTCGGTATTTTACCGATGAGAACCCATAATTCCTAGTATGTCTATGCGTGAACATTTAGTTTGGGAGTTATATGCGGGAGGGATTGCAGGTTATTTTGGTCGCGACAAGACCATTGTGATTGTGGAGGAGGTTCTTTTGGCCTAGCCTCAAGAGGGATGTAGCTCATGTGTTTCCGAGTGTCGCACAAGTCAAAATGTTAAGGGTAGGAAACAAAACAGTGTTATATATGCCCTTGCCAGTACCCATGCTCCTTGGGAGGATATTAGCACGGATTTTGTCTTGGGGTTACCGTAGACCCCTAGGAGTCATTATTCTGTTTTTGTTGTGGTGGATCGTTTTTCTAATATAACACATTTTATTTCATTTAGCAAAACCGAAGATGTTTCACACATTGTATTGCTTTTTTTAGTGAGGTTATAAGACTACGCGGTTTGCCTGTCTATAGTTTGTGATAGTGATGTCAAATTCATGAGTTATTTTTGAAAAACCATATGGAAGAAACTAAACACCACACTTAAGTTTTCCGCTGCTTATCACCCCCAAATTGACGGTCAAACTAAGGTAGTTAATACGAGTCTAGGTTATTTAGTGAGGTGTCTTAGAGGTGATCACGTATCTAGCTGAGATAGTTTTACCTACGGTTGAGCTTGTGTATAATAGTTATTGGGGCGAGTCCTTTTCAGATTTACACTGGTTACTAGCCTAGGAATCCTATTGACTTGGTACCTCTTCCCCTTGCATATAGAGCTAGTGAGTCTATAGAATCTTTTGCACGACATATTCATGATTTGCATGCTGAGATGAGACAAAAAAATAATTTGAGTAATAAAAATTACAAGTCTGCAATATTCATCACAGGTACCAAGAGTTCAATAAAAATGACTAGGTGATACTTTGACATTGTGTCGAGAGGTTACCTCTAGGCATATGGAAGAAGGTACATGCTAAGAGGATGGGTCTATTAAGTGTTAAAAAGAATGTTAGTGTTAATGCTTATGAGTTAAATCTTTCTAATAATATGGATATTGGTCCTGTACTTAATATGGCCGATCTCACTCCGTATCATGGGCCTTCTAATCAGTCTACTCCATCCCATACTTCTTCATCTTCTACTTGTCCTGTTGAGCCTATACTTGTTCCTCCATTACTTATTCCACCTGCACCTCTTGTTTCTTTACAGCATTTAGCAAATGGAATCGAAGATGTGTTGGATGAGAGAGTTGTGTCAACTAGGCGCGACGAGTATTGCCAATTTTTTATAAGTGATAGGGCAAACCTGACAGTGATTGCACATGGATTGGAGCGTTGTGAGGATTTTATTTCACCAGAGCCGAATTTTTCCCAGCAAGGGAGAAATGATGGGAATCACCATGGATGATTTTATTTGATTTGTTTATTTATTTATGGACTTATTTTAATTTTAGGAGATGGTATTTATTTTAATTAGTTAGGGTCATAGTTGTCAAATCGTAAATCATATCGTGTATCGAAAACCCCTCTATCTTGTATCATATCGTAAGATACAGAAACAAAATAAAAAATGTAGTAATATATATTTAAACATATAAAACAAAAGCTTGACTATATATAAAAGTAGTCAAGTAAATATTATTATAGCCTAAAAATAAATTTTAAAGTTAAACAGTAGCCAAAATACTCTAAATTGATTTATTATATATTATTTCAGTAATCTTTATAGAATAACAGAAAAAAAACAAAAATTCAGACTCGCCTTTAATCTATAAAACAAAAGAGAATAATTCAAATTAACAAGTGGAGATTTATATATCTGTTTATAGAAAATAACAGAGAAAAAATAGAGCAACATTTTCAATTAGATATAATACTCTAAAAAGTTATTAAAGACTCATGAAGCAATATAAAATATGTTTGTGCTAGAAAACCTCTTCAATTAAAATGTTAAAAGGCTTGTAAGTTTTATTTTTAGTGTTTTGGATCTACATAAAAACTTTTTCAAGTTAGTTGCTTTTAAAAAAGCATCGTGCATTGTATTATATCGTAAGAATCATATCGAATCATAATTGAAATGTAATTGAATCGTAAGATACGGTATCATTTTAGATTCACTCTACGATACTACGATACGTATCGAATTGTCTCCATATCGTATCGTATCGTAAGATAAGTATCGCGTATCGTAAGATTCTGACAACTATGGTTAGGGTATTTTTGTCTTTAATTATTTTCTTGGTTCCAAGTACAATTTAGAATTTGTTTTATTTAAATACCGATGTATTCTCCAACTCCTGACATTATTGAATATTGTGATGAACATTGGATATTCTTTATCGTGGAGATATTTCTTAGTGTTAAAAGACATGGACTTGAAACTCTAGACTATAAGATCTAAGCGTAGAGCTTAAATCTTAGTTTTGCCGTATTATCATTTTTGATTTGGGAAATCAGTCCTACATCAAGACATGCATTTAACATGTTTATCAGATATTATATTTGTATTATATAGGTTCAGAAATTATGTGAGTCACTGCTCAATTATGCTTACAAACAAAAATTTATGCAGGCCAGATAAAGGAACTCACCAGGAAACTATCAGCATAGTTTTTTCTTATCCACAAGCTACCAAGAGCTAGAGTTATGGGTAATTTTGCTGCAGAATCAAGTTCTACTGCTTGATCATAGTAACGCTTGGCAAGATGAAGATCAAATGGAAGTCCTTGGCCATGTTCATGCATGTATCCCAGGTTAAACATAGCTTGGGCATTTGATTGGGATTTGGCATGCATATAAGCCTCTGCTGCACGATCATAATCTCGCTCAGTACCCTGACATATAAAACAACAAACAAAGAATCAAAACAAAAATCATACAAATCAGTCTGAGGGGTGTTAAATACATGTACTAGGATCACACAGCCTAGATATAGGTACCAGTACGCATTCTATTCAGAAAACATACCCGTCCATAGTAATATGCATCCCCAATCAGCAATGCAGCATGTTCATTACCCTGCTCAGAAGCTTGCCACCACAAAGAGTGTGCACACTGATGCCTCTCTGCATCTGTACAAAATCCAGATTCTCCCATGCACATACTTTTCTCCCCGTACTTGTCAAGTATCCAGGCAGCATTACTTTGTGCCACCTCATATCCCAGCTCTGCCATCCTAGAGTACAAGAGGAAAGCCTTTCCCACATCACCTTTCAAATATGACTCCAGGGCCCATCTAGACAAAGAACTCCAGGGTCCTTGTTCTGCTACTAGTTTGTATAATGCAGTTGCCTGAAACCAAGTAGGATTTAACAATGAATATTGAAATAGATGCACAATTGTGTTATTTCTAAGACCATTCATAATTGACAAACAAAAGGCAGAGCACAACAGAGAAATAACACAAGGAAGTAAAACAAAGTAAGCTATAACATCAATTATTTTCATGAAAAGAAGTTACAATAATTAAAAGAGTCAATGAGACCAGATCTATTCCTTCCAGTAAAATATAACCTCAACTTTAGAAAGCACTAGGATATTTTTTGTTAATTTATTTTTATTCCAAAACTTTATTATTTTAAGGGATATAAAGTATGTAAATAAAAATCAAATCACTAACTCCTTAATAAATGCATCCTGCTATATCTGTATCCTAGCTTTTTAAGAATTGTCGTATCCTAAAGCGCCTGTATCGGAGCTTCCTATGACAAAACGAACTAACAATTACAGTACAATCGTGCTCATTATTTAAGTCCATGTTCTAACCCCAAAAGTAGGATTCAAATAAATTTTTCCAGGTTGTTCAAGGCCTTATGGCAGCATTCAGCAAGAGTGCAACAAATCTGCACAACTTAGAGATGTTTTCTCTTTCGAAAGAGTGAGGTAGACTTTGCCCAAAAAAGTACAAAGAGTGAAATACAACACAATAACTATGTAATACGCCCCGGGGGTTGAAGAAAGAAAAATAAGTCAATGTTAACAGAAAATCAAGATGATAGCTCATAGCATATCACTAGACAAAACATATCAAATGAAACATATAAAGAAAATATTAAAGACCTACCATAGGAAGACTCTTCTTGAGCCCCACACCCGTGTGAAACATCTTAGCCAACTGGTAAAATGCCTTTGGTTGACCTGCATTAGCTGCCATTATAAAGTACTTGCATGCTACCTTCACATCTCGCTTCACCCCAATCCCTTTGAGATATAATACCCCTAAATTGTAATGCCCACCGGCTTCCTTATTGTCAGCAGCTTTCTCAAAGTACTCTTTTGCCTGTTGGAAAGATAATCAGCTTGCCATACATTCCTTGTCAACTATTAATAGAATTTATACCCAAGTACATAAGGGGTTAAAAATAACAAACAAGTGAACAACCCTTGTTTCCCAATATTTTGTATAAAATCTTTATGTATTATATAATGAAGGTAAAAGCTAGAAACAAGTTATTACACAGGAAATATATAGTTTCACTGCTTAAAAATGTCTTCTATTTCTATTTGTTGCTGCACTCATTATCCCTTTCTCGAGCAGCCTTTACTATACCAATTCTTCAAAGCATAGTTTTCTTTCCTAAAGAAGAATAATGACTTAAGGCGTACATGTACCTTTAGCCTTCAAATCAAGAGACCAACTGATGTAGGATTAAACAGAGTGCACTAAAAGAGAAGGTGAAAAGAGGCTAAATTAGTGGTCATATCACCCTCTGAGGGGATCCAAAAGCCCTTTGCGGCTGCGTGTTTTTCCTTGTAAATGGTGCTACCCTGCTACCAGACAATATGGGTTATGCTTTACTTGAATGATATACAATTCTACTGAAAATTAGGGGACCAAATTGATGTCCAAAGGATACTTAGAAACCAAAAAAAAAATATGAATAATATTTCGAATCAGGGTATAAACTAAAACCTAATCCAACTATGACTGGCAAATAAATAAAAAAGATTCATACAGCGAAGTTTGATTAAAATAAGCTACCCTACAATTTAATGACTAAATCTACCACAAAAAGAGTTGTAACCATGTCTATTCAATGTCTATGAGAAATAGGCTGCTTGTTACCACTATACCACCTTACTCAGAAATCTGCATGAATGCAAATTCCCACTACAAAGAATTTCTTTATCAGCAGCAGCAAGATGGAATGGAATCCATACTCCAATATAAAGACCAACTTGAGACACCAATCACGCCTTCACTACAGTAGTAGAGACGGATCAATGTTAACATGTAAGTACATAATTGTCTTTTACAAAATCCCTTGGTGATAAACTAAATCCATCATCTTTATTTCACATTTTCTAAAGATGATTTTATCATGCTTTTTCTATTACATTACAAGTTACACTATATCCGACTTCTTTTACCCTGACCAATCCAATAGGTAGCCGAATCTTCCAGCACATTATTCAGTCCCTCTACAGTAAAGCATGTTGTGCAAGCCAGGCAGTATCTAGTAATATGTAATTGGACATTAAGAAAGGAAGTTCAAGCATGTCAAAGGTCAAACAAATAAGAAGTGTAACTTAGACGTTGCTATCCAACAAATCAAAAGGTAAATCAACACTCCATGACATATGCACAAAAAAAAAAGCAAAAATTTAATACCTTTAGCTACATAAAATGAAGGCAACAAAAAGTAAATAACTGATTTCATGGATGTTTGCAGTCGTTAATAAAGGAATTCTAACAGAAGAAAGGGGGGGGGGGGGGGGGGGGGGAACACAATGAAGAACCCAAACAGTACCAAAGTGAGGTAGAAGAAAGCGAATATAATCCACAAAGTGAAGAAGCAAGCAAAACCATAGAAAACATATTTGGGTATATATATACATATATTCATATAATCAAGAACTCTTACTTTGGTACAGTTCTTTTCCACTCCATAACCTTTGACATACAAGTATCCCATCCCATTATAAGCAGAAAAAAGTTGCTGTCTGGAAGCAAGCGTAAGCCACTCTAAAGCCTTTGTGTAGTTTCGTTCAACTCCAGCTCCTCTTGCATAGATCTCCCCAAGAAGTTCCATCGACCTCGGCTCCCCCTTCTCCACAGCCTTCAAAAACCAATATAGTGCCTTGGCATGATCACGCCTAACTCCTCTCAGTCCAAAGTAGTAAAATATCCCAATTTTGTACATGGCTCCTGCATTCCCTTTCTGTGCCTGGTATTCCAAAATCTGGAAGTCCTCGTCCTCCTCTCCTCTGGACTTCCTCAAGGCCTCCTTATTCTCCTCCGCCCCATTGTGGATCCTGACTGGTTCAATTACAGGTGAGTCCTTCGATATCAAAAAACTATTTACAGCTATCTCTGCTAATTCAGCATACAGCTTAACTGCTTTCTCGTGCATCTGCAACCAAATTAGAGATACATATAACTACTTAGTACTTACCCCATCAAGGCAACATGTATTACTTATCCAAGATTAGTTCTGTAGGCTGTAACAAAGGTTTATATAGATGGACATAGGTACCTTCACCAACTAGATTAAGAAAATATAAGGTTTTGTTTCTCTATTTGCTAGAATTGGAACTTCAAAGTGGTAAAGAATATCAATTTTTCAATAAACTAAGACTGGTAAAATAAGATTCATAACTAAGATGCATATTTCGTAAACAATGAAGAAGAATAAAAAATATTATCTGCAGATGTTTCCAAAATAATATATTTACACAGCGACCATTGAAAATTATCAACCACAAGATGTATTAGTTTATGGCAAAAATGACAAATATCCTACTGTAGTTGTCACCTTTTCGGCATTTGGCCAATAAACTCTAAAAATATATAATTAAGCCATTGAACTAATTAAAAATATACAATTGCACCATTCTGATAAATTAATTAAACGGACGTTAAATTGAAGTGCATATATTCATACGTGGCAACAACGAAAAAAAAAAGAAAAAAAACATTTATTGAATTGGTCAATCCCATGTGAATTTGGTCCATTTGACAGCCACGTGAGAATTGACAAAAAGAATAATAAACTTTAATTTTCTTTCATTTTTCTTTAACTTTTCTTTCTCTCTATTCTTTATGTTCGTTCTTCATCTGGGTTTAAAGCCTTCATCTCACCATTTTCTACCACTCAGAACCTAGATCTATGATCTTCTTCCTCATATTTCCATATAATTAATTTGCAAAAAAGTTAGGTTTTCAATTTGGGATGAATGATTTCAAGGAAGGATAACCTCTACCTTGCCAATAAACCCTTGATACTATCCAACCTTGATTCTCTCCATCTTATCCTCATAGAGATTAACTAGGCTTAACTAGCTGAAAACAGATCAAGCTACTTGATTTAAACAACACAAATCTCAAAGATTATTTCTTTAGAGGTTCAAATAGGGTCCTTGGAATGCAAATGGGTGAAGACTGAGGAATATATTAACATATACATACAAATATATATATATATATATATATATATAGAGAGAGAGAGAGAGAGAGAGAGAAACAGAAAATATACTGTGATAGACTTTGGCTTACTTTGGATTCCGCGATGGAGATTGTGGAGAGTCAGAATTTATATATAATGAAAAAAGTTGTGATTTTTTTAGTTTGAGATCTACAATTACATAATTTTGTAGAAGATGGGTGGTTCATTTGATTTCAGTTTTGACCAGAGGCCGGGTAAATGAAAGGCGGTAGCTATAGACTATTTTAGAGATATTGTGGTGATATATGTTCAGAACATAGATAGATTAAACGAGAGATTAGGTAGAAAGATGAAGAGGGGAAGAAAAAAACAACAGGAAAGGAAAAAGAATATCAAAGTTTTCCACATCACTTTTTTAGATTTCTTATTTCTTTTGAAAATGCCACATAGTTAATAAATAAACGGACATTCAGATAATTTAACAGAATGATGTGATCCTTAAATTTTAACTAGTTTAATGGGTTGATTGCATATTTTTAAAGTTTAGTGGTCAAATGTTGAAAACGTGACAACTATAATGGGGGTATTTGTCATTTTTGCCATTAGTTTATCTATCTTCTGAGATATCTGTCAATATAATCTTAAAATTTCCTTCACACTCGAACTCTTAATTAGCCTTATAAAGTTATGGTCTCATGTTATGGTATTAAAAAAGCAGTACCCATAAATTCTTATTTGGCTTGCCTGACATTTAATTTTTTGATAAAAGAAGAATTTTATTGGAAATGTAAAATATACAAATAAGGTGAACAATAAGTCCACTAAACAATCAACATGGAAAGGAAACAACTACTCAATGAAGGACAGTTCCCCAGTCCCTATTAATATCAAAAAAAGCTACACCTCGGAAATCCCCATCACCAATGCCCATAGAGATGGAAAAAAAAGATTTCTTGTCCAAAGCAGGTGAAAAAGGAGACGAGCATTG
Source organism: Hedera helix (assembly GCA_947179155.2). Taxonomy (NCBI): domain Eukaryota; kingdom Viridiplantae; phylum Streptophyta; class Magnoliopsida; order Apiales; family Araliaceae; genus Hedera; species Hedera helix. The sequence continues at coordinate 11,922,996 of OX359269.1, forward strand.
GTGAATTCCTAGCATTTTTCGTTTTTCTATCAAATACCTCATAGAATAGCAAACGTTTCCAGTGCTAGGATTTAATAAATAGGCGTCCCTCATATAATTATCAAAACTCTAGGGGTCAAAAGAATCAAATTATCAAAAACCCCTAGATGACAAATAACAAATAAGTACACAAGGAAATCTAAGGTTCATGGTTATATTCAGAAGTCGGAACTAAAAATAGAGCAAAGGCAAAGAAAACAGAAAAATAAATTAACATATAACACTTATAATGATAACAAAAACAATTGTATGTACTTTTATGATACCTACAAGAAAATCATATTTTGTAATGATCTTTACACTTTCCCTTCCCTCTTCATTCCCTCAATTTTCTTTTGAATTCAACACGTAGCGTAAAAGATTTGATTAATTCGTTCTCCATGCATTATTATGACTTGCGAAACCTTATAGGTCAAACAAAATGCTAAAGTCAACTCCAATGGATTATTCAAAACACTCTTATTTTTCCACTTTAATTTATTTTCTTAACTTTTTAAGTCCATATATTGGGTCATTAAACAACATAAAAATTCCTACAACTAGGGTTCACCACTCATTAACCTAGTAAAATTCCTAATAATTTTCACATTTCAGGCTCTCCATACTCTATGGGGCATAAGTTTCAGCAATTACTAACCCTCACAAATACAATCCTCGTCCCAAACCAAACCAAAATGAAGGTCCCACAAAAAGAAATTTTATTTGAAGAAATTTTTATCAAAGTCCCATTTAAGCTCCCTAAATCAAGATATAATCACTTTTCATGAACTGCGAATTCGGAACCAAAGAACACAAATTAGGCCTCTCATTTCGAGTCGATCTGATGAAGTGTGATATATATATTGGATCATTAAACAACAGAAACATAACAACTATAAAGTAAATATAAATACATACATCTTGGCGAGAGTAAGTATAGGCAAGTGCCATTTTCGACTGCATATTACCGGCATCCGAAGCAAAGTAATGGTACATAAACGCCTTAGCTTTATTCCTGTCCCTCACCATCCCCATATTATACAAAAACCCCATCGCCGATTGGGCATGCGCATACCCACTCCCCGCCGCCGCCTCAATCTCCGACGCACCCTCCTCCATCCTTCTCGGGTCGCCCCGGCTCACGGCGCTCACCATTTTATTCAACCCTGGGTAGTACAATGATTCAGGACCCGCCCCATCATAGCCGGACGCCGCCGGGTCGGGCGTGGAGACAGGCTCGAAGATTGGGCGCCAGGATCCCGGGTCGAGCTCGTCATCGGATTTCGATTCCGAGTCGCCGAACTCGTCCCAATCGGAGTTGGAAGCATCGGAATCGGGAGAGAGGGAATCGGTCGGCGTTGGGTCCTTGAGGTCGTCCTCGGAGAGGACGAGGACAAATGGGCGGGCGGTTGTAGAAAGAGGGAGGAAGGTGAAGAGCAGGAGAGCGAGGCTCACGGAGAGAATTCTTTGATATTTTCTGCGCATTTTCTTGTTGTTCTTGGGGGAAGTTTCGAGTTTTGGACGGTGATGATCGGAGAAGAGGAGAGAGAGAGAGAATGTAGTTGTACGAATGTGCGATTTGGTGCTGCTGTGTCAATTGGTGTTGTTTGGACCATTAGGAGGTTGCCAAGTCATATTATGCTGGTGGCATTGACTAAAATGCAACACTAAGACTCCTGTTTGTATATTTCTTTTGCAAACCTACTCCTCCAACTTTTTGTTTTGTTGCAGAACTCTCCTTCTAAGTTATATTAATTATGCATAACTCTCCATTAAAGTATTTTTTTTATTTAAAAACCTAATACACGTAAATTATTTCACTCTAATTCATCATTTAAGAATTTTACCTTTAGAATATCTTTTTTATTTTACTAAAACAACTTTTAATTAGCAAAAAAAAAAATTACAATACCTTAGATCGTCTAATTCATACATCTCATTTTCTATTTCTGATATATATATTAATCAGTTATTATTTTATTTTGTGTTTGTCGCCTTTAAAGCATTTTCTTGTAGTGTTAGTAATTAGAGAAATTGTTCGACATGTGTTTATATAATTCATACAATTAATTTTCTTAAAGTGTTTAATGAAGACATCACAAGTTAAAAATCAAGAATACAATAAACATTTTATTATGGATCTTGTGTGTAAGACATTTACTAAAATAAAATAATAATCAATTGACATATAACAAAAATAGAGAATGAGATATATGCATTAAGTAATTTAGGGTTCTAAATATGTTTATTGTAAAAAAAATATTGTTAATTGGAACTCGTTTGAGTGAAATAAAATGAGTATTCTAAAATATAAAAAATTAAGTGATGAATTAAATGAAATAATTTGACTATGTGAGGATTCTTAAAATAATAAAAAAATACATAAAAGGTGAATTACTCCTTCCCCCAAATTAGCAACAACAAAAAAGAAGTTAAAGATTGAGTTTTGCAAAAATGGTACAAAATAGAAAGTTATTTTTGTATTTCAATCGGTGGTATTTGATTTTGATTTTAGTTGAAATTTGTTAAAACCCAAAAGACCCTTGATTTATTTCATAAGGGAAAATGGATAATGCATCCGTTCGAGAACTAAGTTGATTAAATTAATTTATAAAAATAGTTTTTTATTGATAACGTGTTTTATGTGATATATTTTTTAATTTATAAGTAACTTTTAAGAAATAATAACTTTTTAAAAAAATTAACTTATAAGTTATTTTTAAAATAAATGAGTTTGATATAATGTAAAGAGTCTTTTGTCTTTCTTGTTAGTAATTTATACGAATTATTTAACTTACAAGTTATTATGCGTCAAACACTTTCACAATTTATTTTAACTTACATTTTGACTTATAAATCAAACAAGTTAATCAACTCCGTGCAAAGCACTGACGACATGGATAATGATTTATTATGCTGATTATTAAAATAATTAGCTAAATATAGGGTAAATATTTAATTAGGATTTTAAGAGGATAGTTACAGTTGATAAATTATTAAATACTTATTTAAATAATAATTCTTTAAATTATATATTGCAGATTTCTTGTATCAATTATTAAACTAAATATTTGAATGGAATGCAAATTTATTTAGTTATGATTATGAGAAAATAATTTTTTTTAATTCTATTTGTGTTTGTAATGAAATTCTATATTAATGTTTATATTGACAAAATATATTTGAAATTCTAATCCAAATAAAAATATGAAACTCATGTTTTAATAAATTTTTATTTAGTTATGATAATTAGTTAATAATGAATCCACTATAATTTTAAAACTAATTTTATAGTTATTATGTTGTAAAAAATTTGCATGCACTGTTAATACAACTATTTGATAAAATTTCAAATTTAATGAATTTAATTTAGTTAGAACATTAATTTAATAATAAAATTTATGGCTAACAACAGTATAATTAAATGGCTAGATATGTTAAAAGATATTTTCGATACCTTTATATCTTAATAAATTTGTAATAATAAAATTATCTTACATAAAATTTGTTTAAGATATATTATCTTTCATAAATTTGTAACAATAAATCTTGTAATAAGTTTGGTAGAACCAAAACTAACAATTCTTTTCGAAGTTCATTTTCATATTAGAGATATAAACACAAAAAATATCTTTTATTTTCTTAACCGGTAGGTTTCCTTTTGAATACGTTACGAATTTAGATTATATTTAAATGTTATAATTTGGATATTATTTATACTAATTTGAATAGGAAAGAGAAAAGTTAAATTAAAAATTTGTGAATCCAAGTTTTTGCTTTTAATTATATAGTTAATTAGTGTCAAACATTTTTATTTATATGTCATAATTTAAAAAAATACCTTTCAATTTAATATTGTTAAAAAAAATATCAAATAGCTATTATCTAATCATTTTTGTCATGATCCGTACCAAAACTTTTATTGTTTTATGCAAAAATCATTTAATGTTTGCAAAAGTCTTCATTTTTGTACTTGCACTTGTGATTTAGATTTTTGACCATAATTTTCTACCATAGTTGATTGCTTTCTCTATTCTTCACCAGACTATAGTTTCACCTCACAATAAAAAATACATTTAGATGTAAACAACATAACATGTAATTCAACACCATCGTTATCACTTCTACACTTTTCATCAGTTTTGAACAATCCACGTTAAATATGAACAAACTAATATTCCAATTGCGACCATCAAATAATGTGACCTAGATATGGTTAAGAATATATATGCCCAATCAGGAGTGTTAACAAACTCGAACAATGGAGCAAATAGATCTGCACAGTTAGCAAAACACCTAAAAGATTCGCTAGAGTTTAGACTTCGAGGGAACCCTCCGATGCTTAAGTTAGTACTCGATTAAAAAAAAAAAAAAAAAATTGAATGAGAGCTAAATTGAGCGTACCTTGATCAATGAGTATGATAGAGTATTTATAAAGGATTATTTATGGTGGAATCTAATATGAATTGTATCTCTTTTATAACGATTTGGACGATCCCTTACTTGAATCAATCTAGGATTGAGCTCTTTTGAGTGATCTTGAGGAGATAATTATCTAGAAGTTCAGCGCAGAATTCATGGTACTTCCAAAATCTCTTTTAAAGTAAATGCGGTGCTTAAGATTTCGTAATCTTTCTGGAATGAGAGTTATGAATAATTGTATATTGTTCACGTGTCAATATTTAATAGAAGGATATTATATCCACATCATTTGCCCCTACTCCTTTGTAACCCGAAGGGTTGTAAAGAAAATGGATAATTATATTGCCCTGCGATATTAGGAGAAAAAATATTGACACTGTTGTCAAGAACACACTTGAAAGAGCAACATTTGATATTTTTATTTTGTTTCATAGATAAGATAGACATGATAGAAAATAATTTTTTTATGCTCAATTAAAAGTATTCCATGTGAATTTTTATGTAATGTTAAAAAATTCAAAAGTTTAATTATAAGTTACTACGTACTAGCAACCTTGGAATAAATTACTAACAATATTTTACATCTTACTTAATAACGGAGTGGTTGTCATGGTGGCTTGGAGCTGTAGAATTTTCGCGAGCAACATCGTTCAAACCTTAAAATATGCATAAAACCTCTAACCCCTTTTTTATTAAAAGGAGTACTCAAAGCAACGACTAGAGATGATCTCATTAATTTTTAGCTTCTTGTATAATAGGTAGTCAATTGGCCCAGCAGTATGATGTCAGACCTTACAACCCTGCAGTCTAGCCTAGGCGTGCACAAACAGGTTGCCTGGCCTGGCCCGGTCCCGGCCTGCCAGGCTTTGACCGTTGACCAGGCCAGGCCAGGCCGAACTTATTGACGGAAAGGGTGACCTGAGCAAGCCTGCCGGCCAGGCCAGGCCGGGCCAACATACTTATACAATCATCACCTTCATTTCCAGCCATAACCAAAATCAGCAAATATTTTGATATAATAATGATATAAATTAAACACACACATAATAATAATGATATTCATAAAAGATGTGCATATATGCTGCGAAACTATGATATATCTACTGGGTACCTTGAGATCGGAGGAAGATATTGACAGAGGGAGCACCGAGTGAGGGTTATGCCTCGTTTGTTGTCGTCGAAAACTATAGTAACCTGGCACAAACTGATAAGGATTTTAAATGAAATGAAGATATTAAGGGGCATAAACTAAACTGTGAACGTGAAATAGGTATATAATTTTTACAGATCCGTGAAATTTACTAGCAATCGGAGTTGAGTTAATGAGAAAAATCAACATCAAAGCAGCTGAGAGATCGAGTTGTGAAGGAGTAGCCATGACGGCATGACCATGAGCGCCCCCCTGAAACAAGGTTTCTCTGTAAGAAGTTTGGGGCTTTAGTACTTTACACCGCATCTGAGAGTTTTAATGAGGAGAGAGTAAAGAAAAGTCAAAAATTAAAGAGAAAGGAAAGAAAGGGATGGCTGGTCAACAAGTGGATTAGGTGGGAGTTATTTATTTTGGTTGGGCCAACATCTTTTTCACCATAATGGACCATACTTGATTTCCGGATGCACTTTCTAGCAAAGTTGGGTTGGGCCGGTAAATAAGCCTGCAGGCCAGGCTATTTAGGCCACAGGCCAGGCCAGGCTCGGGCCTTTTTCCAGGCCAGGCCAGGCCAGACCACATGCTAAAAAATAAGGCCTCTTTGGGGCCTTCAGGCCGGGCTTTTTCAGGCCGGGCCCAGGCCAGATCAAGGCCAGATCTCAGGCCTCAGGCCTTTTGTGCATCCCTAAGTCTAGGGGTAGCACAAGCGTATTGACTTTTAGTCATATCTACCTATTTAGTTTAGATGACGATTTATATAGAATTGTGCTAAAAAATTATTTTGGTCTTTTATGGATGTGTTGATAAAATTGAAAGTAAGATTAATATTTAATAATCTCTTATTAAATACTCTATAAAATTTACTATCAATAGAGTAACTAAGAAAAATACATTCATCTGACTTAGGCTAAAATTACCTAGTAGGGTGTCTTTTTATATGTAGAGTGAATGAGATGATCTATTTTGAGTGTAGCAGATAGTGTTGACTGAAAGTAATATACCCTCAAGCTAATTACATTTGATGTGATAGAGCATTCACTTTATAATCTTAGTTATTTATTAATAAAATTATTTATTTATTTATTTAAAGACATTTATTTATTCATATGACATAGTGAAATCTAGAATAGAGGTTGAATAGATCTTATTTAAAATTCATATTAAAATTATTTACCAAATAATTATCAGATAATCTGATTCAGTTAAACACAACAGGATATTGTGTTTTATAAAAAACCCGTTAAGATTGGATGAAGATATCATATCTGACTTTAGTGATATGGAAATGTGAAAGCCAATCAGAAGAAATTGCAGTTATATAACAGTTGATATGATAGATGTATAGCAGTTATATAATGCAGTAAATGGCACAATAATTTTTAAGAGGTTCGACGCCTAAACTACTTAGTCATCTCTTTCACTCTACCGAGTAGGGATCATCCACAATAAAATAAGGTTCCTCTGAATCAATTACAATCTCCATCTGGAGAACTGATTTTCTCATAATCAAGCAAACACTTTATCACGATTTTATAACCTCCATCTGGAGATGATTCACTCAAAATCAGACGAGTTCTCTGTCTCGACTTCAAAACTTCCCTCTAGAGCTGATTCACTTAGAATCATGAGAGATCTCTATCTCGACTTTACAACCTCCCTTTGGAGCTGATTCACTTATAATTAGGCTAGATGTCTATCTCGACTTTTCAATGTCCCTATAGTTGAGTTTGGAGTGTTGCTAAGTTACGTTTAAGCTCGTCCTCTGAATGACTTAGCAGCGATGATTGATTTCTTATCAAGGTGTAGAGTGGCTTTCTAGAAATTCAGATGTGATAACCTTCTATGCCATAACCATCTAACATCTTTTGAAAGTTTAGCAAATAAATAAGTTGTCTTAATTGAACTAAGTTTTGCTAAATTTACCTCTAGTTATAGTTAGCTTGATTAAATATGTCTCCAAGTCTCTTACTTGACATTGGTTATTGAGGAAGATAACTTGGTGTTCGTTGTCATATAGTTAACTGATGCTCAACAAGTTATATTTCAGACCTTCAACAAATGTAACTTTACTGAAAGAAATAACACTATTTCCTATAGTGCCATATCTTTTTGTCTTTCTAGAATTGTTATTTCCAAAGATAATAACAAGTACATCTTTCTCTTTAAAATTTGACAAAAGTGCTTTGTTGTCTGTTATATGCCTTAAGTATCCACTATCTAAGTACAATATTGAATTACTGGTGCTTCCAACCTGCAAGTAAAATCAAACTTCATTTTGGTGCCCATACTTACTTGGGTCCTAATGGGTAAGTTCTATTTGGAACACAAATTTGCCTAACTCTAGGTCTTACATAATTATGATAAGCATCAAAGTCCAACATAGCAGCAATATAATCATAATGATGACGATTATAATATTTAATATGATATATGCTTGTATGTGTATGAATTCTTTCTCTTCAAGGATATGTATGGGGCCTACCTCTTGCCTTTCTTTATGGCTCATATTCCTTTTGCTGTCACACTGTTCTACGATTTTGAGTTTTTTTAGGTTTAAAGTTAATTTTACGTTTCTTGCATGGTTGACTCATAGAGTGATTATAGGCTGACTATACGATCCTTTGAGGGTTAAATGTAATTTTATCTTTATCCTGCGATTTCTTAAATCCTAGACCAATATGTGATGTATTGTTCTCTGGGATCACAATATGGTCAGCAGAAATTGTAGAGTTTTAAATAATTAACTCAACCACCTATATAGATTTCCCGAACATAATACTTTTATGGGAAGTAGAAGCATTGTTGTTGTTGGTCTCTAGGTTTTTCCCCACATTGTGATCTGAGGATAAATCCCTAAATTTTAAACCTGATCTGTCAAAACTGGATCTCTAACTTGTGATCAGTGTAAGACCCCGAATTTTATGAAATACAAAATTTAATTTTTCTTCATATATTTTTTTTTTTGAAACAGTAAGTGGTTAAATTAACAAAATTGAAAGTTAAGGATGTTATGTGCAAATTTTATTTTGTCGGACAATATTCGCTTTGTCGGGGAATATTCGTTTGGTCGGGGAATATTCGTGCCGTACGACGGCGCCGAAATAATAAATTATTGGTGGACCCCACAACGGAATATTTGTCGGATATAGAAAACGACAGAAGTAACCTTTTTAAATAAAAATAGTCAACGGAACTGTTAAAATACCGGTGATAAAATAATAGTAGCATACGGTAGTTTATGGTATTTTCTGTAGCACACGGTACTCTACAGTAACACACGGTATTGCATAGTGTCTCATATTATTGGTCTGATAATTGACACCGTAACTGTTACGCATCATTTCATCGATAATTGTCACTGCATAATATTTTATATTATCAATTCAATAATTGTTGTTACACAGTATTTTGCATTATTGATTTAATAATTGTCATTACACTGTATTTTATATCATTGAGTCAATAATTGTTGTTGCACTGTTTTTAAAATTATTGAACCTAATAATTGTCACAGTAACATATGCACAGTAATTCACATTATTGAATCAATAATTGTCATTACACAGTAACGTATGCTTTATTTTACATTATTGTTATCTCTATTATGATGTTATTTAAACAGTTGTATTTCATTAATTTATTGACTTGATATCTAAGAGCTAACTATACTGTATTTATAACAATTAGTCATAATAATTGAATTGATAAAGTTATTTGTTTATAATATAAAGTTAGGTGATTATTAGGTGATATGAAATGAATGGTGTAGATTAAAGTGTGAATTATTGTTGAATAATTGAATTGATTTGTTTATAATATAAAGTTAGGTGATTATTAGGTGATATGAAATGAATGGTGTAGATTAAAGTGTGAATTATTGTTGAATAATTAAATTGATTTGTTTATAATATAAAGTTAGGTGATTATTAGGTGATATGAAATGAATGGTGTAGATTAAAGATAATATAATATTTGAAATGGATGGTGTAGATTAAAAGGTGATCTTTAAATGAATGGTTTAGATTAAATGAATGATAAGATTTTTGGCTATAAATAGAAGCCTTAACTTAAGGATTTTTCATAAACTTCCTTACTTGTTCTTTCTTTCTCTCTCTAAATACTTCTTGTGAAAGTTCTCTCTAAGTGTGCTTAAGTCATCTTGAGTATTTGTGAAGATCTATAAGTATACGTGTACTGTTCAAGTTAATCAACCTCATTTAAATCAATATCCAGTCACGTGTTACGGTAAGGGATACCATCTTTTTCATCTTCCATTATTCAAACGTACTATGGTAAGGGATTATCATTATTTGATTCTCGATAATAATATTGTTTCTTCCTTACTCATAAGACGTGCCTTTTATTTCCATGTATTAAATTGTGGGAATAACCTTACGGAGCGGATTGCCGCCTGTTGGTGAATAACCTTTCGTATTCATTCATTATTAATCTCTGAGAATAACCTTACGGAGCGGATTGCCGCCTGTTTGGTGAATAACTCTTTGTACTCAAATTCTATTAAATTGTGGGAATAACCTTACGGAGCGGATTGCCGCCTGTTGGTGAATAACTCTTTGTACTCAAATTCTATTAAATTGTGGGAATAACCTTACGGAGAGGATTGCCGCCTGTTGGTGAATAACCCTTTGTATTAATTTCCTTCACCTTTTGTTAATCAAACCTGCTACGGTAAGGGATATTATTTTCTTTCATACTCCTAAATCGAAATTTATTATGGAACTATTGCTTCTATAATTCCTGAAAATATTATATGTTCCATAATAGTTGAACTTCATTATTTCAACTGAACCTTCCTATTTACGTGAACCTTTCTATTGAATTGTAACCGTTATTCTGAACTGTGGATCTTAAATATCATTTTTAAATTTCACTCCACATCATGTTGACAATTTGGACATTATTTGAATCTGTACAAAGTAAACTTCCGATACTTATTGTTATCCTATTTCTTCTGTTCATCATTTATATCATTCTAATCATCCAAAAATCAAGCTGTTGTGAATATCTGTGGCCGGGGGCACAGATGTGATATATTTGTTGAACAGATGATAGGTTAAAGGCGATATAATAGGTTAAAGGCGATACATCTGTTCGGTGTCTTTTATGGCACGTGGTGAATGTTCTCTTTGGCCCGTAGTGCAAAGATGAATTGTTGTTTGGTATGATTATGACCAAAGGCTGAATCTGGTATAATCATGACCGTTGGTGTTATATTGAATGTCTTTGGCCCGTAGTGCAAAGATGAACTGTTGATCTGCATGATTATGATCAGGAACTGTGAATTTGTATTATCTTGACTAATGATATTTCAGATGATAAAAGTTGATGATGTTTTTCCTAAAAAGAGAACTGAGTGGACATTATAGTCTGCATTATTCTTCTAATAGATTACTCATTCCGCTGCTATTATTGATCTGAACGTTGTTTAAGAATTTAACTACAGTTTTTGATATAAACCTTGTAGTCTATTGTATTCTATCAAGAACTCAACTGTTGAAGGCTAATGATAATTTATTCATCATTATCTTAGTCATGATATTCTTTACTGGGCTATTTGAGCTCACCCTTTCTTTTGTTCCATTGTTTTTCAACAGGAGATGAAAACATAACAGGGTCTAGCCGGGGAATGGAGTGAGGGTCCGAGGAATAGTTATCATAGTCTTCACGTTTTGTAAAATAGTGTGGCAATAATAGTGAAGACTTAGTTGTGTATTATTATACACTGTATTGTAGTACGTTGTGCTTTGTTGTAATAATTTTGTTGTAGTCTTTTGACGACTCAAGTTTGGGCTGTGTTGGCCCAGATTTGGGGGCGTCACAGTTGGCATCAGAGCTTAGGGATATGGTCTTTAATGGAGATCTGGGGTTAGAACTAGGAGGGGAGAGACGAATAGTATCAATCACTAGTGTGTCCTACCTAAATTAGATTTATTTTTTATCTAATGAATCGATTTGAATGTAGGAACATGAAGAGATGAGTCAGTTTATTTGAACTAACATTTATTTTGTGACCACAGTTAATTATGGCATCTGAAAATCAGGAGGTTAACTATGAAATTACCGAAACAAATGTAGCTGCAAAACAAGAGGCGACGAATAATCTTCTTACAAACTCAGAGTTGAATCATTTGCCTAAGGCAAAAATTATGCGTGTTCTATCCAGTAAGGATGAAGGTGAAAGCTCTGCTACAGTCGTTCCAGATCCATTCTTAGAAGCAATTAAAGGAAGTAACGAACTTGCGGAAATTATTGCCTTTAATTTACTCACTAATTGGGAGAGTGATATCACCTGGTTATGCTCTATAACAAAGGATCAGAATATATGGACTTTTCATATTAGTCTTTGGGATTTATGGTGTTCCAGCTATGATTTTCAAGATTATTTAAAAATAATGTTTCTATACTTTTGGGCGTTACAATTTAGAGGAATTCAGGTTAAGTTAGTCACTATCGTGGAAACTACAGTCTATCGAAAATACTATTTTAATGAAAATCATTGGTACCTTACTACTGATGAAGTTGATGAACCCGAGAAACAGTTTGCTAGAAAATTATTCAGTGGTATTCCCATGGTTGAAATACGTGAAGATCCGAATGAAGTATTCGGGATTCGATTTGACGATAACAGTCAAGAAACCGAATGAGGTGATAACCGGTAAGCTATTCATAAATTCTCGTGAAGTCTATGCCATATTAGATACTGGCTCTATCCACTCTTTTATCTCACCTATATGTACTCAACGTTTAAATTTGACTATTGAAAACTTAAATTTTGTCTTATCAGTTGAAACCTCATTGGGAGAAATACCTATTACATTTACTATCTATAAATCTTGCCTAGTTCAAATCAACAACCTCACATTACCTGTTGACCTTATTTCTTTGGAGATGCGTGAATTTGATGTGATTTTAGGAATTGATTGGTTGACTACTCATCATGCTAAAATTGATTGTTTTCATAAGATTATTAGTTTTCATATTCCTAATCAACCTGTCATGCAAATTCAAGCAACTAAACCATTGAAATCTATAACTGTTATTTCTAGCCATAAAGCCATTCGTTTATTGAAAAACGGATGTCAAGCCTTTTTAGCTCATGTCACTGATTTGGACAAAAACACGTCAAACTTGAATGATATTCCCATTGTTAATGAGTTTCCTGACGTTTTTTCTGAGGAACTTTCTGGCTTACCCCAAACCGTGAAATTGAATTTTGTATCGATCTTGAACCCGGCACTAAGCCCATTTTTAAAGTCCCATACCAAATGGCTCCCATAGAACACCAAGAGTTGAAAGTTTAATTACTAGATATCGGTATCATTCATTTTAGTACAAAACTTATATCGAGCGAGGAATGCGAGAAGAGTTTTCAAGAACTCAAGAGGAGACTTGTTTCAGCTCCTGTTCTGACCATACCATCAGGATCAGGAGAATTTGTTATCTACAGCGATGCTTCTGGCAAAGGTCTAGGCTGTGTCCTTATGCAACATGGAAAGATTATAGCCTATGCCTCTCGACAACTCAAAGATTATGAGAAAAATTATCCTACTCATGATCTAGAGTTGGCAGCAGTCGTTTTCGCGTTAAAGATCTGGAGACACTACTTGTACGGAGAAAAAGTGGATATCTATACGGATCATAAAAGTCTCAAGTATTTCTTCACCCAGAAGGAACTCAACATGCGACAACGACGTTGGCTTGAGCTGTTGAAGGATTATGACCACACAATCCAATATCACCCGGGAAAGGCGAACGTTGTAGCTGACGCTTTGAGCAGAAAATCTTATGCAAGTACAAGTGCACTGCTGACAACACAAAAGTGTATTTTGTACGACTTGCAAAAGATGGAGATAGAGCTAAAGACACCAGGGACCCACTCGAAGATTGCTCACGTGCGAGTAGAACCAACTTTAATCGATAAAATTAAAGCTGTTCAAGCTACCGATCCGGAACTGATAAACATGATAAAGAAAGTACAAGAAGGTGCCATTCCCGAAGCAAGAATCGACGAGAAAGGAATACTTCGAGTCAACTCTCGACTCTGTGTTCCTAACGATCCTGAATTAAAGCATAAAATCATGATGGAGGCACACAACACGCCGTTTGCAATCCACCCAGGAGGTACCAAGATGTATCGAGATCTTCGATATACATTTTGGTGGAACAATATGAAAAGAGAGATTGCGGAGTTTATCTCAAGGTGCCTAACTTGTCAACGTGTCAAGGCAGAGCATCAAGTTCCTAAAGGTCCATTACAATCACTTGAAGTTCCCGAATGGAAGTGGGAACACATCAATATGAACTTCGTGACAGGTCTTCCAAAAGTTTCTCAAGGCTTAGATGCAATTTGGGTGATCGTAGATAGATTGACCAAATCTGCTCATTTCTTGCTTATACGAGAAAACTTTTCACTTGAACGTCTTGCCGGTATGTACATAAATGAGATCGTGAGATTGCATGGCATGCTAGTTTCCATAGTTTCTGATCGAGATCCTAGATTCACTTCACGCTTTTGGATCAGTCTACAAAAAGCTATGGGCACTGAACTACGTTTTAGTTCTGCATACTATCCTCAAACGGACGGACAATCGGAAAGGACGATCCAGACCCTCGAAGATCTTTTGAGACTTTGTGTATTAGACTTCAAAGGAAGTTGGGATAAGTACTTGCCGTTGGTGGAATTTTCTTACAACAACAGTTACCAAGCAAGTATAGGCATGACTTCATTCGAGGCATTGTATGGAAGGAAATGGCGCTCTCCAATATGTTGGAATGAGGTAGGAGAAGCAAAATTATTGGGACCCGAGTTGGTACGCTTGACGACCGAAAAGATCCAAATGATCCGACAACGAATACAGACCGCACAAGAATGACAAAAGAGTTATGCTGATCTTCATCGGAGAGACGAAAGTTTCAACGTCGGAGATCATGTATTCTTACGTGTTTCTCCATGGAAAGGGGTTACGAGATTCGGAAAGAGAGGAAAGCTCAACCCTCGATTTATTGGCCATTTGAAATCCTCGATCGAATAGGAACCGTAGCCTACAGACTAGCCCTACCACCAAGTATGTCTCGCATCCATAACGTTTTTCACATATCTATGTTACGTAAATATGTGAAGGACCCAAACCACGTCATTGAGTTAGAACCAGACGTTATAGCAGAGGATTTAACATACGAGGAGGTACCTGTTAAGATCCTGGATAAGAAGGAGCAGATCCTACGCTCAAAGGTTATACCTCAAGTTAAGGTTTTATGGAGGAACCAAGATACTGAGGAAATGACCTGGGAGCTAGAATCTGAGATGAAATCTAAGTATCCTTACCTCTTCGATATGTCAGGTACGTCAATTTCGGGGACGAAATTTCATAAGGAGGGGAGGTTGTAAGACCCCGAATTTTATGAAATACAAAATTTAATTTTTCTTCATATATATTTTTTTTTGAAACAGTAAGTGGTTAAATTAACAAAATTGAAAGTTAAGGATGTTATGTGCAAATTTTATTTTGTCGGACAATATTCGCTTTGTCGGGGAATATTCGTTTGGTCGGGGAATATTCGTGCCGTACGACGGCGCCGAAATAATAAATTATTGGTGGACCCCACAACGGAATATTTGTCGGATATAGAAAACGACAGAAGTAACCTTTTTAAATAAAAATAGTCAACGGAACTGTTAAAATACCGGTGATAAAATAATAGTAGCATACGGTAGTTTATGGTATTTTCTGTAGCACACGGTACTCTACAGTAACACACGGTATTGCATAGTGTCTCATATTATTGGTCTGATAATTGACACCGTAACTGTTACGCATCATTTCATCGATAATTGTCACTGCATAATATTTTATATTATCAATTCAATAATTGTTGTTACACAGTATTTTGCATTATTGATTTAATAATTGTCATTACACTGTATTTTATATCATTGAGTCAATAATTGTTGTTGCACTGTTTTTAAAATTATTGAACCTAATAATTGTCACAGTAACATATGCACAGTAATTCACATTATTGAATCAATAATTGTCATTACACAGTAACGTATGCTTTATTTTACATTATTGTTATCTCTATTATGATGTTATTTAAACAGTTGTATTTCATTAATTTATTGACTTGATATCTAAGAGCTAACTATACTGTATTTATAACAATTAGTCATAATAATTGAATTGATAAAGTTATTTGTTTATAATATAAAGTTAGGTGATTATTAGGTGATATGAAATGAATGGTGTAGATTAAAGTGTGAATTATTGTTGAATAATTGAATTGATTTGTTTATAATATAAAGTTAGGTGATTATTAGGTGATATGAAATGAATGGTGTAGATTAAAGTGTGAATTATTGTTGAATAATTAAATTGATTTGTTTATAATATAAAGTTAGGTGATTATTAGGTGATATGAAATGAATGGTGTAGATTAAAGATAATATAATATTTGAAATGGATGGTGTAGATTAAAAGGTGATCTTTAAATGAATGGTTTAGATTAAATGAATGATAAGATTTTTGGCTATAAATAGAAGCCTTAACTTAAGGATTTTTCATAAACTTCCTTACTTGTTCTTTCTTTCTCTCTCTAAATACTTCTTGTGAAAGTTCTCTCTAAGTGTGCTTAAGTCATCTTGAGTATTTGTGAAGATCTATAAGTATACGTGTACTGTTCAAGTTAATCAACCTCATTTAAATCAATATCCAGTCACGTGTTACGGTAAGGGATACCATCGTTTTCATCTTCCATTATTCAAACGTACTATGGTAAGGGATTATCATTATTTGATTCTCGATAATAATATTGTTTCTTCCTTACTCATAAGACGTGCCTTTTATTTCCATGTATTAAATTGTGGGAATAACCTTACGGAGCGGATTGCCGCCTGTTGGTGAATAACCTTTCGTATTCATTCATTATTAATCTCTGAGAATAACCTTACGGAGCGGATTGCCGCCTGTTTGGTGAATAACTCTTTGTACTCAAATTCTATTAAATTGTGGGAATAACCTTACGGAGCGGATTGCCGCCTGTTGGTGAATAACTCTTTGTACTCAAATTCTATTAAATTGTGGGAATAACCTTACGGAGCGGATTGCCGCCTGTTGGTGAATAACCCTTTGTATTAATTTCCTTCACCTTTTGTTAATCAAACCTGCTACGGTAAGGGATATTATTTTCTTTCATACTCCTAAATCGAAATTTATTATGGAACTATTGCTTCTATAATTCCTGAAAATATTATATGTTCCATAATAGTTGAACTTCATTATTTCAACTGAACCTTCCTATTTACGTGAACCTTTCTATTGAATTGTAACCGTTATTCTGAACTGTGGATCTTAAATATCATTTTTAAATTTCACTCCACATCATGTTGACAATTTGGACATTATTTGAATCTGTACAAAGTAAACTTCCGATACTTATTGTTATCCTATTTCTTCTGTTCATCATTTATATCATTCTAATCATCCAAAAATCAAGCTGTTGTGAATATCTGTGGCCGGGGGCACAGATGTGATATATTTGTTGAACAGATGATATGTTAAAGGCGATATAATAGGTTAAAGGCGATACATCTGTTCGGTGTCTTTTATGGCACGTGGTGAATGTTCTCTTTGGCCCGTAGTGCAAAGATGAATTGTTGTTTGGTATGATTATGACCAAAGGCTGAATCTGGTATAATCATGACCGTTGGTGTTATATTGAATGTCTTTGGCCCGTAGTGCAAAGATGAACTGTTGATCTGCATGATTATGATCAGGAACTGTGAATTTGTATTATCTTGACTAATGATATTTCAGATGATAAAAGTTGATGATGTTTTTCCTAAAAAGAGAACTGAGTGGACATTATAGTCTGCATTATTCTTCTAATAGATTACTCATTCCGCTGCTATTATTGATCTGAACGTTGTTTAAGAATTTAACTGCAGTTTTTGATATAAACCTTGTAGTCTATTGTATTCTATCAAGAACTCAACTGTTGAAGGCTAATGATAATTTATTCATCATTATCTTAGTCATGATATTCTTTACTGGGCTATTTGAGCTCACCCTTTCTTTTGTTCCATTGTTTTTCAACAGGAGATGAAAACATAACAGGGTCTAGCCGGGGAATGGAGTGAGGGTCCGAGGAATAGTTATCATAGTCTTCACGTTTTGTAAAATAGTGTGGCAATAATAGTGAAGACTTAGTTGTGTATTATTATACACTGTATTGTAGTACGTTGTGCTTTGTTGTAATAATTTTGTTGTAGTCTTTTGACGACTCAAGTTTGGGCTGTGTTGGCCCAGATTTGGGGGCGTCACAATCAGGGAGTCTATAAAAGAAGTAAAAGATTTGTTCCATATGGAAATTGTCTTCTCCAGCTCCTCAATCTTGGAAACTAGAGTTGACGCTCTCTATGCAGACTACTTAATGATGGTTCTCAATTTCTCATTCTCAACCTCGAGCTTGGAAAGAGAAAAAGTAGTTCCTTGAACTGTTTCCAATTTAAATTGTACCTTTTCTTTCTCCTCTTAAAGAAAAAAAATGATCTTTTGACAGCACCCTACCCTAAATCACTTCATATATTTATGCAACCAAGAGGTTATATCACATAAAGCAGATCCTAAATTAGATATATCAATATCAGAGGAGTTAAAGTCATATATCTCACTAATATTAATTTTTTAATGATCCGTGTGTGATCCTCCTGAGCTTTTATGGCCATGAGGCAGAGATTGAGCATATGAGATCCTTCATCATCATTTGACTTAGAATCTGAGGCATTATCACTTTCACTCTAAGAACCCTCAGCTACAAGACCTTTTTATTTCTTGTTATACTTTTTGTAGGTCTTATTGTCTTTATTTGTGAACTCCTTCTTTTTGTTATTATTGAGCTCATCTCTCAAGGGTTTGTTGTATTTAACAATGTAATGACCTGACTTTTTTAGTTGTAGCACATGTAGAAGAGCCACTCTTGCTACTTTCGTTGTTGTTGTATGTTCTATTATTGTTGTTACTTTTGCCTTTTCTGTAATAACCGAGACGATCATGCATTAATGTTATTAATGAAATGAAGATCAATTAAAAAAATTCTCTGAGCAAGTAAAGTGAATGAATGTGTGTGTTCTTATATATATATATGAAGAAAAAAGATGATTAATTAAATAATTAATGAGGTAACCTAGCTATGGAACAAAGGGTCGCCCTTTAGGTGGTGTGGTAAATAAATCTGGTTTGTTTGCAGCTACTGTACACACCTAAAAATTGCCCTTACTATTAATATTACAAGGGCGATCGAGGTGGGTGGTGCACTGTAGTGCTAACTACAGTAAAAGTATATAGTGTTTTTTAGGTTGGCAAGGAAAATGTGGCAAAAAAAAACTTGGGTTTTTTTAGGTGAATGTAATGGGATTAGGTAAGCGCAGCGCGCTTACCAAAGGCAATTGGTCTATTTTTAGGAGTTCTAGTACAAGAATGGTGGTGAATTGATATGGCATATATAATGTTATTTATTTTCTAGAAGGTGTGCTTTATCAAAGGCTGGTGGATTACTTGGTGGAAAAACATAAATAAAATTTATTATTAAGTTGCTGGTAGTTACTGTGTGTTCTAGATATTTTTTTTCTTTTTCTTTTAATTTTTTATTTACTATGTCTAACAAATAAATATATACTTGTATTTATTTGTACAAAGAAAAATACTCCTTAAAATCCGCCCCCTTAGAGCCCCTTTCCATTGAGCTTTGCACCATCCTTGAGCTTTGTACACTTGGAGCTTTGTTCATGTCTTTTTCCTTAAATTGTGGAGGTATGTTGGCTAATTAATTAAACCTAAGCTTGATTAGCCACATTTTGGATGATTAGGTGAAAGCTAAGTAGAATTAACCTTGCTCTATAAATAAAGCCATTCACTAATATTCCCAAAGGTTTACTTCATTTTTACCAAGTATTGAGAGAGGTAGAGAGGAAGTGAGAGTAAGAGAGAAAAAAAGAGAGAGTTTAAAGGTAATACACTAAGTGTGAGTGCTATTTTGGTGGAGCAAGAGGAGGAGAAGAAGGAGATCAAGCTAGTCATTCTAACCATCTAGCAAGGGAAGAGGTCATCAATAAAAGATTCAAAAGTATTTTAACTTCAACCCTTTAGTTATGTTGCTCTATTTTTGTAGAGTAAATATCATGTTTAGTTGTGGGAGGATATGTGTGTTGGGGAATCATGATGGCTTTGTACACTTGGAGCTTTATGCATGTCTTTTTCCTTAAATTGTGGAGGTATGTTGGCTAATTAATTAAGCCTAAGCTTGATTAGCCACATTTTGGATGATTAGGTGAAAGCTAAGTAGGATTAACCTTGCTCTATAAATAGAGCCCTTCACCAATATTCCCAAAGGTTTACTTCATTTTGACCAAGTATTGAGAGAGGTAGAGGGGGAGTGAGAGTAAGAGGAAAAAAAAAGAGAGAGTTTAAAGGTAATAATACACTAAGTGTGGGTGCTATTTTGGTAGAGCAAGAGGAGGAGAAGAAGGAGATCAAGCTAGTCATTCTAACCATCTAGCAAGGGAAGTGGTCATCAAGAAAAGATTCAAAAGTATTCTAACTTCAACCCTTTAGTTATGTTGCTATATTTTTGTAGAGTAGATATCATGTTTGGTTGTGGGAGGATATGTGTGTTGGGGAATCATGGTATATTCCAAAGGCATAAGATGATTTTGATGGATATTATATGTTATTATGTGCCAAAATACATAGAAACATAAGATGGGAAGAAAATAAGAACATAAGTATTTTCACCGGTAAAACCCTAATATGAAACTTAAATTTTGAAAGGTTATAACTCTCTGTGATTTTACTCTTTTTATGATTTGAAAGCGTTGGGTGTTAGATCTATGAGTTTTCAAACCAACCCAAGTGGAATGAACAAAAAATATTAAATTTTCAATTTATGGCAAATTTTCTACCAAAATAGTCCAAACTATAGAAAAACCGTAAAACTCTTTGCCCTAGACTTTTTTGGGGACTTAACCAGTGAGATTAAATCCAGCCTTTTGGATTCTGAAAACATATAATATAATGAAGCTCCTGTCCAAAAATAAGCTCAATCCGGCTTCGGATGAATGAGATATGACCAATTGAAATTTTAGGTTTTAAAAATTAAAACTAAAAAATTTGCAATTGTATAACTTCGATGGGGCTAAATTTTTTATTGGAAGTACAAAATGATATGAAGAAGCTACTGTGTAAATTTAATTTTTTTTGGATAAACTTTTGAATTATAAAAAATATTATAATTATGATCTTATACGACCCTTTTAAAAATAGTAAATAATGTTAAAAAATTAAGAGAAAAATATTTTACACGTGAAATAAAATTAACTAAGCGTTAATTAAGAGAAAAATATTTTACACATGAAATAAAATTAACTAGGCGTTTATAGAAGAAATAAAAATAATAAGGCATTTAGGTAGTTTTAACAAATAAATTTGAGTAAATAAAATTAAGGAACATAATTAAAGATAAATTAAAAAATTCTATAATATAATTTTTCTGACTAATTTGCAATAAAATGGGTGAATGTGACTAACGAATAACGAATGGTGTTATGGTCATTTTTATGATCATGCTATATTGATAAGAAAATATAATGACTAGGTTAAATAAAGGATAAATTAAAATAAATGAATAATTAAAGCATGAGCAAATAAAATAATAATAAAATAAATTTATTTGTGAAGATAATACGAAATAAAGAGAGTAAACAAATAAAATAATAATAATAAATTATTTTATTTGTAGAATCAGAAGATGATAATAAATGAAATAAATTTACCCCAATGTGCGAGTCGAATAAAATTTGTACATATGGTCCGATAGCGACTAATAGATAAAATAATTTATAAATATAGGTTATCCAAAAGAAGAGCAACTAGACCTAACGTTAGATGCCAAGACTGTGACGCCCCCAAATATGGGCCAACACAGCCCAAACTTGAGTCGTCAAAAGACTACAACAAAATTATTACAACAAAGCACAACGTACTACAATACAGTGTATAATAATACACAACTAAGTCTTCACTATTATTGCCACACTATTTTACAAAACGTGAAGACTATGATAACTATTCCTCG
Source organism: Hedera helix (assembly GCA_947179155.2). Taxonomy (NCBI): domain Eukaryota; kingdom Viridiplantae; phylum Streptophyta; class Magnoliopsida; order Apiales; family Araliaceae; genus Hedera; species Hedera helix. Next base: position 11,944,732 of record OX359269.1, read on the forward strand.
GACCCTCACTCCATTCCCCGGCTAGACCCTGTTATGTTTTCATCTCCTGTTGAAAAATAATGGAACAAAAGAAAGGGTGAGCTCAAATAGCCCAGTAAAGAATATCATGACTAAGATAATGATGAATAAATTATCATTAGCCTTCAACAGTTGAGTTCTTGATAGAATACAATAGACTACAAGGTTTATATCAAAAACTGCAGTTAAATTCTTAAACAACGTTCAGATCAATAATAGCAGCGGAATGAGTAATCTATTAGAAGAATAATGCAGACTATAATGTCCACTCAGTTCTCTTTTTAGGAAAAACATCATCAACTTTTATCATCTGAAATATCATTAGTCAAGATAATACAAATTCACAGTTCCTGATCATAATCATGCAGATCAACAGTTCATCTTTGCACTACGGGCCAAAGACATTCAATATAACACCAACGGTCATGATTATACCAGATTCAGCCTTTGGTCATAATCATACCAAACAACAATTCATCTTTGCACTACGGGCCAAAGAGAACATTCACCACGTGCCATAAAAGACACCGAACAGATGTATCGCCTTTAACCTATTATATCGCCTTTAACCTATCATCTGTTCAACAAATATATCACATCTGTGCCCCCGGCCACAGATATTCACAACAGCTTGATTTTTGGATGATTAGAATGATATAAATGATGAACAGAAGAAATAGGATAACAATAAGTATCGGAAGTTTACTTTGTACAGATTCAAATAATGTCCAAATTGTCAACATGATGTGGAGTGAAATTTAAAAATGATATTTAAGATCCACAGTTCAGAATAACGGTTACAATTCAATAGAAAGGTTCACGTAAATAGGAAGGTTCAGTTGAAATAATGAAGTTCAACTATTATGGAACATATAATATTTTCAGGAATTATAGAAGCAATAGTTCCATAATAAATTTCGATTTAGGAGTATGAAAGAAAATAATATCCCTTACCGTAGCAGGTTTGATTAACAAAAGGTGAAGGAAATTAATACAAAGGGTTATTCACCAACAGGCGGCAATCCGCTCCGTAAGGTTATTCCCACAATTTAATAGAATTTGAGTACAAAGAGTTATTCACCAACAGGCGGCAATCCGCTCCGTAAGGTTATTCCCACAATTTAATAGAATTTGAGTACAAAGAGTTATTCACCAAACAGGCGGCAATCCGCTCCGTAAGGTTATTCTCAGAGATTAATAATGAATGAATACGAAAGGTTATTCACCAACAGGCGGCAATCCGCTCCGTAAGGTTATTCCCACAATTTAATACATGGAAATAAAAGGCACGTCTTATGAGTAAGGAAGAAACAATATTATTATCGAGAATCAAATAATGATAATCCCTTACCATAGTACGTTTGAATAATGGAAGATGAAAACGATGGTATCCCTTACCGTAACACGTGACTGGATATTGATTTAAATGAGGTTGATTAACTTGAACAGTACACGTATACTTATAGATCTTCACAAATACTCAAGATGACTTAAGCACACTTAGAAAGAAATTTCACAAGAAGTATTTAGAGAGAGAAAGAAAGAACAAGTAAGGAAGTTTATGAAAAATCCTTAAGTTAAGGCTTCTATTTATAGCCAAAAATCTTATCATTCATTTAATCTAAACCATTCATTTAAAGATCACCTTTTAATCTACACCATCCATTTCAAATATTATATTATCTTTAATCTACACCATTCATTTCATATCACCTAATAATCACCTAACTTTATATTATAAACAAATCAATTTAATTATTCAACAATAATTCACACTTTAATCTACACCATTCATTTCATATCACCTAATAATCACCTAACTTTATATTATAAACAAATCAATTCAATTATTCAACAATAATTCACACTTTAATCTACACCATTCATTTCATACCACCTAATAATCACCTAACTTTATATTATAAACAAATAACTTTATCAATTCAATTATTATGACTAATTGTTATAAATACAGTATAGTTAGCTCTTAGATATCAAGTCAATAAATTAATGAAATACAACTGTTTAAATAACATCATAATAGAGATAACAATAATGTAAAATAAAGCATACGTTACTGTGTAATGACAATTATTGATTCAATAATGTGAATTACTGTGCATATGTTACTGTGACAATTATTAGGTTCAATAATTTTAAAAACAGTGCAACAACAATTATTGACTCAATGATATAAAATACAGTGTAATGACAATTATTAAATCAATAATGCAAAATACTGTGTAACAACAATTATTGAATTGATAATATAAAATATTATGCAGTGACAATTATCGATGAAATGATGCGTAACAGTTACGGTGTCAATTATCAGACCAATAATATGAGATACTATGCAATACCGTGTGTTACTGTAGAGTACCGTGTGCTACAGAAAATACCATAAACTACCGTATGCTACTATTATTTTATCACCGGTATTTTAACAGTTCCGTTGACTATTTTTATTTAAAAAGGTTACTTCTGTCGTTTTCTATATCCGACAAATATTCCGTTGTGGGGTCCACCAATAATTTATTATTTCGGCGCCGTCGTACGGCACGAATATTCCCCGACCAAACGAATATTCCCCGACAAAGCGAATATTGTCCGACAAAATAAAATTTGCACATAACATCCTTAACTTTCAATTTTGTTAATTTAACCACTTACTGTTTCAAAAAAAAATATATATGAAGAAAAATTAAATTTTGTATTTCATAAAATTCGGGGTCTTACAACCTCCCCTCCTTATGAAATTTCGTCCCCGAAATTGACGTACCTGACATATCGAAGAGGTAAGGATACTTAGATTTCATCTCAGATTCTAGCTCCCAGGTCATTTCCTCAGTATCTTGGTTCCTCCATAAAACCTTAACTTGAGGTATAACCTTTGAGCGTAGGATCTGCTCCTTCTTATCCAGGATCTTAACAGGTACCTCCTCGTATGTTAAATCCTCTGCTATAACGTCTGGTTCTAACTCAATGACGTGGTTTGGGTCCTTCACATATTTACGTAACATAGATATGTGAAAAACGTTATGGATGCGAGACATACTTGGTGGTAGGGCTAGTCTGTAGGCTACGGTTCCTATTCGATTGAGGATTTCAAATGGCCAATAAATCGAGGGTTGAGCTTTCCTCTCTTTCCGAATCTCGTAACCCCTTTCCATGGAGAAACACGTAAGAATACATGATCTCCGACGTTGAAACTTTCGTCTCTCCGATGAAGATCAGCATAACTCTTTTGTCATTCTTGTGCGGTCTGTATTCGTTGTCGGATCATTTGGATCTTTTCGGTCGTCAAGCGTACCAACTCGGGTCCCAATAATTTTGCTTCTCCTACCTCATTCCAACATATTGGAGAGCGCCATTTCCTTCCATACAATGCCTCGAATGGAGTCATGCCTATACTTGCTTGGTAACTGTTGTTGTAAGAAAATTCCACCAACGGCAAGTACTTATCCCAACTTCCTTTGAAGTCTAATACACAAAGTCTCAAAAGATCTTCGAGGGTCTGGATCGTCCTTTCCGATTGTCCGTCCGTTTGAGGATAGTATGCAGAACTAAAACGTAGTTCAGTGCCCATAGCTTTTTGTAGACTGATCCAAAAGCGTGAAGTGAATCTAGGATCTCGATCAGAAACTATGGAAACTAGCATGCCATGCAATCTCACGATCTCATTTATGTACATACCGGCAAGACGTTCAAGTGAAAAGTTTTCTCGTATAAGCAAGAAATGAGCAGATTTGGTCAATCTATCTACGATCACCCAAATTGCATCTAAGCCTTGAGAAACTTTTGGAAGACCTGTCACGAAGTCCATATTGATGTGTTCCCACTTCCATTCGGGAACTTCAAGTGATTGTAATGGACCTTTAGGAACTTGATGCTCTGCCTTGACACGTTGACAAGTTAGGCACCTTGAGATAAACTCCGCAATCTCTCTTTTCATATTGTTCCACCAAAATGTATATCGAAGATCTCGATACATCTTGGTACCTCCTGGGTGGATTGCAAACGGCGTGTTGTGTGCCTCCATCATGATTTTATGCTTTAATTCAGGATCGTTAGGAACACAGAGTCGAGAGTTGACTCGAAGTATTCCTTTCTCGTCGATTCTTGCTTCGGGAATGGCACCTTCTTGTACTTTCTTTATCATGTTTATCAGTTCCGGATCGGTAGCTTGAGCAGCTTTAATTTTATCGATTAAAGTTGGTTCTACTCGCACGTGAGCAATCTTCGAGTGGGTCCCTGGTGTCTTTAGCTCTATCTCCATCTTTTGCAAGTCGTACAAAATACACTTTTGTGTTGTCAGCAGTGCACTTGTACTTGCATAAGATTTTCTGCTCAAAGCGTCAGCTACAACGTTCGCCTTTCCCGGGTGATATTGGATTGTGTGGTCATAATCCTTCAACAGCTCAAGCCAACGTCGTTGTCGCATGTTGAGTTCCTTCTGGGTGAAGAAATACTTGAGACTTTTATGATCCGTATAGATATCCACTTTTTCTCCGTACAAGTAGTGTCTCCAGATCTTTAACGCGAAAACGACTGCTGCCAACTCTAGATCATGAGTAGGATAATTTTTCTCATAATCTTTGAGTTGTCGAGAGGCATAGGCTATAACCTTTCCATGTTGCATAAGGACACAGCCTAGACCTTTGCCAGAAGCATCGCTGTAGATAACAAATTCTCCTGATCCTGATGGTATGGTCAGAACAGGAGCTGAAACAAGTCTCCTCTTGAGTTCTTGAAAACTCTTCTCGCATTCCTCGCTCGATATAAGTTTTGTACTAAAATGAATGATACCGATATCTAGTAATTAAACTTTCAACTCTTGGTGTTCTATGAGAGCCATTTGGTATGGGACTTTAAAAATGGGCTTAGTGCCGGGTTCAAGATCGATACAAAATTCAATTTCACGGTTTGGGGTAAGCCAGAAAGTTCCTCAGAAAAAACGTCAGGAAACTCATTAACAATGGGAATATCATTCAAGTTTGACGTGTTTTTGTCCAAATCAGTGACATGAGCTAAAAAGGCTTGACATCCGTTTTTCAATAAACGAATGGCTTTATGGCTAGAAATAACAGTTATAGATTTCAATGGTTTAGTTGCTTGAATTTGCATGACAGGTTGATTAGGAATATGAAAACTAATAATCTTATGAAAACAATCAATTTTAGCATGATGAGTAGTCAACCAATCAATTCCTAAAATCACATCAAATTCACGCATCTCCAAAGAAATAAGGTCAACAGGTAATGTGAGGTTGTTGATTTGAACTAGGCAAGATTTATAGATAGTAAATGTAATAGGTATTTCTCCCAATGAGGTTTCAACTGATAAGACAAAATTTAAGTTTTCAATAGTCAAATTTAAACGTTGAGTACATATAGGTGAGATAAAAGAGTGGATAGAGCCAGTATCTAATATGGCATAGACTTCACGAGAATTTATGAATAGCTTACCGGTTATCACCTCATTCGGTTTCTTGACTGTTATCGTCAAATCGAATCCCGAATACTTCATTCGGATCTTCACGTATTTCAACCATGGGAATACCACTGAATAATTTTCTAGCAAACTGTTTCTCGGGTTCATCAACTTCATCAGTAGTAAGGTACCAATGATTTCCATTAAAATAGTATTTTTGATAGACTGTAGTTTCCACGATAGTGACTAGCTTAACCTGAATTCCTCTAAATTGTAACGCCCAAAAGTATAGAAACATTATTTTTAAATAATCTTGAAAATCATAGTTGGAACACCATAAATCCCAAAGACTAATATGAAAAGTCCATATATTCTGATCCTTTGTTATAGAGCATAACCAGGTGATATCACTCTCCCAATTAGTGAGTAAATTAAAGGCAATAATTTTCGCAAGTTCGTTACTTCCTTTAATTGCTTCTAAGAATGGATCTGGAACGACTGTAGCAGAGCTTTCACCTTCATCCTTACTGGATAGAACACGCATAATTTTTGCCTTAGGCAAATGATTCAACTCTGAGTTTGTAAGAAGATTATTCGTTGCCTCTTGTTTTGCAGCTACATTTGTTTCGGTAATTTCATAGTTAACCTCCTGATTTCCAGATGCCATAATTAACTGTGGTCACAAAATAAATGTTAGTTCAAATAAACTGACTCATCTCTTCATGTTCCTACATTCAAATCGATTCATTAGATAAAAAATAAATCTAATTTAGGTAGGACACACTAGTGATTGATTCTATTCGTCTCTCCCCTCCTAGTTCTAACCCCAGATCTCCATTAAAGACCATATCCCTAAGCTCTGATGCCAACTGTGACGCCCCCAAATCTGGGCCAACACAGCCCAAACTTGAGTCGTCAAAAGACTACAACAAAATTATTACAACAAAGCACAACGTACTACAATACAGTGTATAATAATACACAACTAAATCTTCACTATTATTGCCACACTATTTTACAAAACGTGAAGACTATGATAACTATTCCTCGGACCCTCACTCCATTCCCCGGCTAGACCCTGTTATGTTTTCATCTCCTGTTGAAAAACAATGGAACAAAAGAAAGGGTGAGCTCAAATAGCCCAGTAAAGAATATCATGACTAAGATAATGATGAATAAATTATCATTAGCCTTCAACAGTTGAGTTCTTGATAGAATACAATAGACTACAAGGTTTATATCAAAAACTGCAGTTAAATTCTTAAACAACGTTCAGATCAATAATAGCAGCGGAATGAGTAATCTATTAGAAGAATAATGCAGACTATAATGTCCACTCAGTTCTCTTTTTAGGAAAAACATCATCAACTTTTATCATCTGAAATATCATTAGTCAAGATAATACAAATTCACAGTTCCTGATCATAATCATGCAGATCAACAGTTCATCTTTGCACTACGGGCCAAAGACATTCAATATAACACCAACGGTCATGATTATACCAGATTCAGCCTTTGGTCATAATCATACCAAACAACAATTCATCTTTGCACTACGGGCCAAAGAGAACATTCACCACGTGCCATAAAAGACACCGAACAGATGTATCGCCTTTAACCTATTATATCGCCTTTAACCTATCATCTGTTCAACAAATATATCACATCTGTGCCCCCGGCCACAGATATTCACAACAGCTTGATTTTTGGATGATTAGAATGATATAAATGATGAACAGAAGAAATAGGATAAAAATAAGTATCGGAAGTTTACTTTGTACAGATTCAAATAATGTCCAAATTGTCAACATGATGTGGAGTGAAATTTAAAAATGATATTTAAGATCCACAGTTCAGAATAACGGTTACAATTCAATAGAAAGGTTCACGTAAATAGGAAGGTTCAGTTGAAATAATGAAGTTCAACTATTATGGAACATATAATATTTTCAGGAATTATAGAAGCAATAGTTCCATAATAAATTTCGATTTAGGAGTATGAAAGAAAATAATATCCCTTACCGTAGCAGGTTTGATTAACAAAAGGTGAAGGAAATTAATACAAAGGGTTATTCACCAACAGGCGGCAATCCTCTCCGTAAGGTTATTCCCACAATTTAATAGAATTTGAGTACAAAGAGTTATTCACCAACAGGCGGCAATCCGCTCCGTAAGGTTATTCCCACAATTTAATAGAATTTGAGTACAAAGAGTTATTCACCAAACAGGCGGCAATCCGCTCCGTAAGGTTATTCTCAGAGATTAATAATGAATGAATACGAAAGGTTATTCACCAACAGGCGGCAATCCGCTCCGTAAGGTTATTCCCACAATTTAATACATGGAAATAAAAGGCACGTCTTATGAGTAAGGAAGAAACAATATTATTATCGAGAATCAAATAATGATAATCCCTTACCATAGTACGTTTGAATAATGGAAGATGAAAAAGATGGTATCCCTTACCTCAACACGTGACTGGATATTGATTTAAATGAGGTTGATTAACTTGAACAGTACACGTATACTTATAGATCTTCACAAATACTCAAGATGACTTAAGCACACTTAGAGAGAACTTTCACAAGAAGTATTTAGAGAGAGAAAGAAAGAACAAGTAAGGAAGTTTATGAAAAATCCTTAAGTTAAGGCTTCTATTTATAGCCAAAAATCTTATCATTCATTTAATCTAAACCATTCATTTAAAGATCATCTTTTAATCTACACCATCCATTTTAAATATTATATTATCTTTAATCTACACCATTCATTTCATATCACCTAATAATCACCTAACTTTATATTATAAACAAATCAATTTAATTATTCAACAATAATTCACACTTTAATCTACACCATTCATTTCATATCACCTAATAATCACCTAACTTTATATTATAAACAAATAACTTTATCAATTCAATTATTATGACTAATTGTTATAAATACAGTATAGTTAGCTCTTAGATATCAAGTCAATAAATTAATGAAATACAACTGTTTAAATAACATCATAATAGAGATAACAATAATGTAAAATAAAGCATACGTTACTGTGTAATGACAATTATTGATTCAATAATGTGAATTACTGTGCATATGTTACTGTGACAATTATTAGGTTCAATAATTTTAAAAACAGTGCAACAACAATTATTGACTCAATGATATAAAATACAGTGTAATGACAATTATTAAATCAATAATGCAAAATACTGTGTAACAACAATTATTGAATTGATAATATAAAATATTATGCAGTGACAATTATCGATGAAATGATGCGTAACAGTTACGGTGTCAATTATCAGACCAATAATATGAGATACTATGCAATACCGTGTGTTACTGTAGAGTACCGTGTGCTACAGAAAATACCATAAACTACCGTATGCTACTATTATTTTATCACCGGTATTTTAACAGTTCCGTTGACTATTTTTATTTAAAAAGGTTACTTCTGTCGTTTTCTATATCCGACAAATATTCCGTTGTGGGGTCCACCAATAATTTATTATTTCGGCGCCGTCGTACGGCACGAATATTCCCCGACCAAACGAATATTCCCCGACAAAGCGAATATTGTCCGACAAAATAAAATTTGCACATAACATCCTTAACTTTCAATTTTGTTAATTTAACCACTTACTGTTTCAAAAAAAAATATATATGAAGAAAAATTAAATTTTGTATTTCATAAAATTCGGGGTCTTACAAAGACAGACAAGTATCCTTAACTAGTACACTTTTATTGCTTCGTATAAGTATGTTAAGTGCAATAATTGTGGAAAGATATTTCATGATGAACTTGAAGATAATTGTTCGCATTCAAATGTTTTCAAAAGTTTTACTCAGACATTCAATCATCAACATTGAAAGTTTCCTAACCTGTTTTCTACTATGTGCAAGATTCCCTGAACTTGACCAATTTGATATTATCCAATTTCCCTAAACTTTTTCAAATTGATGTTATGCAAGTTTCCTGAATTACTCCAATTATGATATTGTGCCAGTTCTGAAATAATTCTTGAATATTTTATGGTATCGAACGTGAATATTAGTTTTTGCATTCGTATGACTTGTTCAAGCATCGAATTTATGAAATCTTTAAAGTGTAAAATGATCATGAGATGTTTGAGAAGTAAGTCTATGTCATTTGTTCCGGCTAGACAATCATTGAAATAAAATTTCGCATCGATAAATTTTAGAAAGCTATCCAAATAGATTGCCTCAGTGTGGAGTCCTATGATGAGACTGGGATGAACAACCTTTATACAAGGGGTATTTATTTTTATATCGGGGAACCGACTCACGTGCTATGTTTAAATGTTATGTATAACATAGGGTATAATAGGCTAATTGCCTATTTTATCGTAAAAAGTGTTTACAATCCATGTGATTGTTAAACACTCTGGAGGATTATCCTCCTAGGAGTTCACATTCCATAGTGACCACTCAGTAATAAAATACAAAGATTGCTTTTGAACAAAATTATTTTATTGCTCATTATTCCGATTTGTTTCTTAAGTAATATTCAATTATTTAAAGTTTCGGGAAGCTAATTTTTTACTCATGATATGTCATTCTTTGAATGTTTTAAACTTGTTGAGCAATTAGTTGTTCATTATTACTTGATCTAAATGTTACAGTTAAGTCAGAGAAGGCCGAAAGTCCCGATAGAGATAAAGTGAAAGGGAAATATGATCGAGTAACTAGCGTCTAAGTATAAGTTTTTGTATTGAATCTTAAAGTTTATGTTGATCTTTTGAATTGTTTAGACAATTGTAATAAGTAAAGGTTAGAGAACCTGGGATGTATTTAGCTATGTATCCGACGATGTAATTATTTATTAGCGTTAGACGAATGGTTAGATGTGATGAATGTGTTATATCGTGAGCACCAAGTCCGAGGGTTAAAGTATCCGAATTTGGGGGCGTCACATTTTCTCATGAACTGTTTTAATTTTTTGACTAGCAAATCCAAATCTTCATCATCATCCAAGTCACTATCATCCTCTATGAGGGCTTTAAATGAGACTTCAACAACTTTAAGGGCTACACCCTTATACTTATTTCTTATCTCAGTTGTTGCTTCAACTCTTTGATTTAGTTCAAGCACATAAATCAGTAGGTTACTATCATCTCTGAAAATCCAATAATAATCTAGAATGGGGTTTGAATAGATCAGTACTAATTTAAAAATTATCTTAGGCCTTTTTGAATTTTTAGTTAATTAATTTGCAGTGTTAAAAATTAATATGCAACACTATTAGGAATCTGCTTGTAGATTGAAAGGTTGATCTATTGAGGGGGAGATTGTCAAGAATCTACATAAGATTACAATTATATGAGATTTGATGATGAAATATTTAAAGTATATTTGTAACAATAAGTTTTGTAAAGTCCTTAAGGAACATATGTACAAGGACTTAAAATAAAATTATCAAACTTGTTAGGTTGATCATTTTAGTTGAGAATATGTATAGTTTGATAGGATTAAATTATTCGTAGAGTTACTCTGCTTACTCGTAAAGTCTTAATTGATTGCAAAATATCTTGAACTCGTAGGACAATAGTCAATTGTCAAGCAAAAGCGTAAGCTATCAAAGAAATTGTAGAACAAGCCTTGAAGATGCGGAAGCAATCTTAGTATCGTAGAGAACAATCTGCTGGGTCATAATGTGAAGATTGTAAGCAGAGCACTCTAGTATTTCATCAAGCAACAAAGGATTTTGTGTTATGTCTGAAAGTCTACTATCGGGAACATAGAGTTGTTTTCAGAATCGTAAAACTACTATCAGAGTCCAACTGTTGAAAGAAGGTCACAGAGTCTACTCCAGCATCATAGAACAACAGCTGATATCGTAAAGCATCAAGAGACAACTAGATCCTAGAGCTGTTTTCGACATCGTAGAGTTGTTAAAGTATTCAAAGAATAAATAAAAGTCTGCTAAAAACGTCATGAAGTAATTATTCAAAGAGCAGACTGAAGAGAAAACAGGAGAGCAGAAGTTAAGCTAAAATCGTAGAGTAAATGCAAAGCTCATAAGTATACTATCAATAAGTTTGCAGAGCAGAGTCAAGTTTGACAGATAAAATTGACAATCAGAACATTGTCGTATTAAAGGTCCCGAAGCATCTAACAATGTATCCTTGAAGAAAGATTGAAGATCAAATAAATGTGTTTAACAACTATTTTTTGAAGAGATGACATATATCAGTTGGGAGACAAAGCTGAAGTGTGATGTAACCAGCTAAAAGCATCCTGACACAAGTACAAAAAGTCAACATCAAGGATACTAGGATATCTGTGAAAGTAATATGCCCTCAAGCCAATCACATTTGATGTGATAAGCATATACTTTGTAATCTTGTTCGTTTATTAATAAAAGAATCAAGGCATTTCTTTATTCATGATTAATTACTAGAATTAATCAAATGGATAAACCCATAGTTTTCGAGCAATGCTTTTAGAACCATGATGAGGATCATGCTAATGAGATCTAAATTCAAGATAGCTCAAAACTAAAATTGTTCCTAATTGTTGGATCACTAAAATGGGGATTAGTGAATCCGGATAGATTAGTACATACTATGCTTGCTCTTATGAAGAGGATGATTGATCTCATAATCATTTGTGTAGAGACACTAAAGCAAGTATGTAGGTGCTTATTAGAGAATAAGTTCACTGAACGTGACTCGCTCAAGGAACACCTAATGGAGTCTTACTTGCCTGTTAATAGGAGTTCCTTTTGTGATAGTAGTACAAGTGATCCTTGGACTTGAGATCATCATAGTATCTTGTGTATGATGAATTATATTTTGACATATTCCTTAAAACCTTTAGGGTGTATCAAAGGGTATGATTGGATATAATAAGTCATACATGGAGATAGGTGAGTGATCAACAAAGAATCTACCACTTCTAGTAAAAGAAGGGAATGTCCTATGCGATTCGATAAATGACAACTCAGTAGTCATTGGCCAAGGCAGAATGAAAATTAGAAAGTAGTTTCTAATTTACATTAATTAGAGTTATTCATTTAAGGATCGAAATGCATATAATCAAATAAAATAAGACTTGACAGTTATACCATGTCTTATATTTGATTGGGTCGTTGTGAGGTAGAAGGATTGAATTGTACGGTAACTATTCGCTGAATAGGTTCTTTTGTGATTAAATGTTGAAATCTATATTATCTGGAAAGTCGTTGATCGCTAAGGGGGCTTACCTTTATTATGGAATAAATATTATTTATTTAAATGAATTAAATAGTTTAATTTATTTAATAAATAAGATTAGAATAGTTCTAATTAATTTATTCTATAACCGGTTTAATATGGAGAACCTAAAGGGTCACAACGCAAAAGGAAAATAATTATTTAAGAAGTAAATGGCATAATTGTAATAATGAATTAAGTATATTTAATTTATACTATTTGGATAGAATAAATTAAATAGCTTAATATTTATTATTTAGTATTTTGGAAATACTAATTATAAATTAATAAGAGGAGTCTTATTATTATTACTATTATTATTATTATTATTTAGTTCCTAAATGGTTTAGGAATTAATTAATAAGAGTACTCTCATAATTGATAATTAAGTTCCTAAATAGTTTAGGAATTATAATTATTATATTAAATTAATTAATATCCTAATTAGATTAGGAGTTTAATTAAAAACCCTATTCCTAAAGGTGTTAGGAGGGTTTACTAAGTCTATAAATAAGAGAAGTCTTATTATGGATTAGGGTTACACACATACACTTCCATAAGTTTATGGGAGAGTACTCACATATTCTCTAGAGAGAGAAAACTAGGGTTTGCCATCACCCACTTCTTGAATTATTGTTACTCCTTGGTGGATCACCTCTAGAGGCCAAACACTTGGGTGGCTAACGTTGATCATTGGAATCCAATCGGTGAAATTCAAGGAGAACGCGAAGGACTTGGAGGTGAACTTGTACCCGTTGAAGCTTTGAGTTCTTCAAGGGTATATCTCTAACTTCTTCTTTATTAATTAATAGTTGCGCATAAAGGTCGATCCTGGATTATGGTTTGTAAATTTTAAATTTGATTTTACCATGCTTCCGCTATTTTGTGCAATTTGATTGCGTCAATGATATTACAAACCAACAGTGGCATCAGAGCCAAACTTTATGCGAATTATTAATTGTTTTAATTTTATATATGTATAGGTATGTGTTTAGAATAATTTATTGGGCATAATTTATTGTATAAATTTTTTTTTTTTTATATATATACCGAAATTGTTTAATTACCGAATTATTGCTGCATGGTTTCGGTTTTGAGGTAAAAGCATGGCCACTGTTTCGGAATTGAAGCAACTTTCGGTTTTATATATATATATATAATAATCGGTAGTTAATATATATATATATATATATATATATGACCGGATCATGCCTTACCAAAAACTGAAACTAAAAGTTGCTTTTTGAATTATCAAAACAGTAAATGGGCTGCTGCATATTTCGGTAGTATATATATATATATATATATATATATAATACTAGAATGCCCAAAAACAGCCTGCTGCTTCATTTGCCGTCCCATGATTAGTGTCACAATGGTATGGTCAGCCACTGTTTTTCGGTTGGAGTATGCGGTAAAGCAACAAAAGCAATTTTGGTTTTGGAAATTATATACATATTATATATTGAGTTCTTGTCCCGAATTGTGTGTCGCAAATTGATAAAGCTGCCGAGGTCAATGTGATGTGGATTCATGGGTAATATGTACATAATATATATAAAGCCTTTTGCTGCAAAGTATTATATGCTGCACTTCGGTTTTGTACTAAATATATATATATTGTACATGGTAATATATATATATATTAGTGTTGTACACGGTAATATATATATATAGTACACGGTAATTAATATATATTATTAATATATATGATATATTTATAATATATATTTATTTGTCAAATAGTTTGATAATTTTGTGCAGATTTTAAAATTTCAAAATAAAATAGTTTATTTTGGGTAATTTTAAAATAATAAAAATAAATAGTTTATTTATAAAATAATTTTATAATTAAAATAAAAGGTTTATTTTAAACATGAAATTGGATTTCATGCAACTCTAATTGCCCATTAAATGATACCAATACATATATGGAATGTTTTATTTAATTCATGCGATGAATAATATTTATTGATATATATGTTGATATATATGATAATAAATGAGATTGATTATGGACTATTGACCAATGTGATTGGATTTAATTTTAATGGATGCATGAATGAATGGGTTTTATAAATGGGGTCTGGGTACCTCGTCTTTCTAATTTTTCTTATGTATTATTCTATCTCCCTCCTATGTACTTCCCCTTGACTGTTGATCAAGGTTTCTTATTTATTATAAATAATTTGTAATAGGATTAGTTAGAATTATTTTGAAGAATTGGAGCAAAGGAGCAAGGAGCGCATGAAGACTCATTTGTAATGGAGCCCAAATTTAAATGTAATAGTTATATTTAATTTAATTTATTCTTGCACCCTAGGTTTGACCTTTTGGTTCACTTGGTGGCTCTAGTGAACCAAATTAGAATAAAAGTCCATAATCAATCCAAGTAGAATATAGTATTCTATATGTGCATGTTTGTTTATATATATTATATATTATCCAAACATGCTTCGCATGTTAAATAATATGACGCGTATTTTATATATATATGTGCATGCGCGCTAAACAAGATGAGACAATTAATATTAACAAACCCCTCATGATGTAGAATAAATATTATTTATAAAATGAATTAAAATGTTTAATTCATGAATTAAAAGGAGTTTAATTCAATTAAATAAAATTAGAATTGTTCTAATTTATTTATTCTACTACTAAAATATTAAGTTGTAACGTTCAAAGATATTTGGAATATCGAACGTTGCCTTCTAGCATGATAAAACGATAGAGTATCAAATAATCAATATACGTTTGTTGTGCACACACAAGGCTTATATCGATCATTTGAGATGTTGTTTTATCACATTTGATGCTTATAAGGAATTGAACATTAATGTTTTGTTGTGCACACACAAGGGCAGTATTTTTCTCTTCACTTATATGGAAGTGTTAGGTCTGACTTAACTTAGATAATTTTGATTTGGATGTGCACACACATGATCATAATAATCTAAGAGGCAAAATACAAGGAGTTACATGTTGATGTAATTGACAAGGAGTTGTCTACCTATTGAATAAACTATAATTTGTTGTGCACACACAAGGTTATACTTATGTCGATAGGATCTTTATCTCACTAGCAAATCTTTAATTAGATTTGTCGAACTATATATAGAGGGTAATATTGTTTGATGAAAATAGTGGGAGACACCATTTTAAATAAAGACCTAATTAACTTGGTGATTAATAAAATGAATGCATGTTAATGTTGTTATTAATTCACTTAAAGAATATTGCTATGTTTAATTCACTAACACTGCAAAGCATATTAGATCCTGACAATTAATCGAACCGAATTGTTCGGATTGATTAAACAAATTTGAGAAAAGTTCTCAATGCTGAAAAGCTAGCAAATGTCCTTAATTTGCCTATTAATGCAAACGTTGCAAACTAAGCCTATGAGGAAGATATTGTTATTTTAAGAAATAGTAAGATGATGCAAAGATGGCTCAATGCATCATGCTCACATCCATAAGTATCGAGTTACAGCGTCAACACGAGAAAATGGATGCACCTACTATATTGTTGCACATTCAATAGTTATTTGGTGAGCAAAGTAGGTCAACTAGATATAAGATATCTAATGAGTTCTTCCAATCTATAATAACCAATGGCACTACAGTAAAGACACGTGTCCTAAAGATGATTAATCCGATTGATCAATTAGGACACCTAGGTTTTGTCAAAGATGGAGAGTTGAGTCAAGATTCGATCTTGCAGTCACTCGTTGACTCCCTTTCACAAATTGTTGTGAACTTTAACATTAATAAGCTTGAAGTCAGTTTACCTGATTTGCTTAAATATGTTGGATAAGTTGAG
Source organism: Hedera helix (assembly GCA_947179155.2). Classification (NCBI taxonomy): domain Eukaryota; kingdom Viridiplantae; phylum Streptophyta; class Magnoliopsida; order Apiales; family Araliaceae; genus Hedera; species Hedera helix. The sequence continues at coordinate 11,961,228 of OX359269.1, forward strand.
AGTCACTTTCCTTCCAAGAAAGACCAGGTCTTACTAGTAGATGAATCTTCTAAGTTGTAGAAGATGACCAAAGGTGTTTCTGAGGAGTCAGAAAGGATAGAAGGCAAAAGAAATGCTAAACAAAGGACATAAATAAAAGTGATCCCGAGGGCAAAGGAGTTTGCTTTCATTGCGATAAGCTGGGACACTGGAAGAGGAACTGCAAGGAGTATCTTGTAGTAGTTAAGCAGAAGAAGCTTAGTGAAACTTCTACTTCAAATATAGATTTGTTCATAATGAAATAGAATTTTCTATAAGTCAAGTTTCTACTTAGGTATTAGATACCGGCTGAAGGTCTCAAATTTACAAACCGTTGCAGAGACTAAGCAGAAGTAGAAGGCTGAACAAAAGATAAGTAATCCTGTGCGTGGGGAATGGAGCAAAAGGTTGCTGCATTAATCACAGGAACTTACAGTTTAGCATTGCCTAAAGGCAAATCCATTTAGTTAGTAAGATGTTACTATGTTGATTACTTGATGGATTTTGTAACCTTGACTTACATGAAAATATTTCAAAATTGAACAAACTAAAGGCAAAGAGATGATATGGATCATACCTTCATGCAATACTGTTAACTCATTCATGTTAATGAAACAAGACTAAACAAGTTGTATAAAGATAGGTTTTTAGAGCCTTTTGATTATGAATCAAATACAACTTGTGAATCTTGTATCATGAAAAATATGACTAAATCTTCATTTAGTGGACATGGAGAGCGAGTTATGGAGTTGTTAGAGATGGTACACACAGTCGTGTGTGGGACCTATGACAACAAATGCAAGAGGAGGGTATTCATTCATTACTTTCACTGATGATTCTAGATTTTGATATATGTATTTGATGAAATAGAAATCCGAATCGTTTGAAACGTTCAAAGAATTCAAAAGTGAAGTATAGAAACTAAAGGCCAAAAGTATTAAAGTTTTTCGATTAGATCGAGAAGGGAATACTTAAGCAATAAGTTTCTAGATCATCTCAAGTGAAATGGTATTCTCACATAATGGACATGGTGATGATCCATGATGAGTTATACCAATCTTCCAGTATACTTCTAGGGTTATACCTTAGAAACGATCGCATATCTACTAAATCAGATACTTTCTTATTTCCTCCCCAAGACTTCATATGAGTCATGGATAGGGAGGAAACCAAGTCTTAAGTATGTTAAGATTTGGATTGTCCAACTTATGTCAAAAGGTTTGACAATGATAAGTTTGGGACAAGATCTGATAAGTGTAAACTTGTGGGATATCCTAAGGAAAGTTTAGGGTATCACTTCTATAATCCAACTAATTAAAAGGTGTTTGTTGAAACACGCTGCCTTATAGGAAAAGAAGTTTTTCCTTAAAGGGTTAGTGGGAGTAAAATAGATCTTGAAGAAGTTCAAGAACCACAAAACACTACAGATTAAGTGAAGGAATCTGTATAAGTAGATAAAATTGTACCACAACCAAGTCGTAAATCTGGTTTAGTACCGAAGATACCTAAATGGTATGGATTCATCATAGATGATGGTGATGAGGTATGCATCATAGTGGATGATGATCTAGTTACATACGATGAGGTATGAGTATTAGATACTCAAAAGAAATGACTGCTGATCATAAAATCCGAAATGGGTCTTTGGAGAAAGACTAAAGCATATGGTTAGGTGTAGACCTATAAGACCTGACTAGTGGTAAAAGATTTCAAATAAGGTCAATGAGTTGACTATAATGAAACTTTTCACTAGTGAAAATGTATATATCAATTTGGATTTTACTTGCAGTTGTAGCTTATTATACAAAAGGATGTATATATGATACAATCAAGAGGATTTGTCTCCATATAGATGGAGTAAATCAAGTATATAAGTTACAACGATTCAATTATGGATTGAAACAAGTTTCTCGAAAATGGATTTGATTAAACAATCAAAGGAGTTTGATTTTATCAAAGACGATGATGAACCAAGTGTGTACAAAGGTTAGTGGGAGCACTGTGATATTCCTAGTATTATATGGTGATATAAAACTGATAAGGAATAACATACCGATGCTACAATTAGTAAATATGTGATTGTCTAAACACTTCTCCATGAAGGACTTGGGAGAAACATCCTATATTTTGGGGATAAAGATCTATAGAGATAGATCACAAAGGATGCTTGGCTTATCCCAAGGAACGTACATTGATTTTATGCTAAAAAAAAAAAAAAGTTTAGCATGAAAGATTCCAAGAAATGACTCATGTCGATGGGTTCTGGAATATATCTCTCGAAGAAGTAGGTTCCAAGAGAGAGACCATATGAGTAAGACTCCTTATGCCTCAGCAATAGGATCTATCATATACGGGATGATATGTACTTGACCTGATATTGCTTATACATGATAAGCAGATATCAGTTCATTTCTGGAGAAGAATATTAGAAAAGAGTTTCTAATTATGGGTCCGATATCAAACTAGAGGGCTTAACAAACTCAAGTTTGTTCAGACTAATCAAGATAACAGCATATCCATTTCAGGTAATATGATTACCTTGAACGGTGCTGCAGTGAGTTGGAAATGTTCCAAACAGCAAGGAGTTGCTGATTTAGTGACAAATACATAGTAAATAACCATAAGTGAAGCTGCAAAGGTGATTGTTTGGTTCAACAAGTTCATTACAGAACTTATAATGGTTCCTAGCATTAAATGAGTTTAATTTGCCAAAGAACCTAGGTCTCATCCGAAATCCAAGCATATGTTGCAGCACTTTCATATGATTAGATAAATCATTGAAAAGGAGACGACACCATAAAGATGGCAAGCTCTTAGAACAACATTACAGATCCATTAACTAAAGCATTTACTAAGCAATTTGTACGCCACTTAGAGAAGAATGGTATAGGGATACCAAAGGGCGATTGGCTTTAGTGCAAGTGGGAGATTGAAAGTAATATGCCCTCAAGCCAATCACATTTGATGTGATAAGCATATACTTTGTAATCTTGTTCGTTTATTAATAAAAGAATCAAGGCATTTCTTTATTCATGATTAATTACTAGAATTAATCAAATAGATAAACCCATAGTTTTCGAGCAATGCTTTTAGAACCATGATGAGGATCATGCTAATGAGATCTAAATTCAAGATAGCTCAAAACTAAAATTGTTCATAATTGTTGGATCACTAAAATGGGGATTAGTGAATCCGGATAGATTAGTACATACTATGCTTGCTCTTATGAAGAGGATGATTGATCTCATAATCATTTGTGTAGAGACACTAAAGCAAGTATGTAGGTGCTTATTAGAGAATAAGTTCACTGAACGTGACTCGCTCAAGGAACACCTAATGGAGTCTTACTTGCCTGTTAATAGGAGTTCCTTTTGTGATAGTAGTACAAGTGATCCTTGGACTTGAGATCATCATAGTATCTTGTGTATGATGAATTATATTTTGACATATTCCTTAAAACCTTTAGGGTGTATCAAAGGGTATGATTGGATATAATAAGTCATACATGGAGATAGGTGAGTGATCAACAAAGAATCTACCACTTCTAGTAAAAGAAGGGAATGTCCTATGCGATTCGATAAATGACAACTCAGTAGTCCTTGGCCAAGGCAGAATGAAAATTAGAAAGTAGTTTCTAATTTACATTAATTAGAGTTATTCATTTAAGGATCGAAATGCATATAATCAAATAAAATAAGACTTGACAGTTATACCATGTCTTATATTTGATTGGGTCGTTGTGAGGTAGAAGGATTGAATTGTACGGTAACTATTCGCTGAATAGGTTCTTTTGTGATTAAATGTTGAAATCTATATTATCTGGAAAGTCGTTGATCGCTAAGGGGGCTTACCCTTATTATGGAATAAATATTATTTATTTAAATGAATTAAATAGTTTAATTTATTTAATAAATAAGATTAGAATAGTTCTAATTAATTTATTCTATAACCGGTTTAATATGGAGAACCTAAAGGGTCACACCGCAAAAGGAAAATAATTATTTAAGAAGTAAATGGCATAATTGTAATAATGAATTAAGTATATTTAATTTATACTATTTGGATAGAATAAATTAAATAGCTTAATATTTATTATTTAGTATTTTGGAAATACTAATTATAAATTAATAAGAGGAGTCTTATTATTATTACTATTATTATTATTATTTAGTTCCTAAATGGTTTAGGAATTAATTAATAAGAGTACTCTCATAATTGATAATTAAGTTCCTAAATAGTTTAGGAATTATAATTATTATATTAAATTAATTAATATCCTAATTAGATTAGGAGTTTAATTAAAAACCCTATTCCTAAAGGTGTTAGGAGGGTTTACTAAGTCTATAAATAAGAGAAGTCTTATTATGGATTAGGGTTACACACATACACTTCCATAAGTTTATGGGAGAGTACTCACATATTCTCTAGAGAGAGAAAACTAGGGTTTGCCATCACCCACTTCTTGAATTATTGTTATTCCTTGGTGGATCACCTCTAGAGGCCAAACACTTGGGTGGCTAACGTTGATCATTGGAATCCAATCGGTGAAATTCAAGGAGAACGCGAAGGACTTGGAGGTGAACTTGTACCCGTTGAAGCTTTGAGTTCTTCAAGGGTATATCTCTAACTTCTTCTTTATTAATTAATAGTTGCGCATAAAGGTCGATCCTGGATTATGGTTTGTAAATTTTAAATTTGATTTTACCATGCTTGTAAGACCCCGAATTTTATGAAATACAAAATTTAATTTTTCTTCATATATATATTTTTTTTGAAACAGTAAGTGGTTAAATCGATAAAGTTAAAAGTTAAGGATGTTATATGCAAATTTTATTTTGTCGGACAATATTCGCTTTGTCGGGGAATATTCGTTTGGTCCGACGGCGCCGAAATAACAAATTATTGGTGGACCCCACAATGGAATATTTGTCGGATATAGAAAACGACAGAAATAACCTTTTTAAATAAAAATAGTCAACGGAACTGTTAAAATACCGGTGATAAAAGAATAGTAGCATACGGTAGTTATTGGTATTTTCTGTAGCACTCGGTACTCTACAGTAACACACGGTATTGCATAGTGTCTCATATTATTGGTCTGATAATTGACACCGTAACTGTTACGCATCATTTCATCGATAATTGTCACTGCATAATATTTTATATTATCAATTCAATAATTGTTGTTACACAGTATTTTGCATTATTGATTTAATAATTGTCATTACACTGTATTTTATATCATTGAGTCAATAATTGTTGTTGCACTGTTTTTAAAATTATTGAACCTAATAATTGTCACAGTAACATATGCACAGTAATTCACATTATTGAATCAATAATTGTCATTACACAGTAACGTATGCTTTATTTTACATTATTGTTATCTCTATTATGATGTTATTTAAACAGTTGTATTTCATTAATTTATTGACTTGATATCTAAGAACTAACTATACTGTATTTATAACAATTAGTCATAATAATTGAATTGATAAAGTTATTTGTTTATAATATAAAGTTAGGTGATTATTAGGTGATATGAAATGAATGGTGTAGATTAAAGTGTGAATTATTGTTGAATAATTGAATTGATTTGTTTATAATATAAAGTTAGGTGATTATTAGGTGATATGAAATGAATGGTGTAGATTAAAGTGTGAATTATTGTTGAATAATTAAATTGATTTGTTTATAATATAAAGTTAGGTGATTATTAGGTGATATGAAATGAATGGTGTAGATTAAAGATAATATAATATTTGAAATGGATGGTGTAGATTAAAAGATGATCTTTAAATGAATGGTTTAGATTAAATGAATGATAAGATTTTTGGCTATAAATAGAAGTCTTAACTTAAGGATTTTTCATAAACTTCCTTACTTGTTCTTTCTTTTTCTCTCTAAATACTTCTTGTGAAAGTTCTCTCTAAGTGTGCTTAAGTCATCTTGAGTATTTGTGAAGATCTATAAGTATACGTGTACTGTTCAAGTTAATCAACCTCATTTAAATCAATATCCAGTCACGTGTTAAGGTAAGGGATACCATCTTTTTCATCTTCTATTATTCAAACGTACTATGGTAAGGGATTATCATTATTTGATTCTCGATAATAATATTGTTTCTTCCTTACTCATAAGACGTGCCTTTTATTTCCATGTATTAAATTGTGGGAATAACCTTACGGAGCGGATTGCCGCCTGTTGGTGAATAACCTTTCGTATTCATTTATTATTAATCTCTGAGAATAACCTTACGGAGCGGATTGCCGCCTGTTTGGTGAATAACTCTTTGTACTCAAATTCTATTAAATTGTGGGAATAACCTTACGGAGCGGATTGCCGCCTGTTGGTGAATAACCTTTCGTATTCATTCATTATTAATCTCTGAGAATAACCTTACGGAGCGGATTGCCGCCTGTTTGGTGAATAACTCTTTGTACTCAAATTCTATTAAATTGTGGGAATAACCTTACGGAGCGGATTGCCGCCTGTTGGTGAATAACCCTTTGTATTAATTTCCTTCACCTTTTGTTAATCAAACCTGCTACGGTAAGGGATATTATTTTCTTTCATACTCCTAAATCGAAATTTATTATGGAACTATTGCTTCTATAATTCCTGAAAATATTATATGTTCCATAATAGTTGAACTTCATTATTTCAACTGAACCTTCCTATTTACGTGAACCTTTCTATTGAATTGTAACCGTTATTCTGAACTGTGGATCTTGAATTTCACTCCACATCATGTTGACAATTTGGACATTATTTGAATCTGTACAAAGTAAACTTCCGATACTTATTGTTATCCTATTTCTTCTGTTCATCATTTATATCATTCTAATCATCCAAAAATCAAGCTGTTGTGAATATCTGTGGCCGGGGGCACAGATGTGTTATATTTGTTGAACAGATGATAGGTTAAAGGCGATATAATAGGTTAAAGGCGATACATCTGTTCGGTGTCTTTTATGGCACGTGGTGAATGTTCTCTTTGGCCCGTAGTGCAAAGATGAACTGTTGTTTGGTATGATTATGACCAAAGGCTGAATCTGGTATAATCATGACCGTTGGTGTTATATTGAATGTCTTTGGCCCGTAGTGCAAAGATGAACTGTTGATCTGCATGATTGTGATCAGGAACTGTGAATTTGTATTATCTTGACTAATGATATTTCAGATGATAAAAGTTGATGATGTTTTTCCTAAAAAGAGAACCGAGTGGACATTATAGTCTGCATTATTCTTCTAATAGATTACTCATTCCGCTGCTATTATTGATCTGAACGTTGTTTAAGAATTTAACTACAGTTTTTGATATAAACCTTGTAGTCTATTGTATTCTATCAAGAACTCAACTGTTGAAGGCTAATGATAATTTATTCGTCATTATCTTAGTCATGATATTTCTTACTGGGCTATTTGAGCTCACCCTTTCTTTTGTTCCATTGTTTTTCAACAGGAGATGAAAACATAACAGGGTCTAGCCGGGGAATGGAGTGAGGGTCCGAGGAATAGTTATCATAGTCTTCACGTTTTGTAAAATAGTGTGGCAATAATAGTGAAGACTTAGTTGTGTATTATTATACACTGTATTGTTGTACGTTGTGCTTTGTTGTAATAATTTTGTTGTAGTATTTTGACGACTCAAGTTTGGGCTGTGTGGGCCCAGATTTGGGGGCGTCACAGTTGGCATCAGAGCTTAGGGATATGGTCTTTAATGGAGATCTGGGGTAGAACTAGGAGGGGAGAGACGAATAGAATCAGTCACTAGTGTGTCCTACCTAAAATAGATTTTATTATCTAATGAGTCGATTTGAATGTAGGAACATGAAGTGATGAGTCAGTTTATTTGAACTAACATTTATTTTGTGACCACAGTTAATTATGGCATCTGGAAATCAGGAGGTTAACTATGAAATTACCGAAACAAATGTAGCTGCAAAACAAGAGGCGACGAATAATCTTCTTAAAAAGTCAGAGTTGAATCATTTGCCTAAGGCAAAAATTATGCGTGTTCTATCCAGTAAGGATGAAGGTGAAAGCTCTACTACAGTCGTTCCAGATCCATTCTTAGAAGCAATTAAAGGAAGTAACGAACTTGCGGAAATTATTGCCTTTAATTTACTCACTAATTGGGAGAGTGATATCACCTGGTTATGCTCTATAACAAAGGATCAGAATATATGGACTTTTCATATTAGTCTTTGGGATTTATGGTGTTTCAGCTATGATTTTCAAGATTATTTAAAAATGATATTTCTATACTTTTGGGCGTTACAATTTAGAGGAATTCAGGTTAAGTTAGTCACTATCGTGGAAACTGCAGTCTATCGAAAATACTATTTTAATGGAAATCATTGGTACCTTACTACTGATGAAGTTGATGAACCCGAGAAACAGTTTGCTAGAAAATTATTCAGTGGTATTCCCATGGTTGAAATACGTGAAGATCCGAATGAAGTATTCGGGATTCGATTTGACGATAACAGTCAAGAAACCGAATGAGGTGATAACCGGTAAGCTATTCATAAATTCTCGTGAAGTCTATGCCATATTAGATACTGACTCTATCCACTCTTTTATCTCACCTATATGTACTCAACGTTTAAATTTGACTATTGAAAACTTAAATCTTGTCTTATCAGTTGAAACCTCATTGGGAGAAATACTTATTACATTTACTATCTATAAATCTTGCCTAGTTCAAATCAACAACCTCACATTACCTGTTGACCTTATTTCTTTGGAGATGCGTGAATTTGATGTGATTTTAGGAATTGATTGGTTGACTACCCATCATGCTAAAATTGATTGTTTTCATAAGATTATTAGTTTTCATATTCCTAATCAACCTGTCATGCAAATTCAAGCAACTAAACCATTGAAATCTATAACTGTTATTTCTAGCCATAAAGTCATTCGTTTATTGAAAAACGGATGTCAAGCCTTTTTAGCTCATGTCACTGATTTGAACAAAAACACGTCAAACTTGAATGATATTCCCATTGTTAATGAGTTTCCTGACGTTTTTTCTGAGGAACTTTCTGGCTTACCCCAAACCGTGAAATTGAATTCTGTATCGATCTTGAACCCGGCACTAAGCCCATTTTTAAAGTCCCATACCAAATGGCTCCCATAGAACACCAAGAGTTGAAAGGTTAATTACTAAATATCGGTATCATTCATTCTAGTACAAAACTTATATCGAGCGAGGAATGCGAGAAGAGTTTTCAAGAACTCAAGAGGAGACTTGTTTCAGCTCCTGTTCTGACCATACCATCAGTATCAGGAGAATTTATTATCTACAGCGATGCTTCTGGCAAAGGTCTAGGCTGTGTCCTTATGCAACATGGAAAGGTTATAGCCTACGCCTCTCGACAACTCAAAGATTATGAAAAAAATTATCCTACTCATGATCTAGAGTTGGCAGCAGTCGTTTTCGCGTTGAAGATCTGGAGACACTACGTGTACGGAGAAAAAGTGGATATCTATACGGATCATAAAAGTCTCAAGTATTTCTTCACCCAGAAGGAACTCAACATGCGACAACGACGTTGGCTTGATCCGTTAAAGGATTATGACCACACAATCCAGTATCACCCGGGAAAGGCGAACGTTGTAGCTGACGCTTTGAGCAGAAAATCTTATGCAAGTACAAGTGCACTGCTGACAACACAAAAGTGTATTTTGTACGACTTGCAAAAGATGGAGATAGAGCAAAAGACACCAGGGACCCGCTCGAAGATTGCTCACGTGCGAGTAGAACCAACTTTAATCGATAAAATTAAAGCTGCTCAAGCTACCGATCCGGAGCTGATAAACATGATAAAGAAAGTACAAGAAGGTGCCATTCCCGAAGCAAGAATCGACGAGAAAGGAATACTTCGAGTCAACTCTCGACTCTGTGTTCCTAACGATCCTGAATTAAAGCATAAAATCATGATGGAGGCACACAACACGCCGTTTGCAATCCACCCAGGAGGTACCAAGATGTATCGAGATCTTCGACATACATTTTGGTGGAACAATATGAAAAGAGAGATTGCGGAGTTTATCTCAAGGTGCCTAACTTGTCAACGTGTCAAGGCAGAACATCAAGTTTCTAAAGGTCCATTACAATCACTTGAAGTTCCCGAATGGAAGTGGGAACACATCAATATGGACTTCGTGACGGGTCTTCCAAAAGTTTCTCAAGGCTTAGATGCAATTTGGGTGATCGTAGATAGATTGACCAAATCTGCTCATTTCTTGCCTATACGAGAAAACTTTTCACTTGAACGTCTTGCCGGTATGTACATAAATGAGATCGTGAGATTGCATGGCATGCCAGTTTCCATAGTTTCTGATCGAGATCCTAGATTCACTTCACGCTTTTGGATCAGTCTACAAAAAGCTATGGGCACTGAACTACGTTTTAGTTCTGCATACCATCCTCAAACGGACGGACAATCGGAAAGGACGATCCAGACCCTCGAAGATCTTTTGAGACTTTGTGTATTAGACTTCAAAGGAAGTTGGGATAAGTACTTGCCGTTGGTGGAATTTTCTTACAACAACAGTTACCAAGCAAGCATAGGCATGGCTCCATTCGAGGCATTGTATGGAAGGAAGTGTCGCTCTCCAATATGTTGGAATGAGGTAGGAGAAGCAAAATTGTTGGGACCCGAGTTGGTACGCTTGACGACCGAAAAGATCCAAATGATCCGACAACGAATACAGACCGCACAAGAACGACAAAAGAGTTATGCTGATCTTCATCGGAGAGACGAAAGTTTCAACGTCGGAGATCATGTATTCTTACGTGTTTCTCCATGGAAAGGGGTTACGAGATTCGGAAAGAGAGGAAAGCTCAACCCTCGATTAATTGGCCCATTTGAAATCCTCGATCGAATAGGAACCGTAGCCTACAGACTAGCCCTACCACCAAGTATGTCTCGCATCCATAACGTTTTTCACATATCTATGTTACGTAAATATGTGAAGGACCCAAACCACGTCATTGAGTTAGAACCAGACGTTATAGCAGAGGATTTAACATACGAGGAGGTACCTGTTAAGATCCTGGATAAGAAGGAGCAGATCCTACGCTCAAAGGTTATACCTCAAGTTAAGGTTTTATGGAGGAACCAAGATACTGAGGAAATGACCTGGGAGCTAGAATCTGAGATAAAATCTAAGTATCCTTACCTCTTCGATATGTCAGGTACGTCAATTTCGGGGACGAAATTTCATAAGGAGGGGAGGTTGTAAGACCCCGAATTTTATGAAATACAAAATTTAATTTTTCTTCATATATATATATATTTTGAAACAGTAAGTGGTTAAATCGATAAAGTTAAAAGTTAAGGATGTTATATGCAAATTTTATTTTGTCGGACAATATTCGCTTTGTCGGGGAATATTCGTTTGGTCCGACGGCGCCGAAATAACAAATTATTGGTGGACCCCACAATGGAATATTTGTCGGATATAGAAAACGACAGAAATAACCTTTTTAAATAAAAATAGTCAACGGAACTGTTAAAATACCGGTGATAAAAGAATAGTAGCATACGGTAGTTATTGGTATTTTCTGTAGCACTCGGTACTCTACAGTAACACACGGTATTGCATAGTGTCTCATATTATTGGTCTGATAATTGACACCGTAACTGTTACGCATCATTTCATCGATAATTGTCACTGCATAATATTTTATATTATCAATTCAATAATTGTTGTTACACAGTATTTTGCATTATTGATTTAATAATTGTCATTACACTGTATTTTATATCATTGAGTCAATAATTGTTGTTGCACTGTTTTTAAAATTATTGAACCTAATAATTGTCACAGTAACATATGCACAGTAATTCACATTATTGAATCAATAATTGTCATTACACAGTAACGTATGCTTTATTTTACATTATTGTTATCTCTATTATGATGTTATTTAAACAGTTGTATTTCATTAATTTATTGACTTGATATCTAAGAACTAACTATACTGTATTTATAACAATTAGTCATAATAATTGAATTGATAAAGTTATTTGTTTATAATATAAAGTTAGGTGATTATTAGGTGATATGAAATGAATGGTGTAGATTAAAGTGTGAATTATTGTTGAATAATTGAATTGATTTGTTTATAATATAAAGTTAGGTGATTATTAGGTGATATGAAATGAATGGTGTAGATTAAAGTGTGAATTATTGTTGAATAATTAAATTGATTTGTTTATAATATAAAGTTAGGTGATTATTAGGTGATATGAAATGAATGGTGTAGATTAAAGATAATATAATATTTGAAATGGATGGTGTAGATTAAAAGATGATCTTTAAATGAATGGTTTAGATTAAATGAATGATAAGATTTTTGGCTATAAATAGAAGTCTTAACTTAAGGATTTTTCATAAACTTCCTTACTTGTTCTTTCTTTTTCTCTCTAAATACTTCTTGTGAAAGTTCTCTCTAAGTGTGCTTAAGTCATCTTGAGTATTTGTGAAGATCTATAAGTATACGTGTACTGTTCAAGTTAATCAACCTCATTTAAATCAATATCCAGTCACGTGTTAAGGTAAGGGATACCATCTTTTTCATCTTCTATTATTCAAACGTACTATGGTAAGGGATTATCATTATTTGATTCTCGATAATAATATTGTTTCTTCCTTACTCATAAGACGTGCCTTTTATTTCCATGTATTAAATTGTGGGAATAACCTTACGGAGCGGATTGCCGCCTGTTGGTGAATAACCTTTCGTATTCATTTATTATTAATCTCTGAGAATAACCTTACGGAGCGGATTGCCGCCTGTTTGGTGAATAACTCTTTGTACTCAAATTCTATTAAATTGTGGGAATAACCTTACGGAGCGGATTGCCGCCTGTTGGTGAATAACCTTTCGTATTCATTCATTATTAATCTCTGAGAATAACCTTACGGAGCGGATTGCCGCCTGTTTGGTGAATAACTCTTTGTACTCAAATTCTATTAAATTGTGGGAATAACCTTACGGAGCGGATTGCCGCCTGTTGGTGAATAACCCTTTGTATTAATTTCCTTCACCTTTTGTTAATCAAACCTGCTACGGTAAGGGATATTATTTTCTTTCATACTCCTAAATCGAAATTTATTATGGAACTATTGCTTCTATAATTCCTGAAAATATTATATGTTCCATAATAGTTGAACTTCATTATTTCAACTGAACCTTCCTATTTACGTGAACCTTTCTATTGAATTGTAACCGTTATTCTGAACTGTGGATCTTGAATTTCACTCCACATCATGTTGACAATTTGGACATTATTTGAATCTGTACAAAGTAAACTTCCGATACTTATTGTTATCCTATTTCTTCTGTTCATCATTTATATCATTCTAATCATCCAAAAATCAAGCTGTTGTGAATATCTGTGGCCGGGGGCACAGATGTGTTATATTTGTTGAACAGATGATAGGTTAAAGGCGATATAATAGGTTAAAGGCGATACATCTGTTCGGTGTCTTTTATGGCACGTGGTGAATGTTCTCTTTGGCCCGTAGTGCAAAGATGAACTGTTGTTTGGTATGATTATGACCAAAGGCTGAATCTGGTATAATCATGACCGTTGGTGTTATATTGAATGTCTTTGGCCCGTAGTGCAAAGATGAACTGTTGATCTGCATGATTATGATCAGGAACTGTGAATTTGTATTATCTTGACTAATGATATTTCAGATGATAAAAGTTGATGATGTTTTTCCTAAAAAGAGAACCGAGTGGACATTATAGTCTGCATTATTCTTCTAATAGATTACTCATTCCGCTGCTATTATTGATCTGAACGTTGTTTAAGAATTTAACTATAGTTTTTGATATAAACCTTGTAGTCTATTGTATTCTATCAAGAACTCAACTGTTGAAGGCTAATGATAATTTATTCGTCATTATCTTAGTCATGATATTTCTTACTGGGCTATTTGATCTCACCCTTTCTTTTGTTCCATTGTTTTTCAACAGGAGATGAAAACATAACAGGGTCTAGCCGGGGAATGGAGTGAGGGTCCGAGGAATAGTTATCATAGTCTTCACGTTTTGTAAAATAGTGTGGCAATAATAGTGAAGACTTAGTTGTGTATTATTATACACTGTATTGTTGTACGTTGTGCTTTGTTGTAATAATTTTGTTGTAGTATTTTGACGACTCAAGTTTGGGCTGTGTGGGCCCAGATTTGGGGGCGTCACAATGCTTCCGCTATTTTGTGCAATTTGATTGCGTCAATGATATTACAAACCAACAATCTGTGTCATAAATGCTCCAATGGACACTTTGCAACGGGAAGTTTTTTGATAATCAAATTCAAAGTTGTTGATTATCCAGCCATATCAAAAAAAAGAAAAAGGCCTATTGCACCAAACTAAGGAACTGTAGCACAAAATGAAAAGATCCAAAATGCTGGCCTGAGCGAAAAAGTAAGTGCGATAGGTTGCACAAGAGTTAGAGCCGCAATGCCAAGAAAAGTGCAAAGATGAAATGAGCTGAGAGCTGTTGAGCCGAAAAGTCAATAAGAGCCAAGAGCTGTAGACCTGAAGAGGCAACAGACATAGAGCGAAGAGCTAAGAGCCGAAGTGCCAAAAAGCTATGTAGTTGATAGAGGTGAAGTAAGAGTAACGGATCAGAAGACCAATCTTAAGTACCACTATAAGATTCACTAAGAACACTAAGAGCTAAACAAATGAAGACATTGAAAAATTGTTTTCTATAATCCAAAAGTGTTCAAATTTGCTAAGTACAAGAAGATGTCAAGCCTAAATGAAAAACTTAGTAGCCTATCAAGGATGATCATGAGTAGCTGCTGAGTACTAGAAGGAGTCAAGTTTCAACATCAAAGCTCAACAACAGCAAGAAATGATCATAACCAAGCTGTCAAGTACCAGAATATGAATAAGCTTAAACGCTATCTTAGCAGCATATCCAACAAACATCAACAAACAGGAATTGAGGTCAGAGGATCTTGATCTTAGTGACCAAATTGTCGAGACTTATTGATTCGAAGGAACCTTAGTGGTTCAACTGTAAAATGGTCCGAGGGACCTTATCCTTAGTGGATACCTGCTCGGTGGACTAGAAGAGTGGATTAAAAGTTGTTCAATCTCCGAACCACTTAAAAATATCATGTGTTATTTACTTTACATCATTTATATTATACACATTATACTGCTATATTTGCTATGTGTTTGCTCATTCGTAAGACTAAATCTAGATATGAGATTTTCATAATCCTTAAGGGGGAATTTTACAAAAAGAATATTCCAATGTGCTTAATCAATATGATTAAATAATTACTTGGTAATACATATTTAAACAAAAAGTTTTCTAAAGATCTATTCAACCCTCCTGTTGGGTATTTTCTAGATGAATATATGCGTACAAGTATACACGGTCAACAAGTAATATACTAGTAAGTAAAGTATCGTTCTCACAGAGAATTAAATAATAATAATTACCAATTACTAATTTTATATTAAATTAATTTTTTTAAACAATCGCAATTAACTTATAAAATAAAATCTAATTAAAATTAACAACTAAATTAAACTAATGAAAGAGATTAAATCAAGTTTTTAATATTTAATATCATAATTTTTTTCAATACTTCATTTAAATCTCCTCAATCCCCTTTTAATTAATTAATTATATAAAATTGTTAACTGAGAATTCTTTATAGTATTTTTATATGCATCTTCCAATGACAATATAAACATATCCTTCTAAATCTGACCATAAGGCAACAGAACTTAAGAGAAACACCATAATTAATTAAATCACTATATTCTTATGTAAAATATGTTAATTAGAATATTAAGCTCAGATTCTCTTTATGGCTGCAGAAGATACATAGTTATATTTCTATCCTATATACTAATCATATAAACCTTTTTAGATTTTATAAACAGATGCTATCTTATTCAAATCTAAATCTATATCCCATGTCCTAATTTTGTATAAATTAATCACAATTAATTATGTGCACTTAATTAATACATAAATGCCCAAAATATGATAAAAAAAATCATATATAATCATTATTAATAAAAAGAAAACAAATTAAATTAAACTATGCATTAGGTTCAATTGCAATCACAAATAAAAATTAATTCATAACTAAATAATAAATTATCCTCAAATAAGTCAACATTTCAAAAATTACAACAAAAAAAAAGTAAAAGAAAAGAAATCAAATTTGTGTTTTGATATCCGTCTGTCACTTGGATCATAATCTTCAATTCCTAAGCTTCCCTTTCAATTCTTGAGTCATTCGCATGGAATGTTTGCTTCTAATTCTACTAAAATTAATTTACTTTATTATAATTTTATGTTATGTTATTATATATTAATATGTTCTTTATTAATTCCCAAACATGCCTCACATCTTGTATTTATAGTTATAAGAATAGTCATAAGCAAAAAGGGAATTAAAATCCATGTTGGAATAAAAAAAATTACAAAATCCCGCCTAATTTGCTTAAACCGCGTTGCCAAACAAGCCTTAGAACTGCAGACTCTATTGCCCATACGCCTGTAGCAAAACAACTACGTTTTATAAATGATAAACAACCGCCCACGCATGGCGCGACTGTGCCTCTGCCGATGTAAGGCCTCGCGCATTGCGCGACCTACTGTTGCTTCCTCCCATGCCTAAAACGGCGTCACATGCTCCTCATGTATGCTAATGCTCTTATCGTGCTAGGCGCACCGGCTTCTCTTCAGATTATTTACCAAAATTCCCCTCAGCTGCTTCTTTTTATAATTATGCCATTAAGCTTTGCAGAAATTACAAGTTTGCCACCAAGGTGTAATTTCCTACAAAATAAGATATAAAATAATAAAAACACATAATGACACATAAATTACTTAAAATACTAAAAATACTTCAAAACTCACAAATAATTAAGCCTAAAAATATTAAATAAATAGATATAAAATTCAATTATCAAATACCCCCAAACTTAACTCTTTGTTTGCCCTCAAACAAAACAAAAATAATAAAATTAAAACTAATGCTCTACTAAATAAACCAAAATTACTCAAAACTACTCAAACAATAAATCAATATTAATTTTAACTTTGGCCTCAAAGATTTTTTAAATGATAACTAAAAAAAAAAAAATTAACATTATGCAAAACGTAAAATTTTAACATATGTATTAGTCTTACTCTATTCAAAATCTTTCGTGTGTGTGTGTGTGAATCCAAATATATCAAACTAATTTAAATTCAGATAAATTTATATAATTAAATGCTTCATAAAAGATATTACACAATAAAAAATTATAAAATAAAACTCTATAAACTTATTTTTTCACATCTTTGAGCTAATAAACAGGTAAAATATAACTAAAAAATTAAAATATTTTTACGCATTAAACAAACTAGGATCATTATTTGCATTAACCACATAATTTTTCAACTATATAACTAAAATAGGTGACCATTTTTTTTAGTTTTTATTTTTTCATTCTCTTTCTTTCGTAGGTGAGTGTATTTTATACTCCATCTCCCCTATTATTTTTTTCAACACGAGTGCGTTATACGCTCCATCTCGTTTTTGCATATGTTTATGAGTGAGTGCGTTTTATGTTTTATCTTAATTCACCATAATTTTATCTCTTCAATTTAACTTGAGAAACTCAATATTAAATAATTATAGAAAAATCACCTAAATCATCTCTCCCAAATTATAACCCGCCTAATATTTCGCTTTAAAATTAATAAAATTCATAAATATCTATCATAATCATTCAATTAGATACATTTTCTCAAAGTTAAAACTAGCTCAAACAAATGGATATGAGTGTATAAAAATAAAGGATCTCAAATAAAAAAATAACTAACAAATAACCAAAATTCAAACTAAGCAAAAATTTATCCATTTTTCAAAAGTTATTAAATAAAAAGCAAAATTTTTATCATCAACCATAATTTAAATTCAATTAATTCATTACTTAAGAGACTCAACCTAAAAACTAAGTTACCCTATTTTCGTAGGAAACACTATTACACTTAGCATGTGCAACAAATCTTTAAACCCCAAGGTTATCCCAAGTGGACGAGTTGTATCTCGTGAGGGTTTTGCAGTGAATATACCCACAAAATTCCTAAATAAAATAAGATAAATCCTAGAAATTTTAAAATTTTTATTTCAAAATTTACCCACATCCCCAAACTTAAAATAGATATTGTCCTTAATGTATAAAATAAAAAAAATAAAAAAAAAAACAAAGGAATCCCATGAATATATAGCAATTTTCTCCTTATCTGTTAAGTCTGGATTTATTGGCACGAAAAATTTGAATATATATATATATATATATATATATATATATATATATATATATATATATATACACTAAAATAAATAACTAAATAACTAAAATAACTAAAATTTACTACTAAAATAAAATCTACTAAAAATAAAAATAAAATTTGGGTTGCCTCCCAATAAGCGCTTATTTTAAAGTCTCAGCATAACTACTCTATTTCTCTTCAATCAGGCTCAATCGCAAAAATTGTCGTTGTATGCATTCTCTTAATTTTGTCTCTGATTTTTATAGCATTCATACAAAATTGCGGACCACCCACAAACTTGAATTCATCCAAGTTATCATTGTCTTTAACAAAGTCAATCTGATAATACTCCTCAGAAGTCTGAAATTATTGCACAAACGGCACCATCAAAAATTTCTTATTCCCATCCAAATCCAAAACTTGATCATCCTCATTGTTCTATTTCTTTTACTAAATCGTGCTCCTCTTCTTTTCAACCCCACAATCTTCTTCCATATTCGAACGATCTCCTCTTTAAATTTTTTTCTAACAGCCTTGCGTAACTCCTTGTCATTTTTTAATGAATCTGCTTCACACAACTCTTTACCTTTCTCATCAAAATTTATCTCAATATTGCTAGGTAAAATATTGTGAAGGCAATTGTTGACTAGATTGACAAGTTGTTCCCTTCGACTCTCCCTATCTCATATTAATTCTTCACTGTGTTCAATACTACTCTCGGTAGACTTTGTAACCCCTACAAGAATTTTCTCTAAATTTGATTTTTTTTTCTTGCTGTGATGGAGGTTGTTGATATGAGAATTCGTACGACTGATGTTGATATGATAATTTTAACAGGTATAATTGTTCTAGAGCAAATTATTGGGCTTGATCATTATTATTTCATGAATGATTCGGATAATTCTGCCAACCTGAATGATAGTAGTTTGGGGTGTAATTATATTACTGTTGATTGTAGGTATTCTAAACAGATTGATTCCCAAGAGCGTCAATTTTTCTTTCAAGTATCGCAAACTATACAATCCATTAGTCAGATATTTCTGCCACACTTGGTTGTGCCATCCTCTCATAAGAACATTGATAATTAAATGCAGTCATCGTACCTAAAAATAAAAATAAAATAAAAAATAAAAATATACAAGTTTAAATTAAAACTAATTTGACTAAAATTAATATTGGCAAAAGTATAAAATTAATTCCCCAATAACGGCGCCAAAAACTTGTTGGGTATTTTCTATATGAATATATGCGTGCAAGTATACACGGTTAACAAGTAATATACTAGTAAATAAAGTATCGTTCCCATAAATAATTAAATAATAATAATTATCAAATATTAATTTTATATTAAATTAATTTTATTTAAACAATCACAATTAACTTGTGAAATAAAATCTAATTAAAATTAATAACTCAATTAAACTAATGAAAGAGATTAAATCAGGTTTTAAATATTTAAGATCATAATTTTCCCTAATACTTCATTTAGATCTCTTCAATTCGTTTTTAATTAATTAATTATATAAAATTATTAACCGAGAATTCTTTAAATTATTTATACGCATCTTCCAATGATATATAAACAAATTCTTTTAAATCTGACCCTAAGACAACAGAACTAGAGATGAACACCCTAATTAATTAAATCACTATATTCCTATGTGAAATAGGTTAATTAGAATATTAAACTCAGATTCTTTTTATGGTTGCAAAAGATACATAGTTATCTTCATATCCTATATACTAATCATATAAATCATTTTAGATTTTATGAACAGATGCTATCATATTTAAATCTAAATTTATACTCCATATCCCAATTTTATATAAATTAATCCCAATTAATTACATGCACTTAATTAATACATGAATGTCCAAAATATGATAAACAATTCATATATAATCATTATTAATAATTTAAAAATAAATAAATTAAACTACGCATTGGGTTTAATTGCAATCTTAAATAAAAATTAAATTATAACTAAATAATAAATTATCCACAAATAAGTCAACATCTCAAAAGTTTCAAAAAGAAAAGTAAAAGAAAAGAATTCAAATCTGTGTTTTGATATCCATCTGTCACTCGGATCATAATCTTCAATTCTTAAGTTTCGCCTTCAATTCTTGAATCATTCGCGTTGAATATTTGCTTCTAATTATACTAAAATTAATCTACTATATTCTAATTTTATGCTATGTTAGTATATGTTAATGTGTTGTTTATTAATTCCCAAGCATGCCTTACATCATGTATTTATAGATACAATAATAATCATAACCAAAAAGGGAATTAAAATCCATGTTAGAATAAAAAAGATTACAAAATCCCGCCTAATTTGCTTAAACCGCATTGCCAAACAAGCCTTAGAACTGCAAAGTTTGTTTCCCATGCGTCTATAACAAAACGACGACGTTTTATAAATGATAAACAGTCTCGCCCACGCATGGCGTGGTTATGCCTTTGCCGTTGCAAGGCCTCGCGCATTGCGCGACCTACTGTCGCTTCCCCCCATGCCTAAAACGACGTTGCCTGCTCCTCATGCCTGCTAATACTCCTACCGCGCCAGGCACGCCAGCCTCTCTTCAGATTATTTACCAAAATGCCCTTCAACTGCTTCTTTTTACAATTAGGCCATTAAGCTTAGCATAAATTACAAGTTTGCCACCAAGGTGTAATTTCTTACAAAATAAGATATAAATAATAAAAATATTATAAAAATAATAAAAATACATAATGACATATAAATTACCTAAAATACTAAAAATACTTAAAAACTCACAAATAAT
The DNA here is from genome assembly GCA_947179155.2 of Hedera helix. NCBI lineage: Eukaryota > Viridiplantae > Streptophyta > Magnoliopsida > Apiales > Araliaceae > Hedera > Hedera helix. The sequence continues at coordinate 11,982,371 of OX359269.1, forward strand.
TAAATCTAAAAATATTAAATAAATAGATATAAAATCTAAGTATCACACCCCTTCTAGATCTCTAGTGTGCCTATCGGAAACAACAAACACAATAAAAATTCAATCACACAATGCACAGAGATTTATCTTATTCACAACATACAACTCCGGTATGTTGCTCTGTCTAGTCTCAAGCTCCTCTCCAGGACTTGAGATCCTATTACTATCAATAATAAACTTTCCTTCAATAGGTAGAGAAACATTTACAAATTTTTATAGATCAACTTCCAACTATACATACAACTACTTATCTTGGACAGTAGCTCCCCGCTCCTTCATCAAATATAGTTGTACCTGTTTTATGAGTCTAGCTCTGCTTTATAATCTGGTCTTGAAACAAGAAATCAGTTCATCACCTCACAAGTACACTAGAGACTCAACTACCCGTTGACCTCTATAAGACTCTGGTCTTGGTTAAATAATCACTCTTTTTTTTCTCACAAATTTAAAGACAATTAACTCACTTAACCTTTTATTTTATAATCTAATCTTGAAACAAAAAGTTTGTCTCTCACCTCACAAGTACACCAGAGACCCAATTACCATTTGACCTCTCTAAGACTCTAGTCTTAGTCAAAGGATCACTCTATTTTTTTCACAGATTTAAAGACAACTAACTCATTTAACCTTTTGTTTTACAATCTGGTCTTGAAATAAAAAGTTTGTCCCTAACCTCACAAGTACACTAGAGACTTAACTACCCGTTGACCTCTTTAAAACTATGGTATTGGTTAAAGGATCACTAAATCTCACAGAAATATAAAACCAATAAACTAATTTTTTTTTTAAATAATATTTTTGAAAGATGCTTCTTAAATAAGCAGATATACATTTTTCAGTACATATTTATAAAGGTTTATTTTTCCTTTATAAATAAAAATATGCTTATTGATTTAAGCAGATATGAATTTAAGTTCGGTTAAAAAGGTTTAAATAACTTTTATAATGAGTGATAAACTTTTGTGGAAATAGATATAACAATTATATTCGTGATATAAAAGTTTAAGTAACTTTTATATTATACAACAAGTATTTATGAATAAATAAATTTATGTTAAAATACTTGTAATGACAGATATCAAATATAATGAATTAAACAGTTAAATAATACTTGATATAACAAATAAAATTGTTTTACTCGAACCTATATATATTCATATATTTGATTTATGATGTGATCACTTTAAATAAGGTCACTTAGGTTTTTAAAAACCCGGTGAATGATTCTATCGTTTAGGAGGAATATCTACACCTTGAGGTTGTAATAACCATGAATTTTAAGTGACATTATAATTGTAATTATTAAATAATTATCAATGAAGTTAATTTTTGTGTGAATTTAATTGTGCACTTATGTGATTAAATGAGTATATTAATGTATATATTTATTTGTTCATTTATTAAGTGTATCAAGATAGTGAAATTAATTAAATGAATCCAATAAGAATCCAAGTAATTAAATTATACTAGTGGACTAGCCCTTGAGTTGAATTTAACAAACCTAAGTCTTGTATGTAATTTATGTGTTAGTATTTTATAAACAAGCCTAACCTAGTAGCCCAAAGGAATTAATAAGGTAAGTCTAATTGGATTATATTTTAAGTCCAAAAGAATTAATAACTAGGTCCAATAAATGTGAACTAGTGGACTTGTAATGAAGCCCAAAGGGAATTAATTTAATGGCCCAAACATGTGACCAAAATCAAATGTAAGTATTGAACATTGTGGGACCATGTTGGTGATTTAAATGAGGTATATATATATATAATGTATGACATGTGGGATATATATGTATATATAAGATATAAAAATTAAACCAAAAATGGGTAAAAAAATAACCATATGGCTAGTCGAGAGAGGGGCCCCACTTGGGGGTGGAGTGTTTTTCACGTTGCTTGACTTTGGGTTCAAATGGTACAATAGTTGTTGAACAAATCTGCTAACTCTTACCAACTCTTATCTTTTTATGTAAGAAAAATCCCTAAAAACTAGCTAATTTGAATTTGAAGATAAGATGATGTTGGTAATATTATAGACTTATTATACAATATGTATGTATAGGTTTTTAGATGATGAGTTGGCCTTTAAATAGAAGAGAGGGAAAGATTGCTAGAGTTTGCTTGTTTCATTTTACTAAGTTCAAAAGAGAGAGCTTGTAGAGAATTCTAGAGAGAAGTGAGATAAACCAATTAAGAAAGGTTTTAGAGTGTCTCTTGTGATAGTATCAAGAATCTTTGGTGAATGTTATCTAGCTTTACTACATACTTTGGAAGAAAAAAGGAAGATAACATCCAAAACTATAAAGTTTAAAAGTTTTCTACACCTTTAGTCTTTTCATTTCATGGTTTAAAAATATTTTATGTGTTTGTCATGGTTGGTTGTGGGAGATAACTTATGTGTTAAAAATCATAAAGGGTTTCGAAGGTATAAGGATGGGTAAATGAAGGAGAATATGTGTTTATATGAAATCTAGATGTATCAGTTCATATATGTGCATGTTAAGTGATTTTGATGGTCAAAATATATTTTTAACTGTTCAAAATCTAATTTAAGGCTCTATAATGGTAAATCTATGTTCTATATGTAAATTCATAGTTATATATATTCAACATGTGTATTAATATGCTTGATATGTAAATAAGTGGAAGATAAGTGCATATAAAGGTTTACCGGTAAAACCCTAACTTACTACGTGCTATAAATAGTTGTAATTTGAAATGTACAAGTTGGTTATTTGATTATTATGGCTAGAATGTTAAATCTATGAGTTATAAAGATAACCCAACTTGAATCTTTGAAAAATATGAAGAAATGTGCAAGTTATGGTCTTTATCGCAAAATATGTCGTTTTTAAAATCCTAGTCGATCGATCCTAATTTTTATGTCAAAAACATTTTCAGAAATACGATCGATCTATGGAATATTGTAGACCATTAAGTTACGAAGCTAATAAGACCAATTTTGTGTCATTTGGATGTGTATATTTCATTTCTTGCAAGTTTAAATCAAAAATGTCAAAGTTAGAGAAAACTGAAATAAATAAATAATTGTATTCTACTTGACTGTGCCATGGCACAATGCTATTTTCCAGAAGAAAAAATATGCTTTTTCGGATCGGGTTCGGTCGGGTCGGGTTTTGCCGGGTCCGGTCCGTTCGGGTCAGAAAGTATAAAAATATTTTAAAATTATTAATATTACTATGGGATCCAATTAATGTAATTTAAATATTGTAGATGCTTAATTAAATAAGTTAAAATGAATAAAATATTATAAAATGATTAATAATATTAGAAAATTAATAAAATATTATTAAATGATTAATAATATTAGAAAATTAGTAAAATATAATTAAATAATTAATAATATTAGAAAATGAATAAATTATTTTTAAATGATTAATAATATTAAAAAATAAATAAATTATTATTAAATGGTGAATAATAATAGATAAAGGTTTAAAGAATATTAAATAATTAATATTGGTATTATGTGATTAAAATATTATCAAGTGACGATAACATTTCTAAGTGTTTTATATATTATTAAATATTTAATTATTTGATTAAATATTTGTAATGTTAGATGTATAAAGGTAATTATATGAACCTAGATGTGATAGTAATTGGTAGATCAACTTTATTAATTGTTAGGTCATTTCAAAGAAAATTAAATTTGTGTTAGTTAGCAATAAACAACCATCAATGCAAGTTTCCTATACTTAAACTCGTATTTATTTTTGAAAGAGCTATAAGTGGTTTAATTATTGAAAATTAATCCACATCAATGCTGTTTATGTATTCGCACATACTGCATTTGAAATTTTATAGTTCGTTTGATTCATAAATTGTTTAAAAATGTCTAAGCTAATTGTTTCAACTAGACACCGCATATAGAAATTCATTAACTTGAATATTTTTAAAATCTTATCCAAACCATTAGTTGGTGCGGATTCTTATAGTAAAACTGAGAACGAACAACCTTAAATAAGGGAATTATATTCGGGAAATAGACCATTGCGCAAGATGTCTGAATGTTCTGCATATACATAGGGTACAAGAGGTTGATCCCCTCGAATACCAAAACAATAAAAGAGTCAGATGCATATCTGATTTACCTTAAGTATTAGTTCATGGTCTTTAGTGGCTACTCAGCAGTAAAGACTCAATCAATTCTTCTAATTGAATCTTAATTCTCGTTCCTTCACAATTATTATATATATTGTTAAAAACTTTGAAGTTATTTCTATTCTATAATGATCTATCATTCTTTTATTAATTGTTCTTAAACTTATTGAGCAAACTAATTGCTCACCCTTGCTATATCATAAACTATTTTTCAACAAAATCCGAGTGCTCCAGAAAAGACAAGGGCATGAAAAAAAGTCAAAGAGTAGAAATTATATGCTAGTAGATATTGTTTAATATTTATTTTAATGTTGTAAATCTTTTGTAAACCCTTAGGATATGTATTTTTTATGTTAATGTTAGAAGGCCTTGGGATTGTATTACCTTTTGCAAGGAACAGTTATGTATTATTCCGTCAAGTTTAATGAAGACTATATATTTATTTGTTATTTATGTTTTGGATTGTGAGCACTAAATTCAAGGTTATGGAACTCGAATTTGGGGGCGTCACAGAAGTAACTAAGTACTCACCAAATTTACAGCTTGCAACTATGATTTATATAAATATTAATTTATATAAATCACAATATCAATAAAAGGCTTTCTAAAATCTCGATTAATAAGTCTCTCGTTTAGGAGGAATATTATCACTCAGTCAGAATCTAAACTCAGACTTTTTATCTGATATAATAGAAGAAATATAGATACATATAAATGTGTATAACAATTTATATTTGTATATATATAAATATAAATGAGTATGCGATAATGCAAATAATATAAAACAATACTTATCTCAAATACTTTGACCAATTTTTCTCTTCAAAAGAAGATAATAAGTTTAGATGTAAGAGAAATTTGAAAGCTATTTAGAGAGAGTATGTAGGCAAGGAGAATAAGCTTTATTTCTTTGTAAATTGGCAAAAGAAAATAAAAGTGAAGCCTTCTATTTATAGAATTTTGAAGCTTGGGGTAAAATAGTATTTGTGGCAACTTAAATAAGATCAACGAATAGGCACTTGTTGCTTAACAATTGAAGGTTAGGATTGTTCTTTAAAAATCAAACGACTGGCTAAAAAGGAAAGCGCCCGGACTACCCAACCAGCAAACAAGCACATTAATTTCACAAAAGCAAATTAGGTGAGGAGAGATTTGGTCTCATATGCCCAACAGACAAAACAATAAAGGCATTACGCCCTATCATTTTCTTCTTTCATTCAACATGTAACAATTGTAACAATTCAAACGGAGTAATTAAATAAGGAGAGAAGAAATCTTTTGTTGAATTTTGAATTTTCATCACATGTGAACATTTAATGATTAAGTGACTTTTAAATTTGTGCTAGTCATTCTCGGCTAAAATAATAAGGTTGTTAGCCTTTACCAAATTCAAGGTACTTTTAGCAAATTATTTCCAAGTCATGATCAATTAATAATTTTCGAATGAGGCACTTAAAAAAGGATTTTTGTCTTGCCAGGCTTCATGAGTTATTTAAAAAAAAGTATTTTGAAATATAATAGGAGATCTCCTTGCCTTAAGAAATATTATTTTATGAATAAATATTTTCAAAGTTTGATGTTAAATTGTTAAGGTTAATAAAATATTAATTCAATAAGATTAAAAAAATATTTTTAGTCAAAGTAAATAAGATAATTAAAAATAAATATTAACCTATGGATAAGATTCTATTTTTAATTAATCCTATTTATTTAATTTGTTATCATCAAAATAAATACAATAAAAGTTGGAGACCCTTCAATCTCATGCAAGTTCTTTAATTCTCTAATGGCAGTTATCTTTGCATCCCATTTGCTTGGCAAGGCCTTCATGAACTTGATATTAAAATTTTCGTTAGGATAGACTTTCTCAAATGCTCTGAGAATTGAGTAGAATATTGAACCTTTCATATGTGACAGTAATGTCTTTCTCTAAGAATGTGACTAAAAATGGGCATACCATCCTGACTAATCAAAGAAAGACAGATTGACCTCCAACTTTTTGGGTCGACACATTACTTATAAGACGAATGGGCAAATGAAGTACATATGTATTCCCCCCTCCCCCATACATTATCAAAATTTTAAGCCTACAAAGGGGAATTTTAAATATAGCACTTCACCAATTTTATATTATTTGATCATTGTTGATTTTTAAAAGTCAACTTGAGATATGTTTAATCTCAAAATTAATATAAATTCTTTCAATTTTAATCAATCAATACAATGATAAATATTATAAACTATCTAAAAAATATTATTCGCTGTAAGTTTTATTATTTCATAATTTTTAACGAAACATCTCAATTTTGAGTTTAAAAATGTCTCAAATTGACTTTTGAAAATCAATAATAATCATATAATTCAGAACGGAGGGAGGGAGTACTATTTTTAAGAAATGCATATAAAAAAAATACTATGACTAAATTTACTGTAAACTCAAGGTTCATATTTTGAAAATGTAAAGAATTAAATATAATTTTCAAAATGTGAATGGAAAGGATGCAAACTTTCATGTGTATTTGGACCATACATGGGAAGCTTATTTTCTCAGGGATGTTGGTGTAGAAGATGGAGCCGGTGTTTTTTTTTCCTTCTATTACTCTTGCCGTTCATTTGTTTTTTTTTAATATATATTTTTGTTTTTCATATATTTTATATTAATCCTATTAAATTATATATATTATTACATTTTAACTTTTATAATTTTTTTAATTTAAAATTTTAATTTTCTTTTTTTCCCGTGAAATAGTTTTTCGTTGTAATATATCTAATTTTTTCATTTATTTTAATGTTTGATATATAGTCAATTTTAATTGAGTAAATATGATGGGATAAAAACAAAACTCTTTTTTTTTTATTTTTTTTTTATCAATGAAGCCACTTAATATGTCACATCAACATTGATTACACATTAGATATCACAAGCTTGATAGCCCGCGCAAGACACAGGCTAGTTTGAAAGTATTTATTTCAAAATTTTCTTTAGAATTTTTTATGTATTATTATAGTATTTTTGTAATATTTGTTATATATTTATCTAATTTAACTAAATATAATGATCATTATGCATTCATGAAATTTGAAAAACAAACATGCATGACTATCTTATCAATGTTAAAATTTTCACATTTCCAATACACGATATAATATATATAATAAAGTCTCAATAAAAACTAAAAACTCAAACATGTTTCTAACGGCTTAAAAGTAAATCAGGATATTAATTAATAGATATGTAACTCCCTTTGATTTAAAAACATAGCATTTATAATTATTAGAAACACCAAAAAATTGCTTAACATAGAAAACTGAAATAACACTGATACATAATCAATAAAATTAATAGATCAAGTTGCTAATTATTTTATTAAAATAACCAACATTGGAAAGAGAGATATAAACAATCAACATATGATTAATTTCAATAAAGTTGTCAATGAATTGTTAAATTATAGTAGCCAACTTCACTGCATCACCTCCAACTTTCTGCAAAATAGGCAATGCCACATCCACACTAGGCTTCCCAGCATTAATCATAGCCCTAATAGCTTTGTGTGCAACATCAAAAACACTCGAACACACTTGTTGAACTTGATCAATTGTCTCTTCCACCTACAAAATGAACAAAAAAATCAACTTTGAGAAATGGGTACAAATAAACAACCACTTTAGACAAATGGGTACTAATCAAAATTCATTTTTAGTGGGAAATTAATTACTCACTTGCGTAAATGGATACAATTTGTTCTTTAGGGAGGTGAGAGCCTTACCATTTTGGGTAGATATGAAGAGGGAGAAGAGATGGAGAGCAATTCATGTAGAGCTTCCCACAATCACTGACACTTGCTCAGTCCACCTTCAATTATTCAAAAAAATCATAAAATTTATTCATATGATTATGATCAATGGAGAACATAAGTTTGTAGAGATAAAATTCACATAATGCTAATTCATCCAAGAACCCTTTTCTAAGTAAACTTTTCAAATGAGAATGTAAAACCTGAAAACACCAAGAGGAACTCTAGGATTCAATTATGAATCCTACAATAAGATCATGTCCTTGTATATTTCTCTATTTGAGCAACTGACATACTTGATGGTTCGATCAAGATCACCAACACGTTACACAGCGTGCAAGAACCTGCGCTAGCTTATCTTTCTTTGGCCATTCCAACAACTCATCAGTTGGGACAACAACAGGTGTAGCATCCTCAGACTGATCATTTCAATATGCTTTTACTAACAACTTGATTTAAGTAAGAAGGTAAAATTAACTTTATTCACTACTATAAACTTAATAATCCGAGTATATATAAGAAATGCCAATTTTTACTATTCCATTGTGTCCACACTATTGTAAGGCACATAATAAACTTAAAATTGAAAAACAATGTCTTTTATCTAGGAAAAAAATATTTGGTAAGAAGCATCTAAAGTTGGTAAATCAACCATCACAAACTCTATTTAAAGACATATATAAACATTAATTTAGAATCACCATCCACATAAACCTTCAATTAAATTTAATAAAATGTTGGATTATGTATCTCATAGCAGAAGTTAGTAGTTATGTGTAACATACATAACCATAAAATTAAACCCAGGTTTGAGAACAAACTTCCAAAACCAGAGTCCAATAATGATTAAATTCACAAATAAGTATATAAATCACCAAACAAATAAACAAACTTAACACTTAAAATATACACAATTTTGTGATTAAAATGTTTACATGTACATATAGAGAAAGAAATAGCACACCAGAGAGAGTGATCAGTGATGTCCGGAAGAAAGACATAGAAATGATAATGATTGGTCACTTCATTACATACATATATATACGAAATCTTTCAGGTAGAGTGGACATTTAAACAGACCCAGTATATTCAGTTATATTTGTGGCAGACAAATCAAATTATAATTGGTTATTTGTTGTTAGGAGAAGATCAGACATCATCGTAATAGTGCAACGATGCATTTCAATTGCGAATTAAATGTTCATAAAATTCATAAAATCTATTCTTATGATTACGACCAATGAAGTACATAAGTTTGTAGAGATAAAATTCACATAATGTTAATTCATCCAAGAACCCTTTTCTAATTAAGCTTTTCAAATGAAAATTATAAAGAGATACTTACAGAAGTTAGTATGTCAGTAAATGCAAAGAATCTAAGTAATGGAGTATAAAAAATGCTATCTGAATTCAACATTCCAGAAACAAACTTTTGATTTATATATTAAAAAATAGAGCCAATATGCATAAACCCACCAAAAAATTCACCGAAGTAACAAATTTTGCATATCCAAATAAAGATTAAAAAACAAAAAGAAAAGAGATAAAAAAAGATGCACAATTTATATACAAACAAAGGGAAGCTTACTTGCAACAGCAATAGCAGGGGAGCTCAAAGGAGGAAGAAGAATTCTGCTGAGTTTCATTTTAAGCCCAAAGAGGTGGCTCTACAGAATTAGGCTGAGCCCATGAAGGAATTGGTTGTTCTTCTTGTTCAGACTTGCTTAATTTGTTGGCAGAACCCTCTGTCACAACAAATACTGTGAAATTTGATGGATTGAGGGTCTTTTTATTGTACCCAGAAAGTGGAATCAAACTGAGGTGCCATGAATTGTGATTTCTTGAAGTAAATTGAGTTTGAACCATTCATGATTAGGAATATTTTTCTTCCCCCAATTCACAAAAACCCATTCACTACCCCCTCAATCTTTTTAGAGAAAACGAAGCATCTATGTGATGGAGTAGTAAAGTAGGAACAAAACTCATCAATTTTGGAGAGACGATGCTCTGTTGCTTCACCTGTAAACCCTCATAATAAAACCCTAGATAAATGTTTCGAATGGAAGAAGAAGACTGAACACCGAAGGCGAGAAGATGGAACAGTCGACTGAAAAAGAGAGTCTTGAAAGATGGAAGAGTAAAGATGAGAAAATGGAACAACAATGAAAAAGAAGCGGATTAAAAAGTCAAAAGATGGAAGAATGAAGGAAAATGGATAAACTCGGTGAATTGACCCACGACGAACGAAGTTGGGATTGCCAAATACGTTATTATATTATAGTAATTATAGTATTGATGTGTGATGTCACCTCAATCTTAGTTAACCATGGTTCATATTTGATTGATTTTAAAGGTAATTTTTATTTAATTATTAAAGTTGAAAATTTTTCTGCGAAAAGAATAAAGTTCGTGGGTTAAATTAAATATATATATAAAGTTCAATAATTTTGTGAGTCATAGAGTCTTAAATAGTCAGAGGGTTAACGTGCATGTACCATGTAGCGATTGTATATGTACCAAACAATTTGTTGCCTATGTCCCAAAATTAGATACTTTCTGTTTCAAATTTAATTTATAAAATCAGAGGAAAACTTTTTCTCTCACTCTATATTGTTCTGTTTTACAATAAAATTTAAATTATTATATTTTAATTAAATTATTTCTTCATAATGATTAATTCATAATAAATTCACAGACAATAAAATTTAAATTACCATATTCTAATTAAATTATTTTTTCACAATGATTAACTCATAATAAATCCACTGACACGCGACTTATCAACTTTTTCCTTTCTTTCTTCTACTATCTACCCTATTTTATCTCTTATCTTTTCTCAACCATGTTTTTCAAGTTTCATTCAAATATTTTAATTTTTTTCTTAATATGCCACATAAACTAGTTATAAATTATTACTCTCTTTCACTTTTTAGTTAATCTTTTAGAAAAAAACACAAATATTAAAAAATATAATTAATATTTTATTTTGTTGACCAAAATAGTTATATAATCTCAATATTATTCTGGTAAAAGTTTTTAAAAAAGATAAAAAAGAAACAAATGAGCATTTAATATAAGAAAAATATGAAAAATTAAGTCATTAATACTTTATTGAAATCTACAACAAATAGGAAGAAGCGAAAAGATCTATTAAAAGTTATTAAATAATAAAACTTATTCTTGATAATTTTTAGATATTTTATAATATTTATTAGTGTACTAATTTATATTTAATAAATTTATGTCAATTTTGAGTGTAAAATATTTTAAATTAACTTTAAAATAGTATATATTTTATTTCATGTTAAGTCTAGATTTAAAAAATAAAGGTATTCTTAATAATTGTTATTTTAAAAATGTATATGTAATTTTGAAAATATATATTTATAAGTATAATTGAAAAAATAAAATACCTGTTTTTCAAGGTGAAATGTTAATTGGTGGGTGTTTTTGAGGCTCCTTATAGCTTTGATAGTAATTGTACAGTCAAACACCGCCTCCTCCTTGGCCGTTGTCAGTCGGTTGCCCACCATGTCCGTAGAGATCAAACTTTCCCGATCAAATCGTATTTATCGCCCTAATGTAAATTCTCTCTCCCTATAAAACCCTAGCATCTTACGCATATATATATATATATATATATATATATATATATTCGTCTAATGGATTGATATGCGTATATTATTTTGAATAAAGTTGAATGTTGCAGGAACCTCTCCAAGGCAAAATCATTACAAAGCTTCCTTCTTCTATATCTCATCAAGGAATTCGCGTCACTGTCAATGGATCTGTCAATTTGCAGGTCCTAATTTTTGCTTCGTTTTCAGTCTCTTTTTTTTTTTTGTCTAATATTTTCAGTTACGATATACAGAGATATATGATACCTTGTTGTTGTTGTTTAGGTTCGGGGAGGGTCTGCTGGAGTCATCGAATCTTTCTATGGTGTTGTCAAGCCTATCCCCATTCTGTAAGCTCCCCTATTTCTCTTTCTACTATACACACACACACACACACACACACACACACACACACATATATATATATATATATATATATATATAGATTTGTGTATATATAGATATATACACACACACATGAGTAAAAGGGAGCTACAGTACCCTTATTTTTTTTAAGCAGCCCCGCACTTGGTTGTACATTTGGCATTAATTGTAATTTTAAGGACTGCTAAGAAATTTCAATTTTTTTTGAGGGGCAGTGCAGCTCTCTTTATTCTCTTTCTTATAAGTACCCTACTAACATGAACTATTAAATTATGTTTTTGCTTTTTTGTTTGTTTGTTTTTTGAAATTATTGGTGGCGGAATCTTTTAGAGCATTTGACTTGATCCCACGGCTACACGTTCACCCCATAAGAGCTGTGCACGGGGCAAATCCAAGCATAAGTTCTGTTTTAATTTACATAGAGACATAGATGAGGAAGAAAATGGGCAAAAGTAATTGAAAATGAAGTGAGAAATGGACGGTTAAAGAAAGGTGATGGAGAAAATGAGTAGGTTAGTAAGTTTTTGTGTTAGTAGGGCATGTATCATCAGTGCATCCAAGCACTTTGGTTTTATGTTATTACTGGAATATTGATGGCACAGCAAAGTGGGGACAAATTGAGGCGAGAATGTGTAGTGTAATCCTTGATTACAAAAATATCTTGTAAATCTTTCTACTATATAGGTGGAAGGGAAAATATTATAAAGTAATGTAAGAGACACCTAATGGAGATAATAAGAGAGGCCAAATCTTGCTTCCATTCTTAGATAGGTTTCGGTTCACCGAATAGGATTTTTGCGAAAAAACAGTCTTCATAAATGTACTTGGGATTTGTGTTGTAATTGTAATGTTATTGCATTGCATATATTTACTGCTACCAAATACCAAAATGTAGTTTATTACAGTAAATATATGATTGTAATGCCTGACCTAGTTCATTTACCTCCTTAAGTCAACAAATATATTTTTTTTAAAGTTCAAATGTTACATCACTTGTAAACATTTCTGTTTTGTCATCTATGGCCTACAAAATTATAGATGTAACGATCTAATAAATAAATGGAAGGCGTAACGAAAATGTGCCAACTGCCAAATTTACATAATAATTACTTACATAATTATCTAATAAGCCTTAATGGACAAACCATACACAAACATGTTACATCAATGTAATGACCTATTGAATGGAGCTATTACATTGATGTACACGAATCAAATGCTACCTTCAGTAACAGTAATAGCTCAATGATACTGGCGAGTATATATAAAAGACCCCAAGTGCAGATATCAAGAAATACCAAAAATCCTGCTCTTTGTTTATTAATACCAGCTTACATTTACAAACACATGACAATACATTTTTGTCATACATGCAGATATTCAACATATCATTAAAATGGAAATTTTACAAGATGACTATGAATTTATTTATTTCCTATTCTATAATGACCTAGAGTTTTTTTTTCCCTTTTATGTTGATTTGGCTTCTCTTATTTTCTAAATGTTACAAATTAACAGATTATTTGGTCTCTGTGTTTTTTTTTCCTTTTTCCCCTTAGGTATTTTCTCTCAAAATCGTGTGGATCTCATCTATTAACATCCTTATTCAACTTGTTATCACCTGAAAAAAAGAACTTAACTGAATATTTACTTCAAGTTACTGGTTCCAATCTTCATACATGGGACCAAACGAACCTATCAGAAAAAATGAAAAAACTTATCATTTATCTGAAGAAAACTAAATATTACATGTTGTACAATATTTTCTGGTGTTATGCTTGGGACTCTTTGTTTATAAACTTAATTGTACGGCTAAGAAGGAAGAAGTCTGCAATCTAAAAGTGAATATGTACATCTGGTTTCTTTTTTACTTATACTTTTTAGGCTTGAGTTTCTGTGTCGATGAGCCTCACCTTTACTATTTCTGTTGTATTTGTTCTTACTTGATCGTTTTCGTCACCAACAACAGGAAGAGGAGTCTTGTGGTTCAATCTTCTGGAAAGATTGGTTCAAATGTGACAGAGGTACGATGAAATATATGCAAATTTATATTATGTCTTTGATATTGTAAATGTTTTTGTGATCACTAATGGTTAATGAAACTTTATTTACATGAAGACAAGCTATTGCCATTTACAAAATCTTGTATTTTGTGCTCTAAAACTTAAAAGCTATGTGGTTTTGTTCCCTAAAGTACTCATGTCATGCATTCTTGTCAATTTTCACTTCTCCTGTAGTAGATATGTTTAGCTTTAAATAGGAGTACTTTTTTCAGGATTTTTTTTTGTTTTTTTTTGTTTTGATTTTTATGTATTCTAGGGAAGAAGCACTTACTCTATATTTACTAATTATTTTCTTAAAAATATTGGGTATAGATGACATATGTTGCTTTAGCATCGAGGACTTGTTTCAAATGATTGCTCATCTTTGTAGTTTCCTTATTTCTCTCGTGGGCTTTTATGTCTTTTTTGTAGGTGCTTATACTAAATGGTTTACTTTTTAACATATCAAGAAAAAATTCTCTTTTTGCTCTTATCTCGAGATACTTTTTTAAAGTTAAAGTATTAGACTTATCATTAGTATTTTCTTTGAAGTTGAGTTGATGCAAGATGTAGAGTAGAACTCGCTAGATTTCCAGAAATTTTCTGGATAGCTAGGAACATGTTTAGGTTGAAATGGTGGGCTATTTTAAGTTTGATTTGGTTATGGCAACAGGTACAGTGATGTATTTTAAGGGAATTTGAACAGATTGAAAGACAAAAGATAATATAGTACTAGGAATCGGACCTAGGGTTCCATAGGCATCTTACCGTGCTTGCAAGTCTATGTTATCTCATCTATAGAATATAACGAACTGTCTTTTAAGAATTAATTCATAAATACAGAGTTACATCCATATATATATATATATATATAATCTTACGAAAGGGAGTTCCCAGGTTAAATTTTTTAAGAGCTAAGGATTTTTAAGGAGATTTCTAAATTACTTATCTATGAAAAACCTGCTTAATGACGAGAAGGTGACAAACAGCTTCCAAGGACCTTAGGGACTAATAGGTGTCAAACAACTTACAAGCAACTTTGTCATTGAGGAAGTAACCTTGTAACTTAGTAACTAGAACTAACAAAAAACCTACATATACCAAACTGTTGCAATCTTATACTAGCCTTAATAAGGCAATGTAAATTTGTAATAATCATCTATTTTCTTGAACTATCTTTTGCATTACTATACCATGGTTGGGAAAAGCCCAACCTAGAGTTTTCAAGTGTAAAGTCCATGAGCTTGAATCCATGGCTTATGTTTAATTGTTATCATTTCATTAAATTTCTAAGGGATGATAAACTCAATTATTTGAGCAATTTGGTTGACATAGACATCTCTAAACTAGTTCAGTTGTTGAGCAGCTCCCCGCTCATTTTAATCTTTTCTGGTTCTTTAATACATTTTATCCTCTTCATCTACTTCTGACTATATCTAGAATTGGAGATTGTCTCTTTTCAATCCTCTTCTCAGCTGGCTTTGCCACTTCTTTCTTTCCTATCGTGCTTGTCATGTTTTTTCTCCTAGTTTTGATGCATATCTGCTGCAACCATATCAAACAGTTGTTCAAAGCCCTTCAACACTTTTATGCTTCAACTTGTGCTCTGGCCTCTTCTCGAACAACTTTTGGAGCTTCTTGATGCTCTTCAGAGCTAGCAGTTGGATTTGCTTCAATAATCTTGGTCAGCACCTCAGTCTTTCTTATTTGTCGAGTTTCCAAATTATTTATCATTCTCTTCTCCTTTGTCTTTTCATTAAGTTCTTCATTAGGTTCATAAACGTTTAAATTCAATTAAGTTGGATGTTGCCGGGGTAATTGCGAACTTTTACTCGGGCAAAGAGTAGCATTATGATCATGACCTTTACAATCAAAACACATGGTAGCAGTGACCTTTTTTTCTTAATTATGGATGTGAGGTGTTTATTTTAACATTTCTCTAGAGGCAGTGTTGCTAACTTACCTGAGTGCACTTGCAGTATAGGGAAAAAGGCACTCCTACGTCCAAAGAAATCCAAAACCGCACCCTACAAAATGGACTTCCCAAAAGAAGATACCGACCTACAATAGGCTCCTAAAGCAAACTCCCCCCAAAATTTACCAAATGCCCTTCGAAACCCAGAAAACACCTTGAATTTTCTCAAGATAGTCTCTCCTTGCCTTCAAACTAACGATGGCTTGGCTCCCTCCAAATCGTTCATATATACTATGCATTCCATGTCCCTCCAATATTTCAGAACCTTCACCACCCCCACTTAAAAAGCCTGCAACATCTCACTCACTGAACGGGGCATCACCCAAGAGATTCTGCACGATGAGAAGACAACAGTTTAAAGCTTTACTCCTTGTCATCTCACAACCAAGAAGCAAATGGTCAATCGTTTCCTTCTTGCTCCAGCAAATGGCACACCTATTTTCTAGTTGATGCCCTCTCTTTTGAATATTACTGTGAGTTAAGATCTCCCAAAACCATGTCTCAAGAGAAATGGTTGTGGAATTATGCCTTCTTGTGCTCATAAGATGATCTTGAATTTTGCTCAAGGGAGATATCATGGTAGAAAGTTTTACTTGTAGTTGGATACTTGGATGGAAGAAGATGTTCCTCCACCTTTAACTTCAATTTGGCCCAAGTGATTATAAGAGGTTTTCCCATTATGAAGTTGATTTCCAATGTATATAACCATGGGTTAGCACCTTTTATTTTCAACTTTGCAAGTCAAACTTTCACATCTTCATGCATAAAACAAGAATCAGAATAATTTTTCGTAGACCTCAGCCAATTTGTAAAAGTAGTTTCACTACCTCAAAATCCTTTAGCTTCAGATCATAGTTCATACTCACGTGGGTGTATACGTTCAAAAATAACCAGAAGAACTTGTAAAAACGTTGATTCATAGACATTATTACCTCTATTGGCTGCAAGGAATTCGATACTCGGGTATTTGCTCTGATACCAAGTTGATGCTGGATAGCTATGGGGTAGAATTCACTAGCGTGCTGAAGATTCTCTTAATAGTGGAGAAACAAAGGTTTAGTCTGAAATGGTGGGCCATCTGCGGTTGGGATTTACGGATGGTAACAGGTTTAGTGATGTTATGTAATGGAATTTAAATAGATTGAAAGACAGAAGGAAGAAGATAGATACTTGGCATCGCCCTAGAATTCCATAAGCATCTAAGTATCTAATCGGAGGTTTTATGGAATGTTACCATGCTTGCTAGTGTATGGTGTCTCACCAATAGAAGAGCTGAACAGTTGAGTTACATCCACATATATACACCTTTACAAAGAGGGAGTTCCACAAGGATTTAGTACTTGAGAGCTAAAGAATTTTAAGGAGGTTATGAAATAGTATGTACTTAACTATGGAACAAACAATCTACCTATTGGCAAGTAGGTGATAAGCTGCTTACTAGCACCTTAGTCATTTTGGAGGTTACTTTATAGCTTAGTAAGTAATAACTAGAACTATCAAAAAACCTGCATATTCCAAACTATAGTATTCTTAGCCATGATAATGCCATTTAAGTTTTTTATTGGTAATCGAGTCCTTTTCTTAACTCCCATATTCTGCTTCATGATTATAGATACATTAAAGAGAAAGAGTGAGACTTTGCCAAAGGGGGGCATACCATCCTGACCAATCAAAGAAAGACACTGATAATTGCAGAGAAAATTTAATCATTATATTTGTAGTTGGTTAATATGAAGACTTAGAGATGGTTAGCTATATAGCCATGTGAAAAAACACCACTACAAAACGTACAGCAACGTGAGAATAACTTTGGACAAATATATCTGCTGTATACAATGTTGTGAAAAGAAGATTGACCTCCAGCTTTTTGGGCCAACACATTACTTATAAGACGAATGGGCAAATGAAGTACAGATGTATTCCTCCCCGCCTCTCTCCCCCAAACAATAGCAAAATTTTAAGCTTACACAGGGCATGTTACCACAACAATAAATTTGTCGGTGGTGGCTTATGGTTCGTTTTAGTAGGAGGAATAGGAAAGGGAAAGAATGGAATGTTCTGTTTGGTAGGAGGAATGGAAAAGTGAAAGGGGAGGGTGTCTGATGTTTGCTATAACTGGAGGAAAAGGGAGGGAACTTGGAAGGGTGTCACTTTCTCTGTTTGATGCAGCATATGAAAGTAAACACAGATATAATATCATGAGCATTTTTTTACCACTATACACTCTTTTGAAATTTTTTTGTGTATATATATATATATTATATATATATAAAAGATAAATTTAGGAGGATAAGATATAAAATAGTTATACCAAATCTTGTTTGCCTCAGTATTGTCACCCTTGTGGGTATCAAGTTCTTCAAGGGTTTATGCCATGGTATCCTCGCCTATTCTTCTCTTTAACCATTCATAATGATATGTAAGAGCATGAAATAATGTTATATAGTCTTATAAATTTCGAGTTAACTTTTTATTTATTGCAAATACATCATATATTAACTAGAGTTATTAGAATTTAAGATACTTACCAAAAGTAAATAAAAAGGAACCAGAGCAGTAGATGATAAAATGTATTGGACTGTTTTCTTAAATATAAAATTATTCTCTGTTTGATAATATCTCTCATAGAATTAAAGGAAAAATAATTGAAGTGTGGTTTTTGCCTCAAAATTATCCTTTTTTCCTCCTGTTCTCTGCATTTACGCTGATAAAAATGGTTAATATGGACTTACAAAAAAATTGGTTGACTCAGATGAAAAGTACTTTCTCTCACTTTCCGTTTTCATCCTATTTTCTCTTCCACCAAGCAAAGGAAAATTTCCTTATCCCATCACCTCTCATCCTCCTTTTCCATGCTTCCATTTTCTTGTGCACCAACCATACCATTGGGGAATTTTAATTTCCATATCATTGTAGATGCAATTTTCTTAGTGTAGTTCCTGTTCTATTTGCTGCAGTATTTTAATAATACTGATTAGTTGCTTTGTTTTAAGATAGATACCATTTTCCATGGTTCTGAAACATCCAGGAGAAGACAATTTGGAAAAATTTTATGAGACCTTTCATGGAGCAAATATTAGCACCCAGGTATACTTTTGTTCAAAGATCTTTGTTACTTGCTCTGCCTGATTTCCATCAGTATTTGATGAATACAGTTCTCGTGCTTGATATCTTATAAATACCGTTATAGTATCTGGTAACTGTAGATGTTGTTAGAGGATATTTACACAAGTCGTTGTCTGCTACAGTGGAGTTCATCGTAGAAAGTGAAAAAGGTAGAGGTTACGTTGTCGAATTTTCTTGAATATTTATGAACATAAACAGCCTTTTCTTATTTCTGTTGTGTTCTCTTCAGCAAATCTTCCGGAGAAACCAATTTCTCCTGAAATGATAATCTTTTATATTACTCAGGACACACAAAGACATTCATTGCTTCCTGAACTAAAATCAGGTTGCTTCTTAACTACGTTACTCACCTCTGTTTTATACTTTAACCTAATTTTTAACTTAACGTAAGATTTTTTAACTTCCTTTCTATGTTTTACCTTAAGAAATATTTTAACATGTATAGAAGGGGAAGGACTATCAGACTATGTATTCCACTATAGCAAAAATAGAATCACTGTTCTGATGCATTTAAAGTGTTCTATGTTTTGATTGTAGCTACATCACGGACATATGTCATTGACATTGGTGATATTATGAATAGGTGGTTTCCGGATAACCGGTAAAATTTGCACTCAGTGCTCGTTGGCAGATCCTATTAGTGGTGAGCTGACTGTTGAAGCATCTGCAGTTCCTATTCGCTCTGTTGACATCCACTTGCTTCGTGTAGAGTCTATTTTGGTTGGTGATAAGATAGTGGCTGAATCCTCTTTAATTCAGACAACTCAGGCAAGAAACATTTTACAAATTTAAAACTGTGGTAGTTCTATAATGTATCATTTGACTTCTTTGTCTGCACATTTCTTTTCCATTTATTAGATAGCAGATGGAGATGTTTGTCGTAGCATGTCCTTACCAATTTATGTCATACTCCCCCGTCTGCTGACTTGTCCAACCATTTTTGCTGGGTGAGTTTCTGATTTACGTAACTGTTTTCCCTATAGCCCTTTAATCTTAATTCAGAAGTTTCTTATGCGGTTTTCTTAAGCAGAGTACCAACAATTGCACCTTTTCAAGGGCATGCTTAAATGGCAACTCCACATGAATGATTAACCCAAAAATGTATACTCCCTTCATTCCGAAATATAAGATCATTATTGATCTTTTGAAGTCAATATGAGATATTTTAAAACTCAAATTTGACATAAATTCATTTAATTTTAGTTAGTATAAATTTTCTAAAAAGTACTACTAATGATAAGATTTATTGTTTCAGAATTCTTAATGAATCTTATTAGTTTTGAGTTTTAAAATGTCTCAAATTTGATTTTCAAAGTCTATAATGATCTTATAATTTGAAACATAGAGAGTGTAATTTACACTGGAAGTTACTACAAAATCAATAGAAAAGTCTCGGACATTTTTCCTTAAAATATAGTCCGTACAAGCGCAACTTTTTTGTTTGTTTAACTTATAAAAAGATGGCAGTGATGATCATCAATAAACTGAAGAACAACAGTAATAGTAACTAAATACAATTAATAGTAAAGCAGTCATACTTAGATTTAATAAAAATATAATATTAGCATAAAAAGTGGATTTCTCCATGTCATCAAACGAACAAGAAACAATTCATTTCATGAGCTTTAACATTTTGGCAACATCAGTTAATTTACCAACTTAGAAAAAAAAATGTTAGATTCGTTTTCTATTTTTCACAAAGATTTTTCATATTTCTAAGATTAAATAAAAGGTTCTGTATTCTTGCATATTGAATTTCCAACTTGTATTAAGATGGGATGCTCAGTGGTAAGCTGCCAAGTTTTTGATTGGCGTGCACACTTATGGTTGCATGATGAATAAAATGTGTTGAGAGATTAATATGGCTGATTACGCTGGTTGTATGATGAATAAAATGTGTTGAGAGATTAATAAGGCTGATTACGCAAAGCATAAGTCTTATTCTCATGTTGCATTAGTGATGCACCCCAACATGATGTGTATATGGGCTAAGTTGGACAAGTTCTACATTGCAATTGTTATAAACCATGCAACTCTTTCTGTTTGATGGTCAGTATGAATTTCTTTTTAGCTAAGAGCTTGTTTCAATGTTTGAGCTAACATGATTAATATTCTTTTGTGGGGTAGGATAATTTCATAGAGTTACCAATGTTTTTTAGGACTATAATGCGCCTGTTAGGATAAAATGTCGCAACCTTGAAGATAAGATGGATTGTAACAGGCTAACAACTTCCTTCCACATTGAATCGTTAATAATTCTGTTTCTTATTAATTAACAAATGTTTGAAAAAGCTACATGGTATTATTAATTATTAAAATTGAAATTTTAGGTACTTCCTCTGTTTTGCGAAAAAGTGTTAATTTTTGGAATTCTGGGAAGAAATGTTGGGCCATTTCTCTTACTTTTTTCTGAATGTTTTGTGGTAGTGTTTAGCTGGTTATTATGTTCTTTTTTTTTTCACTTGGAGTCGTTCACATTCCATTACTATAAGGGAAGTGATATTTGTACAGGGTTTTTTGATATTTTCACATGTAAACTGTCGATACAGATCTATAGCGACCGGCAAAACGACAGACCTATAGCGACACTTTCATGTGGAAATATCAAAAAATCCTGTGGAAATATCAGTTTCCTTACTATAAAGGTTAACATCTTTAATGTTTTGTGCAGCCCATTCTCGATCGAGTTTAAAGTTACTATAGCGATTACCTTTCAGTCAGATCTATCCAAATTGCACCCAAAATCTGATCCCCTGATCCCAAGACTATGGGTAAGCATCAGTTTGACAGTCACTAACTATGCAACTCTCAAAAAGAAAAGGAAAAAAGAAAGAAGCTATGCAACTCGCTGCTGTATTTAATTTTGTTTGTTTTCAAATTATCAGCTCGCAATGGAAAGTGTACCACTTGAATTAATCCGGGTGAAGTAATCCATCCAGAAAGAGTAAACTCTTAATCAAACTCGTAGAGCCTGCATACAAGAAAATGTAGGTCTCCTTATGTAAACTCTGAGTAGATTCTGCTATTAAAACATCATCTGTGTGGTGTTATAATCTCTTGATAATGTTGTGTTTTTTTGTGATACCATTCTATCAGATACACACTATACGTCTCGCCGATGGGCAGAAGCTTGTTTTCATAGGCACGGTGAGTTTTTGAGAGCGGGCGAATTCAAGACTACTTGAACATGTTTCATCAGATTTTGCATTGTGATATAATTATATATTAATGTTCTGTACCCGAAAATGAAAAGGAAATGCCTGTATTTTTCTAGGCCATAGCTAGTCGAGATCATATTCCGATGGTTGATTTATGCTGTGTTACATCAACTGTGATGTGATCTCTTGCTGGAAAATATGTAAACAGTGATTTAAATTAAGAGGAAATATGCTCCAAGTTATACCATGACTCCACTGTGACCTTGAAGAGTTTTGGAGATCTTTTTGCTTAATTGTTGGTTTATCATCATCCCATCATACATACCAAAATGAGTTTTGGAGATCTTTAGGAGGTTAATTGAGAAAATTGAACCCCCCTTAACCTAACACCCTCCTCTTAAATTTATGTCTTGTTTATCTAAATGGAACCTCATTTTTTTTTATGAGATTTGGCTATCATTCCATACATTATCAACTCGGTTCAAAAGTTGATATTAATAATATAATATGTATTTCTAAATTAAGAAAGATGTTAATTTAAGAGATTAATTTATTATTATTATTTTTTTTCAATCAAGCGTTTAAAGTATAAGAATACTAAATTACAATAATTCTCAGAGATGAGACCTCACTTTCTGAAAACAAACTAAAAATACATATAAATTAATATTAAAAGACAAATTTTAATATACGGAAAAAGCCAAAAATTTAAATTATACTCCCTTGTCCCATGATTGAGCTATTTTTAAAACTAGTTCATAATCCGTACGAAAATATAAATTTTATTATAAAATTATTATATAATTTACACTTTTTTGTATTAGTAATAATAAATTGATTTATATAATAATAGATTAATATCGTATACAATGATTTTTATAAAAGAAATTTCTTTCTAAAATATGTTATTTAACTAATTATTGACGAAAAATTAAATAAATGTAAAAATCTAATACAGTAGTTCATCTATTTATATAATTAATATAAATGATAATATTTGTAATGACCGAGAAAATTACGAACCCAATTTTTTTTTTTTTAATTATATCCATAAGAAAATATGAGGTATGAAGTATGTGTTAAGTTGTATGATGCGAGGTATTAAGTTAGTTAATTAAAATAATTAACTAAAGAAGGAAAAAGATTGCAAGAGAAGCTTATGTGATAAAATCACAAAGCTTGAATGTTGGCCTTGTATGGCAAATAAGAAGTTTTATAATGAACAAGTTAATTACTTGTAGGAATGATGAGAAAGAAGAAGCAAGTGAATTATTAAAGATAACCTCATTGTCGAAATAATTGTACGTGTATGTGTAACGATATTATAAACCCAATTTGATGATAAGGGTTAGTGAATGACTTAATTTAATCAAGTCAAGGTACTTGTATTAACATGTGTTAGGGTTTTATTAAAACAAACTCAAGAATCTGTAAGTGATAGTGTTATGTAAGCTAATTTAATTAAGGAGTCCAATGGACTTATAAATAGTAAGTCTAATTGGATTATATAATAAGTCCAAATGATATATTAAACTAGGTCCAATAAACCAACCTAGTAGCTTATATAATTTAATTAAACAATGATTCATGTAATAGTAAAAACTAGCCCAATGCTTAATTTAATTAATTGTAGCATATGTTAGTTAATGTTAGCCCAATGTAATAAATAAATTGAGCCCAAACAAATTAAATGAATGAGCCCAATATAATTAATTCTAACGTTCAAAGTGGAGCCCAGTAAGCTTGTATAGGTGAATATGTATACATATATTGGTATATATATATATATATGGATACTTATATAATTATATAGGACTTAAAAATAAAGTCAAATTGGAGAAATAAAATGGTCAATCCCGAATTTTGGGGCCCACATGGATGGGAAGCTAGCTTGTTGGTTGATTTTTTAGTGTGAAATGGTTCAAGCAACCCCCAACCACCTTAGTCATTCATATGGTCATTCAAAAGGTCCATCAAGTGGTCATTCCATGCATAGTAAGCAAGATTAGAGCCTTAATCAACTAATGTTAGTTGATTAGGAGAGCTAGTGGTGAAATCTTAGAGTTCTATAAATAGAAATGTCCAACACTTGTGCAAATATTGGTTCATTTGCTCCATTCACTAAAATTTAGAGAGAGAAAGTTGTAGAGAGAAGCTAGAGCATTTGTGGAAACACTTTGAGTGTTATCAAATGTGGGTGATTTTTGATCCATACAAGAAGATCAAAGAAGAGCTCTAACCATTTCAAAGAAGAAGATCTCCATTAAAGGTTTAAAAGTTTCTTTGAACCTTAGCTTGTTAGTTAGTTTGTTATGTGAGAAAGAAAAACCCATGTGGTGTTAGATCTTGAATATATATGAAGATATATAGTTAAACATGCTAGATGTGTGTTCTAACATATTTGGTATGGAAGATGATGAAAGAAATGGTAGTATGAGCATGCTTGGTTTTAAAGCCCTAGTTAAATGTCTAGGTTGATGATTTATGATTTAGGATGTGCAAGTTATTTTTGTGACCTAAGAGTCTTGAATGATAGATCTATGTGTTATAAAGATAACCCAACTTGAATATTTCAAAAATATCGAAAAACAAAGAAGTTATCGCTTTTACCGCAAATGATATCATTTTTAAACCCTAGATGGTTCGATCCGTAAATTTCGTCTAAAACGTTTTCAAAAAGACGATCGAACCATGGAATATTGTAAAACAAGAAGTTAGGAAGACAACAACACTAAGTTGGTATCATTTGGATGTGTAGAGTTTATTTTATTCAAGTTTGAACTATTAAAACCAAGGATTTGTGAAGTTAGTTTTCACTTTGTCCTTGTGAGCGATATTAAGCTTAGATCCGTTCAGAATTTGGATTTGTGATCTAAAGAAAAGTTGTAGAGGGGGAAATTCTGATAAGAATGGACTTAAGAATCATCGCAAAATATTTTGAAACGAAGAAGTTATGACAGTTTTAGTAAAAGAGGTTTGGACAGTTAAAACGAGCACCGCCAGCGCTATAATAAGCCTATGGCTAGCGCCGCCAGCGCTGACCCTGTTTTAAAAAGTCAAAATTTTGATATTTTAAAGTTTTACCAAGTTAGAACTCCGGTTTAACTTGTCGGTTAATGAAAAGTCTAAACGAAACACCGTTAGAGACTCAAAACTTAAGATAAACATGTAAAATGAATGTATTTGAATATTAAACCAATATATATATAAAGTTTATTAGTAACTAATTGGTAGCTAGATGTTTAAAATAAAGAATAAGGTTAACACAATTAAAAAGTTAACTATTGGTATTGTTAGAAGATTATTAAAATATTATGAAATGATCAATAATATTAGTATATGATTAAAATATTATTAAATGGTTGATAATATTAGTATAAGAATAAAATATTATTAAATAGTTAATAATATTAGATAATGATTAAAATATTATTAAATGGTTAATAATATTAGTATAGGAATAAAATATTATTAAATAGTTAATAATATTAGATAATGAATAAAGTATTATTAAATGGATAATAATATTAGAAAGTTAAGAAAATATTATTAAATAATTAATAATATTAATAAAAGATTAAAATATTATTAAATGGTTAATAATATTAGCATGAGAATAAAATATTATTTAAATGGTTAATAATATTAATGAGAGAAGAAGATATTATTAAATGATATTATCTTGAGTGTAAAATATTAGTAAATGGATAATAATATTTATAAGTTATTGAAGATATTATTTGATAAATAATATTATTTGAAGAGTAAGACATTACTCATAATGTAAATAAATGATTGAAATATTATTAAATGATTAATAATATTAACTAAGGATAAGAATATTATTAAAGAATTAATAATATTATAAAGAGGATAAAATATTATTAAATGGTTAATAATATTTATAAATGATTAAGATATTATTTGATAATTAATATCATTGGGGATAGTGTAAAGCATTATTATTAATAATGTTAACAAGTGTTTGAGATAATAAAGAGATTAAGAAGATTATTAGATGATTAATAATATTGAGGAGTTAAGTGATTTTTTATTAAAATAATAAATGGTTAAAATATTATTATACGATTAATAATATTATATGTAGTAATTATATATTATCAAAGGAGATAATATTATAAAGCAATGAAGTGATGGTTATGTGAGTTAAAATATTATCAAGGGATTGATAATATTATTAAGAGTTTTAAGGTTATGATTTAAGTGATAGATGATTTAAGACATATATGTTAAGGTTATTAATGTTAAATAAATCTTTATGTGTTATGCTAATTGGAGGATCAATGTTATTGGATATTAGGTCACCCAAATGAAGTATTTTTAAGTTGAATAACAGTAGTCAGCGGAACAAGCAAGTTCTTCTTAACCTTAACTTGTATTTATTGTTGCAAGTTTTCTTCAACTTTATTTACATTGAGCTATTCAAATTATTGTTGAGCAAATTCTACACTCGTAGTTATTTGACAGAACTTAAAGTGGATTAATAATATAAAATTATTCCATTTCATTATTTGTTATTGTATTCGCACATAATGCTTTTGCAACTGTTATAGTTCATAAATTCACGAACTGTTTAAGGATGTCTAAGCTAATTGTTTAGGCTAGACAAATGCATGTTTAAATTCATCTAAATGAATATTATGAAAGCTTATCCAAACCATTGGCTGGTGCGGATTCTTACAGTAAGACTGAGAAAGAACAACCCTAGTTAAATGGGATTTTTATATTGTCGGGTAACCGAATTTGCGTAAGAAATCTAAATGTTATGCATATACATAGGACATGAGAGGACTGATCCCCTCAAGTGTCCCGTTATTTTTAACAAGGTGTCAGACATTGTATGTCTGTTCTACCTTAGTAGCAGTTCATGGTCACTAAAGACCACTCAACAGTAAAGAGTCAATCCATTCTTTTATTGAACATTGATTCTTGTTATTTCACAATTGTTATCTATTGTTGAAACTGTGACGCCCCCAAATCTGGGCCCACACAGCCCAAACTTGAGTCGTCAAAATACTACAACAAACTTATTACAACAAAGCACAACGTACAACAATACAGTGTATAATAATACACAACTAAGTCTTCACTATTATTGCCACACTATTTTACAAAACGTGAAGACTATGATAACTATTCCTCGGACCCTCACTCCATTCCCCGGCTAGACCCTGTTATGTTTTCATCTCCTGTTGAAAAACAATGGAACAAAAGAAAGGGTGAGCTCAAATAGCCCAGTAAAGAATAACATGACTAAGATAATGACGAATAAATTATCATTAGTCTTCAACAGTTGAGTTCTTGATAGAATACAATAGACTACAAGGTTTATATCAAAAACTGCAGTTAAATTCTTAAACAACGTTCAGATCAATAATAGCAGCGGAATGAGTAATCTATTAGAAGAATAATGCAGACTATAATGTCCACTCGGTTCTCTTTTTAGGAAAAACATCATCAACTTTTATCATCTGAAATATCATTAGTCAAGATAATACAAATTCACAGTTCCTGATCATAATCATGCAGATCAACAGTTCATCTTTGCACTACGGGCCAAAGACATTCAATATTACACCAACGGTCATGATTATACCAGATTCAGCCTTTGGTCATAATCATACCAAACAACAGTTCATCTTTGCACTACGGGCCAAAGAGAACATTCACCACGTGCCATAAAAGACACCGAACAGATGTATCGCCTTTAACCTATTATATCGCCTTTAACCTATCATCTGTTCAACAAATATATCACATCTGTGCCCCCGGCCACAGATATTCACAACAGCTTGATTTTTGGATGATTAGAATGATATAAATGATGAACAGAAGAAATAGGATAACAATAAGTATCGGAAGTTTACTTTGTACAGATTCAAATAATGTCCAAATTGTCAACATGATGTGGAGTGAAATTTAAAAATGATATTCAAGATCCACAGTTCAGAATAACGGTTACAATTCAATAGAAGGGTTCACGTAAATAGGAAGGTTCAGTTGAAATAATGAAGTTCAACTATTATGGAACATATAATATTTTCAGGAATTATAGAAGCAATAGTTCCATAATAAATTTCGATTTAGGAGTATGAAAGAAAATAATATCCCTTACCGTAGCAGGTTTGATTAACAAAAGGTGAAGGAAATTAATACAAAGGGTTATTCACCAACAGGCGGCAATCCGCTCCGTAAGGTTATTCCCACAATTTAATAGAATTTGAGTACAAAGAGTTATTCACCAAATAGGCGGCAATCCGCTCCGTAAGGTTATTTCCACAATTTAATAGAATTTGAGTACAAAGAGTTATTCACCAAACAGGCGGCAATCCGCTCCGTAAGGTTATTCTCAGAGATTAATAATGAATGAATACGAAAGGTTATTCACCAACAGGCGGCAATCCGCTCCGTAAGGTTATTCCCACAATTTGATACATGGAAATAAAAGGCACGTCTTATGAGTAAGGAAGAAACAATATTATTATCGAGAATCAAATAATGATAATCCCTTACCATAGTATGTTTGAATAATGGAAGATGAAAAAGATGGTATCCCTTACCTCAACACGTGACTGGATATTGATTTAAATGAGGTTGATTAACTTGAACAGTACACGTATACTTATAGATCTTCACAAATACTCAAGATGACTTAAGCACACTTAGAGAGAACTTTCACAAGAAGTATTTAGAGAGAGAAAGAAAGAACAAGTAAGGAAGTTTATGAAAAATCCTTAAGTTAAGGCTTCTATTTATAGCCAAAAATCTTATCATTCATTTAATCTAAACCATTCATTTAAAGATCATCTTTTAATCTACACCATCCATTTCAAATATTATATTATCTTTAATCTACACCATTCATTTCATATCACCTAATAATCACCTAACTTTATATTATAAACAAATCAATTTAATTATTCAACAATAATTCACACTTTAATCTACACCATTCATTTCATATCACCTAATAATCACCTAACTTTATATTATAAACAAATCAATTCAATTATTCAACAATAATTCACACTTTAATCTACACCATTCATTTCAAATCACCTAATAATCACCTAACTTTATATTATAAACAAATAACTTTATCAATTCAATTATTATGACTAATTGTTATAAATACAGTATAGTTAGCTCTTAGATATCAAGTCAATAAATTAATGAAATACAACTGTTTAAATAACATCATAATAGAGATAACAATAATGTAAAATAAAGCATACGTTACTGTGTAATGACAATTATTGATTCAATAATGTGAATTACTGTGCATATGTTACTGTGACAATTATTAGGTTCAATAATTTTAAAAACAGTGCAACAACAATTATTGACTCAATGATATAAAATACAGTGTAATGACAATTATTAAATCAATAATGCAAAATACTGTGTAACAACAATTATTGAATTGATAATATAAAATATTATGCAGTGACAATTATCGATGAAATGATGCGTAACAGTTACGGTGTCAATTATCAGACCAATAATATGAGACACTATGCAATACCGTGTGTTACTGTAGAGTACCGTGTGCTACAGAAAATACCATAAACTACCGTATGCTACTATTCTTTTATCACCGGTATTTTAACAGTTCCGTTGACTATTTTTATTTAAAAAGGTTACTTCTGTCGTTTTCTATATCCGACAAATATTCCGTTGTGGGGTCCACCAATAATTTATTATTTCGGCGCCGTCGTACGGCACGAATATTCCCCGACCAAACGAATATTCCCCGACAAAGCGAATATTGTCCGACAAAATAAAATTTGCACATAACATCCTTAACTTTCAATTTTGTTAATTTAACCACTTACTGTTTCAAAAAAAAATATATATGAAGAAAAATTAAATTTTGTATTTCATAAAATTAGGGGTCTTACAGAAACTCTCGAAAATAAATCTTTTTCATTCATGATATATCATTTCTTATTTATTTAAACTTGCTGGGCAAAGTAGTTGCTCACCCTTGCTATATCATGAACTATTTTCAGTTAAGCCGAGTGATCTAAGGAGTACCACGACAAAGGAAAGATGAACGAATAGACGTAATTAGTTCGTACTATATGTGTAAACTTTTTTTTTTGTATAAGGTAATGATGATGTATTAAGGTTAGTAGAACCTGGGATTGAAGGTACGTTTTATAATGAAATTATGTATGTTTTTCACGAGTTATTGAAGTTTTAGTTTATGAATGTTTGTCAAGTGATGAATAGTGAGCATCAAACCCGAGGTTCAAGTGACCCGAATTTGGGGGCGTCACAGTATTCGTCTTTAAATTAATGATTTATTTGTTTACACATTCATATATTTTTATATAATAGTAAAATCTTATATAAGTTCAAATAATTATACTTGTATAAATTATTGCATAGCTAAATATTATCATTATCAAGAATATGAATTTTAAAGAATACTAAATTTAAAAACATATATGAGAGTAAAATGTAGTAGTAGGTAGATAATAATATGATAGTAAAAAAGTAGATGATAAGATTTTAAAATCAAATAAAAGATAAAAAAAATAATTTATTTTACTAAATTTTAGATTTTTATTCTTGAATGTTAGGGTTGAATTTTACCTATCTATCTATTTATCTATAGATTAATAAATTATACTTCTTTCGTTCATTATTATTTGATTATTGTTGACTTTTTAAAATTAACTTAAGAGATTTTTAAACTCAAATTAACATAAATTCTTTTAATTTTAATTAATCAATACAATGATAAATATTGTTTCATAATTTTAAATAAGACATCTTAATTTTGAATTTAAAAATATCTCAAATTGACTTTTAAAAATCAATAATAATCATATAATTTGGAATGGAGAGAGTACTATTTTTAATATATATATGTATATATATATATATATATACACACACACACACACACACACACACACTAGTAATTGCCTGTGCTTGAAGGCACGACGACATAACAAAAAATTAAATTAAAATTCAAAAAATAAAAATTATAAATATTATTATTATCGGTATTATTATTATTATCGGTGTGACGCCCCCAAATCTAGGCCTACATAGTCCAATTTGAGACGCCACAAAATACACGATTTCTAATACAAACAGCACACAGAACAAAAATACAAAACTCAATAATACACAACTAAGTCTTCACTATTATTGTCACACTATATACAACATGTGAAGACTACAATAGCTATCTCTAGGATCGTCACTCCATTCCCTTACTAGACCCAGCTATTCTCTCGTTTTCTGAAAAATAATGGAACAAAAGAAAGGGTGAACTCAAATAGCCCAGTAAGAAAATACCATGACTAAGATAATGACAAATAAATTATCATTAACCTTCAACAGTTGAGTTTTTAATTGAATATAATAGACAATAAGCTTTATATCAAGAATTATAGTTAAATTCTTGAATAAAGTTCAGATCAATAATATCAGCGGAATGAACAATCCATTAGAAAAATAATGTAGACTATGATGTCCAATTGCTTCTCTTTTTAAGAAAAATGTTATCAACTTTTATCACCTGAAACACCACTGGTCATGTTAATACAATTTCATAATTCTTGGTCATAATCATGCAAGTCAACAGTTCATCTTTGCACTACGGGTCAAAGATATTCAATATATCACCAACGGTCATGATTATACCAGTATTCAGCATTTGGTCATAATCATACCAAACAATAGTTCATCTTTGCACTACGGGTCAAAAATATTCAAAATATCACAAACGGTCATGATTATATCAGTATTCAGCATTTGGTCATAATCATACCAAACAACAGTTCTTCTTTGCACTATGGGCAAAAAATATTCAATATATCACCAACGGTTATGATTATATCAGTATTCAGCCTTTGGTCATAATAATACCAAACAACAGTTCATCTTTGCACTACGGGTCAAAGATATTCAAAATATCACTAACGGTCATGATTATACCAGTATTCAGCCTTTGGTCATAATCATACGAAACAACAGTTCTTCTTTGCCCCCGACTAAAGAGAACATTCACCACGTGCCCTAAAAGACACAATAATTATATCGCCTTTATCCTATCATCTGTACCCCAGGCCACAGATATTCACAACAAAATGATTCTTGATGATTAGAATAATAACAGTGATATAAATGATGAACATAAGAAACATGATGATTAATAAATATCGAAAGTTTATGATTTTATTTTGTACAAATTCAAATAATGTCCAAATTGTAAACATGATATGGACTCAAATTTAAGAACGATATTCAAGATTCACAGTTCAGAATAATGGTTAAAGTTCAATAGAAAGATTTAGAAAAATAGGAAGGCTCAATTGAAATTGTATTAGATGAAGCGCAAACTATTAAAGAATATATAATCATTTCAGGAAACTTTACCAACAAAAGACAAATAAGAAATGAATACGAAGAGTAATTCACTAAACATGCGGTAGTCCGCGTAATCAGCTTATTCTCAGAGATTAATAAGGACTGGATATGAAAGGTTATTCACCAAACATGCGGTAGTCCGTGTAGTCAAGTTATTCCCACAAATTAATAAGGAATGAATACGAAAGGTTATTCACTAAACTTGCAGTAGTCTGCGTAGTCAGGTTATTCACACAAATTAATAAGGAATGAATACGAAAGGTTATTTACCAAACATGCGGTAGTTCGCGTAGTCAGGTTATTCCCATAAATTAATACATGGAAATAAATAACACATCTTATGAGTAAGAAAGAAACGATATCATTTTCGAGAATCAAAGAATGATAATCCCTTACCGTAGTAAGTTTAAATAATGGAAGATGAAAAAGATGGTATCCCTTACCTATATATCGTGAAACAAATTTATGGTCGAACAAATCATTCCTTGTTTGTCTATGTAGCAGTAAAGAATCTGACTTTTGAGTCTTCTAAAGTTTTCAAAATCTCTTTATATTTTTAAAATAATTTACTCTCGAAAAGATACACGGTATAGAGTCAAAATCACTCAATTTGAAGTTAATATGAATGAGTTATGAATTTTCAAAACTAAGACTGAAAATAATGATGAAATTCAGAATGGTTACGATTTTTAACATTTTAAGGCATGAAGATGATTTCAGATGACTTTTCCTCCTTCTTCAAAGTTGTAGAGGATGAAAAACTGAAGAAACATGCTTTCAATTCATCAAATTCTGACAAATAATGAATTTACTATGATTTTTCGAAAGAGTTGTTATACATAAGAAAATTTCACTCGGGAATTCAAAGAAGAATGCAAAAGATTTCAAAACCAGGAATGACTTAAAATATAAATATAGCACTCTAACTGATATTTACCAATCCATGAGGTAGCCTAGCATACATAGAGAGAAACTTACACTAAGAAATTTTTTAGAGAGTGAAAGAAAATGTATATAAGAAAGTTATGAAAAATTTCTTAAGTTAAAGTCTCTATTTATAGCCAAAATTCAAGATTCCTTAATTTTATCCAAATCATTCGTT
>OX359269.1:12018644-12298644 GCA_947179155.2 Hedera helix
ATAATAATAATAATAATAATAATAATAATAATAATAATAATAATAATAATAATAATAATAATAATAATAATAATAATAATAATAATAATAATAACAATAACAATAACAATAATAATAATAATGATAATAACAATAATTATTATTATCGTTATTGTTATTATCATTATTATTATTATTATTATTATTGTTATTATTATTATTATTATTATTATTATTATTATTATTATTATTATTATTATGATTATTATTATTATTATTATTATTATTATTGTCATAATTATTGTCATAAGTATTGTTATTATTATCATTGTTATTATCATTATTGTAATAATAATAATAATAATAATAATAATAATAATAATAATAATAATAATAATAATAATAATAATAGTCATTCCAATTTGAATGAATGTGTGTGAAATTGAGTGTTTATTTGGACGGAATTTGTGTGTGTGTAAGATATTATTATTTTGAATTTAAATTTGAATGAATGAGTGTGAAATTGAGTGTTAATTTGAGGAGAAATTGTGTTTGTCAGATGAAATGTGAGCTATTAAATTAAAATTGAAAAATCCTAACCGTTGTGTTTTGTCAAATTTTGAATTCAAAATGGATTGTGTTTTATTATATATATATATATATATATACTATGACTAAATTTACTATAAACTCAAGGTTCATACTTTGAAAGTGTAAAAATTAAATATAATTTTTAAATTATTAATTTGTCAATAAAAGTAAAATTAGCACGATTAAAATATATATATATATATATATATATATATATATATATATATATATATATATATATATATATATATATATACTATGACTAAATTTACTATAAACTCAAGGTTCATACTTTGAAAGTGTAAAAATTAAATATAATTTTTAAATTATTAATTTGTCAATAAAAGTAAAATTAGCACGATTAAAATAAACTAGCTCCAAGACTTAATATTTTTTTATTATTTTTTATGCTATAAAAAGTAACTTCAAAATCAGTAAGGGAGATCTCATTTCACCTCAATACTTCATCACCAATTTACCATAAACAGTAAACTCAAAATATTATTGTAGGATTCTCATCACTTAATCACCATAAACAGTAAAACTATTAATTTTCCAATTCCCTTTTGATATTTTATTTTAGAATTCATAAAATTCATACATTTACTTTTCCAAATGCACTAAACACTTACTCAGCCGAAAACTCAAACAGCATGCTGTGCTTGTACTTCTCACCAGGTTGAACAACAACAGAAGGAAAGTTTGGCTGGTTAATGGCATTTGGGAATCCCTG
This sequence comes from Hedera helix, assembly GCA_947179155.2. NCBI lineage: Eukaryota > Viridiplantae > Streptophyta > Magnoliopsida > Apiales > Araliaceae > Hedera > Hedera helix. The sequence goes on from OX359269.1 coordinate 12,019,948, forward strand.
TGTCTCCAGACAAACCCCTGCGTGTTTCCCATAGACTGCTCCACCTTTACCAACAACGCCGTTAACATAGTTTGCGGTGTAGAACTGCATGCCGGGAGCATCGGTCCATAGGTTAAGAACCCTCGAGCTTGATGGATCCTTCAATTTCGCCGCATGTTTCAAGCCCAACTTTTTGTCTCCACTTCCAAGCACGTAGTTGTGATCGTACCCTAAGCCTACCTTGCTGATAGAACTACCAATCTTCTTCTCGGTGGTGAAATCAAATGCAGTGCCCTAAACTGGCATGATTTCCCCAGTTGGGATTGTGTTCTGATCTACAGGAGTAATGTGCGCTGCCCATATTTGAGCTGAATGATTGAGAATGTTGCCTGAGTCGTGGCCAGCCAGATTCCAGTAGGTGTGCTGAGCTAAACAGATTGGAGTGGGCTTATTTTTGGGAACTGCTTCCATGTCGAGCCTCAGTGAAGTGCTTGAAGTTAGAGTGTATGCTGCAGTCACCGAAACATCTCCTGGGTACCCTGTTTCCAAAAGCAAAATTAGAATATATATGTATACACACATATTATAGAGAGAGAGGGGCAGTACCTTCCTCCCCATCATGAGAATGATATTTGAAGGCAATGGATGGATTTTCACCCTGCTTTTGATCAACAACTTCCCAAATCACCTTGTCAAATCCTTTGAACCCACCTTTAAGATGTGATAAAGGCAGAAGAATAAAAAGTAAATCAGGGCAAATGTTAGGGCTTTTCTGTTTTCTTAATATACTTTTCGAAGTACAAAGACAATTCACTTGATATCAAATTGATCGCTGTCCTGAGTACATCATGGCCACAGACTAACACCCTATAACGTGCAACTCTCTGAAATTTTCATAGACTGTGACCCAAAAAAATGTATTTTAAACATAAAGACGAAGTCAGAAAGAATGTAAATATTTATTTTACTCCTTAAATTGCAAGCATCTAAGTAGGAAGCGAGAGAAGTAAAGGACAAAAAGAGAAAAAAAAAAGAGGGGGGGGGGGGGGGGGGGGAGGGTTGAAGGATGATCGAAATTGCCCTTCTATATGACAAATGCACATAATTAAAAATTGGAAGCTTTCAAAGAATTTCAGTCCCCTATTAACTCGTCATGGAGCTGGGAATCTCCTTCAATCTGCTGTCCTGAGGGTGTTTGCTCTAATGTACAGAATGAAGCATAACTACCGAGGATCTTAAATCCTTCTAGTACAGCTTCGTCTGCTTGCCAGGCTATAAGAACTCAGGAAAATTGTTAATTGGAGGCATCTCATAAGCAAATTGTATATTGGAGCAAGTTGGATTTGCCTAAAGGCATTACTCCTTGCTCTTTTATTCTATGCTTATTATGAAAGGATTACAGAATACTAGATAAAACTTGAAAAGGAGAGGAATATGATTGCAAGTGATGATTGTGTTTTCTTCGAAGGCGGCTCAAGAAAATTGCAACCATTTAACTTTGACCCTTGTGCATCTGTGCTGGGAAAGGAAACTCCTGCTAGATTCGTACACATGTCAACCAGGAGGGGAAAAAAAGGATTTAGACCTAAAAATGTTGAGAGGATACTATTTTGTTGAGAAAATGATAATGTTTGGCATGAATTCTGCTCTGGAATATAGCTTTGGGTTGGAGAAAAGATAGAGCCAGCAGACACAGACTACAACAGAAGAAATTGTAAAGGAACTTCAGTTGCAATCACGTGCCAAAGCTATTTGCTACAGAAACAGGCTCCAAAGTCCTGTCAAAATTGAATAATTAGATTGAACTAAGGTCTAAGGGATTGTATCCTCTTGTGATATAATTTAGTCTATATGTTTTCTGATATTTGTTCTTGATTAGATCTAGTAAGGTCGTTTCTCATACTCTTTGTTATAGCCTATAAAGAAGGTAACTAAACACGCTGAGAAAAAGGTAACCAAACAAAACAAAGTTTGTTCTTCAAAATTAAATAGGGAGACCAATACAAGGGGATTGCAAGAGTATCATATTATTGGTTTTTTAGGGGGAGGGGAAAAAAGAAGAACAAAACACCTGAATTGTATAAATGTTTTCCTTTAGGCAGCAACTGCAATATCATTTTCTTGCTTGATATTTTTTATTTAGTGTGGCAGCCTAACAGCAAGTCAGAAAGCAAACCTATACCTTTTTATTAGCATATGAAGTCTGAGCTTCTTTCAAAAGATGGGAGAGAATCAAACCCTGTTATTTTGTTCGACTTCATACATAACTTTTAAGTAGAAAAAATAGTTTGACTTTAGACACAGACAAAATACACCACAATTTTTATCACTAAATGAAAGCAAAGTATACAAGTGGGAAGGAATCAGAACATCTGTAGACTTTCTCTCTTTGACCCTCCCCCAACTACTTTTGTTTCTTTGTGTTTACCCTTTTGTACGAATACTAATAGTGGTTGATGCCAAAAGGAAAACATGTGGCAACTTAAAAGTAATATTCTTGTAGCAAGCATAGTCCATGATCTCATTTAACAAAGAAATAACTCGTAAATAAAAATAAAATAAAACTCCCTGTTATCCCCCACTATATTCTCTCTTTTTCAGTCATGCGCGCAAATTTTTATATTATGTGTGTGCGTGCGCGTGTGTATGTGTGTGTATATATATATATATATATATATATATCATTGCATATACTAAATTTATATCCACATTACCCTTGAGTAGGAGTGTAAATGGATCGAATCTTAGCGAACGCTCTCCTGTTCAGATTTGACTCGATTCGAAAAAATTGAGCTCGAATTCTACTCGGATTCAATAAAGAATTTCTAATTTTGCACCAAACTCGAAACATTACTCAGACCTACTCGGCTCGCAAGTACTCAACTCGTTTACAAAGCGAGTTTCTCGTGAGTCTTCAAAACGAGTTTCGAATATGAACTATCTCACTTGAAATTGAATTACCATATATTCAACTTATTATTGAACTAATGTTTATATATAAAAGTTTTTCACTTTCATTTATGTACAGAAATTACAAAGAATGTAATACAAATTGACAGTCAATTCACTCTAATTTATTCCCGTACAAGCTTACACAATTACATACAACACTTTATAAATTAAAAAGATTAATACAAATATCACATATTTAGCTTACTAGTATGGATCATACCAGTATTCGAATATGATCCATTGAGTAGGTATCGACAGTATAGTTTATGAAAATATGAAATACACGAACCATAATCTATGCTTGAATTCGACTCGTGTATCATTAAACAGAAAACAAGTATGGATCGGATTCAACTTGGATCAACTTCGAATTCGAGCTTTGGATCATATTTTCGAGCCGATCTCGAGATGAGTACCGAGCTACTCAGCTTGGGTTACACCCCTATCCTTGAGGATATCCCTTTAATTAAAAAAGACTAAAACCAAATTCGCATATATGTGTTTACAACATACATTTCCATCCAGATCATCAGATAATATGATCATGATTCATGGGGAACAGAAATTGAAATTTCAGAGTGCCAGTTCAAAACCTTAATTTGCAGGTTTTATCTCCATTTTGATTATTCTAGAAACAATACATTAAATAAGATCCATTCAGAAGAATTACCATGAAGACTGTTTGGAGGATTGTTGATGGGCAGAGAATACTCAATCCCATTCAGTGTAAATTTCCCATCTTTGATTCTGTTTGCAACCCGGCCCACAATGCAGCCAAAGTAAGGTGAAGCACCATTCTGATCAAACAAAGATAATCAATGAAACACAAATTAATTTTTATTTTATTTTGTTTAAAAAAAACACAATATCCTCCTCATCAGTAATGCAGAGAATTCACAATCAGAAAGCCAAATTCAGTTTAAAAAATTCAATATACCTATAACCAAAATTTTGAAATAATGAAAATAACTCAATATCCTATTATCAGTAATGCAGAAATTCAACAATATGAAAAACCCAATCCAGTAAAAAAAAAAAAATCATACCCATAACCAATCTTTTCATGAAAATCACAAGATCATAATAAAAACCAAAACTCACCAGATATGGCTCCAAAGAGTCAAATCCAAGAACAATATCAGCTAATTTCCCTTCAACCAGTGAACCAAAAAAAATATCAGTCAAAAATTCAATATTTTTTACATTAATTTATTTTTATTTAGAAGATAACAGAAGGGTCTGATTTATACCATCTTTGTCGGGTACAGACAAGGAGGTGATGATACAACCAAAATTGGAGATCTTGGCTTGTATGGTGCCATTGTTGAGTTCAAAAATCTCTGCTTTTTCTGCCATTTCTTAAAAATAATGATATGTTCTTTCCTTAAAATTCTACCAGCAGAATGGGGAGAGAGAGGCATATAGGAGATAGAGGTATATCGGGAGAGAGATTTGGGGACGAAGAATTGGATTCTAGTGAAGGAAGGATAATGACCTACTGATTAACTGCTTAAAAGTAGCCCAGACATTTGATATAATTATATATATATTAAATTAAATCTACTTTATAAAGCTAGATGGGAGGATAACGCTTAATATTTTTGATATGTTTCTTCTCTCTTTTTTTAAGTTTGGGGCTGTTAATTATAAACTTTAATGGCAAGTAGCCGCGACCGTTAGGGTTAGTGTAGGGGATGACATAATTAACTATTAACTTGAGAATTTAGATCAATGTTTTGTGAGGTTATTGCTAATGCTAGCCCGGAACAAAAATATTCACCATATGTTAATTGAGTGATCATCTATTTATTATATAATGGAAGGGCGATGATGACAGTTATTTTAGTGAGATTCCGTCATAAAAATAAAAAAAATTAATATTTTTATAAAAAAAATTAATATTTTCACGAGACTCTCCTTATATGAATAGTAAGTAATGTCAATTTCATGTGAATGAGATTTTGTAAAAATAACAATTTCCTAAAAAGAATAATATTATAGTAACTTCCTTCTTTTTCCTTCTCCGATCTCTAACTTTCACTCTTTCTTATTTTCCCTACTATATATTTTTCATCTCTAATCATTTTCTATTTTTCTATTTTAAGTTTATTGTCTATTTTTTTCACATATATTATTGAATTTGAACATATGAGTGTGTGCCACAAATCCTAGTACTATATTAATAAAGGCTTCAGATTCAATTTAGTCATATGGGTTGATTAATAAATGCTCCATTCATTCTATAAAAGTAGTCTCGTGTAGCTTTAATATTACTAATTTGTGAATTAAAAAAATTTAAATCATATATTTTTTTAAAATTTATATGAGTTAGAAATAGTGTTTGGAGATTCGGGTTTGTATTCTTGAATCTTGATTATGATTGTATAGTTTTTTGTTTTTGTATTTTTTTAAACCCTACTTTTAGGAGTACAATAGAATTTTATAATCAAGTACAACACAATATCAATAACCAATCAAATCTTATAGAGAAAAAAGAAATAAATTCAAAACAAGCCTCATGTAAAAGTTGCGTAGTTAAAGTTGAGTTGCTTCCAACTCATTTGTCCAATGCAGAAAACAAATTGAGAGATTATGATTAGTTAAAATCAATTTCTTTTTTAATTTTCTTCTTCTTTTTAAATCAAAATGACGTAATTTTAAGTAAATGATACCAAGGATACAGGGTCATACAAAAACAGATAATATTAAACAAAACAAATCAATAAACAAATTAAAATAAATAAGATTAATTTAGTTCTAAGATATAAACAAAAAATAACAACTAAAGAGACAAATAAAGAATAACAGACATATAATAGAACAAAAAAGATAATATAAACATAAGCTTAAAATTTATATGGAGGGTTCATGGAAGTCCAAGCCTTTTATTCAATTCTTCAAACTTTTTACAACATTGAGAATATTTACAAATAAACTTAGAGAGAGGAACTGGAAAAGTCTAAAAGAGGGAGGTTAGAGTCTCGCTAACAATTCAGACTCACTGTTTATACAAACTATAAGTTACAATAATTGAAAGCTATACCTAAGGGCTTACGATAATTCTAATAATTACATAATAACTTTATAAAAGATACTTTAACTTTTCGAAAAGAAAAGAAAATTTTAATAAAGTAACTTTAACTTTTGAAAAAGTTAAGAACCCCAATGCTTTATAAAAACTGCTTTATGAAAGCTTCCAAAATACTTTATCAAAATGGAATATGCTATTGTCACTTTTTTGAAGTGTCTGCGTTATCTACTTTATCTGGAAACTTTTTTTTCTTTTCTTGTTCTTTAGCAATGTGTCTATTAATTTTGGTCCTGCGTATCTTCCTCAAGATCATCTTTATCTTTTTCATTGATAATGTCATTCAAGACTTTGTCTTCCTTCTCATCTGAAATTTCTTCAATATCAATATCCGTTCCTTTGCTGCTTTTAGTTGAGGCCATGAAAATATCATCCTGGACTTCATCATTTAAGTGTCTGGCCAAAATCTTTAAGATTTTCTTATTAATCTCAACATTGTTAGTTGAAGGAAATTTTTCATTAAGACTCATTTTTAAATCTTGAAGAGGATCACTTTCCTATATCTGCTCGTCTTCAGTCTTTTCTCATCCTTCCTTTTTGATCAAATCTTTAAAAATTTGTACATCATTACTGATCAATTTAATTGAATCTTCTGAGGACCATTTTGCCCACCATTTGCAATGAAATCCCCTAATTAAAGTGGGAAGACTAAGATTATAAATGTCTTGACATGTTGATCCAAATTTCCAAGCTCAAATTCATGGAATATTGTATTAAATAAAAATTTTGAACATTGCAAGTCCTTTAAGAACTTTTTTATTTCTTGAATGAGGATGTAAATCCTCATATTCCAAATAGAGATTATAAATCTTATTAGGTAATATAACCACCTCGGCACCAAATTTAGTCCATCGATTGATAGACCAATTTGGAATTTCATTTTCTACGAAATTAGGAGATATCTTGAAGAACCAAGTATGTTTCTTTTGAGGATTATCATAATAGAAACAATTGTTTGAATTAAAGTATAAACAACATCTTAACATCGGACTCTCATATATTATACTTAATGAGAGCTCTTAATTGTATAATATACGAGAGTATGATGTTAAGATGTTGTTTATACTTTAATTTAAACAATAATAAAACATTTCATAGGAATTGTTTTCATCATAATGATTGGAGTGAAGAACTCATAATAAATTTGCTTTGTCTTACTTTAACACATTTTAGATGGTACAAATATATTTTTTTTGTTCAAAATTATTATGAGACCTGATGGAAGTTCTATCTTTTGGAAAGAAAAAATTATTTTTGGTTTACCTACACTTTTTGTTGAAAATGTGAGGATAAGATTAAGAAATAAACATGGAGGTTTAAATATTCCTTTTGATAATTATACTTATGGTGAATTAATAGGTTGGGCTATTACTGAAGGATTAGCCTTATGTAATGATTTAAATTTAAAAGCACAACTTAAAAAGTAAGGTTTAAATACTAGAAAAGAAATTAAAGAATTTTGTGATCAATTTAATTACCCTTTAAATCCTTTTCTTTCAAGGAAAAAACATGTTTCTAATAGAAAAAGAAATTATTTTAAAGGAATAAAAAAGAAGAAGAAAAAAGAATTTGAAACAAGCAATTATTAAAAAGAGGTTTTCAAAAACTTTTTAAAAAGGAAAAAAAGAAGAGTCTTAAAGACATAAAATGTCATAAATGTGGACAAATGGGTCATTATGCTAATAAGTGTTTGATTAAAAAGAAAATTGATTATTTAAAAATGATGATAAGGTGAAACAACAAATTTATAATTTGTTACTTCATTGTGATACTTCTGATAATTTTGATATCTCTGATGAATCTTCTGATTATAATTTTGCTGATGAGATATTTGCTCTTAATAATTTTGATGATTCTTCTGATACTGATAGTTCAGTTAATTTGGCTAATCACTGTAAAACAATTTTTTTTATTATATAAATCTATATTATATATGAATGGTCTTAGTTTAAATGTTTTAGGTAAGAATGAAAGTCATATTTTAGATTTAATAGATAAGATTAAAGATCTTTTAGAGAAAAGAAAAATTATTGAAAAATATTTAAAACAAAATAAAGAATAGGAAAAATAGGTTAAAAAACCTAAAATTTCTGAACCTTATACTTTACAAAAGGTATTTAATTAATAGATTATCTCTTGGTGCAGAAAAAAGAAGTTACTATGAAAGATCTTAAAGAAGAAGTTAATGAACAAAAGAAAAAAATTAAAAATCTTAAAGAAAGACTTGAAATTGTTGAAAGTCTTATTGTTAGTAATTTTTCCGAAGGAAAAGAAAAGGTTATTGGATCTGAATCAGATAACAAAAAATGATACTGAAAATTATTTAATACAAATGGATAAAATTACATACAAAAAATGGTATATAGAGATTAACTTGGTAATAGATAAAGATTTAATTGTTAACACTATTGCTTTAGTTGATAATGGTGCTAATATGAATTGCATAAAAGAAGGTTTCATTCCGACTCAATATTTTGAGAAGACTAAACAACAGAGTCTGAGTATTGCTAATGGTCGTAAAATGAGCATCAATTATAAATTAAATAATGTTTATATTTGTAACAAAGATATTTGTTTAAAAATTACTTTTGTTATGGTTAAAAATCTAACTCAATTTGTTATTTTGGGTACTCGTTTTCTTAATATGATTCAGCCTATTGAGAAAATTGACTCTGAGAGAATAAGAACTAAATTAAATGGTTATAATGTTCTTTTTAAGTTTATAACTACTCATGTTTCAAAAAATTTAGATGAGTTAAAAACTCATTTGATTTTTAAAGAATAACAATTAAATTATTTAAAAAGTGAAGTTATCTCATATGTAGATGAAAAGTTAAAAGATCCAGTAATAATGAAAAAGAATAATAAAATTGAAAAGGAAATTACAATTTACAAATAATATTTGTAGTGAATTTTCTAATATTTTGAATGAAATACTTTGCTCTCATATTTACTTGAGAATTTTTGCAAGGACAACCATTCCTAAAAGAGGTGGATATTTGCAATATTTACAGTTGTCAGGTTCCTCAAAAGGAACCCAGTTCTTAAAGGACTAGAAAAATGTTCTTTAAAAAGAAAAAATGAATAATATGTATGAAAAAGAATTCATTATAATCATTGAAAATTTAGACCTTACATGGTTAAAAGACTGGGACTATTTGGCTTCAAGATATCTTGATTCGACAATTTCTTATCCTTTAAATGGATATAATAATTTTAGAGGATTCTACGAACAGTTTCTATAAGAAATTGTTTCAGTAGATTTTGAACATTTTTATAGAGGGAGAAAAATTCAACCTCGCCATTTTCATTTTCTAAAACATATTTTAAAAAAATGCTTAATCCCACTGATTGGGGATTGACCCCTAATAGGGGAAGAAAATAGTTAATTATCCTAATATGGATTTCAATTACTGACATTATAAAGATGCCTAGTACAATTATTTTTATTATAATAATCCTTAAAGGAAACATACCTGGTTCTTGAGGATATCTCCTAATTTTGGAGAAAATAAGATTCCAAATTGGTCTATTCATTGGTGGGCTAGATTTGGTGTAAGACCCTGACTTTTATGAAATACAAATTTAATTTTTCTTTATATATTTTCATCTGAAATGGTAAGTGAATAAATTGACAAAAGTTAAAATTAAAAAAAATATTTTGTATAAATTTTATCTTGTTGGAGAATATTTATTTTGTCGGAGAATATTCGTTCTGTTGGGGAATATTCAATTCATACGACGACGCCAAAATAACCAAATATTGGTGGGCCTCCACAACGAAATATTGTCGGATATAGAAAACGGTAACCTTTTAAAATAAAAATAGTCAACGGTACTATCACTTTTAACTGTTAAAATATCCGATGGTAAAGGAACAGTAATATACAGTATTACACAGTAACATACGATATTGCATAGTAGCACACGGTATTGCACAGTATTTCATATTATTGAACTAATAAAGTGGTTGTTGTATAATATTGACTTTATTGAACCAATAATTGTCGCATGCACAATAATTCATATTATTGAACTGATAATTGTCACAGTAGCATATGTACAGTAATTCACATTACTGAATCAATAATTATCATTACACAGTAACGTGCTCTTTCTCTTACTTATTTTTTGCATTATTGTTATCTCTATTATGATGTTAATTAAACTGTTGTATTCTATTATTAGTTGATTTTTCTGCTTGTATTATAAGTATCTAACTCAGAAAACCAACTACACTACATTTATAACAATTAGTCATAATAATGAATAATTTTGAATTATTGTTGAATAATTGAATTGATAAAATTATTTATTTTTAATATAATAAATTATATAAAGTTATTTACTTTAAATAAATTATGTAAAGTAAATTATTTTATTATGATATATTATATAAAGTTATTTGTTTTATATATAAAGTTAATTGATTTATATATAAATGTAGTTGTTTTATATATAAAGTTAATTGATTTATATATAAAGGTAGTTGTTTTATATATAAAGTTAATTAATTTATATATAAAGTTAGTTGTTTTATAAAGTTAGTTATTTTATATATAAAGTTAATTATTTTATTAAATGAATGGTATAGATTAAAGGAAATCTAAAATAAATGGTATAGATTAAAGATAATGTAATAATTATAGAATTTGAAATGAAAGGTGTAGATTAAAGATGATATTTAAATAAATGGTTTAGATTAAATAAATCTTAAAAGATGAAATGAATGGTATGGATTAAACATTATCTTGAAATATACGATTTGAATTAAATTAGGAAATCTTGAATTATGATAAATTTTTTGGCTATAAATAAAGGCCTTAATTTAAGGATTTTTCATAAACTTTCTTTCTTATTCTTTCTTTCACTCTCTAAATATTACTTTGTGTAAGTTCTCTTTGAGTGTGCCAAAGTCATCTTGAGTATTTGTAAAGATCTGTAAGTGTACGGGTACTGTTCAAGTAATTCTTTTATAAAAATTATATAAACAACCACACATATCACACGATGTTTATAAATCTTCCTTTAGAAGATTTATTTTGAAAAGCTTCTTTTGGAAAACTTATTTTGAAATATTATTTTCTTTCAAAAACTATATTGAAGTTATTTTACTTTATTCTGTCAAATCACTTTTGATGATTTCATACGAATTGGTATACACCATGAAATTATATGTGGTATTTACTAATTAAATTATAAATATATATGTTGATCAACTTCATTTAAATCAATATTCAGTCACGTGTTAAGGTAAGGGGTATCATTCTTTTCATACTCTTAAACTTACTATGATAAGTGCTATTTGGTAAAATTTTCTAAATTGATTATATGTTCCTTAATAGTTTGCGCTTCATCTAATATCATTTCAGTTGAACCTTCCTATTTTTCTAAATCTTTTTATTGAACATTAACCGTTATTGTAATATGCCAGATATTTACAAGAATTGTAGATAAGATTTTTTTTTTAATATTAATTAAAGGTTATGGTTTAAAATCTAGAGTTGTAGAAGTGAGATGTGTTGAAAATGGGTAAACATTTTTTTTAACATAATTTATTTGTTAGAAATTACATGTGAGAATATTTTAATGATGCATGTTGAGAATTTATTAAGGAAATAAATTCAATTGAGAAATGAAGGTATATATATATATATACCTAAAGCGTGCTTGCTAGCCAAATAAGAGGATGGGTAAGTTAATACTCAATTAAACTAATAAATTAATTAGTTTAAATATGAAGTAAGAAGGAAAGTCATGAAATATAATTAATTAGGTTAATTATATTAGTTATGAGTTAAAGTTGTGAAAAATTTAGGATGATTGTCTATGATGATAATAATATGAAGTAATTAATTAATAATTAATTTAATTATTAAGTTGTTGTATAGAGTCGATTAATGAATTTAAAACAAGACCAATATTTTAATTGATGTAAGTCTTGTTAGTAATTATATAGAGGTCCAAATAAATTTAAGGATCTAGCCTCATAAAGAGTCTAAGAAATTTAATTACAACTAGTGGACTAGCCCAAAAGGATTATAGATGTCAGCCCAATATGGGAATATTTGCATGAATGTGGGTAATTAAATAATAAGCCCAAATATTATAGTCCAAGAAATAATTAATATAAGTCCAATTAAATTATGTTGACAAGTATTGTATATAAGGTGGTGGTAGTCCAATTAAATAAATTACCTAGTCTAAGTTATGGAAGATGTGTGAGTTGTGTTGGGTAGCCCATGTAATTAAATAAGAGAGCTCAATGCAAATAAAACTATGTAGCCCAAACATTTAAAAGTCAAATGATGGTCAAAGTGTTGGAAAAATATTTTCAAGTATTGCTGAGTGTAGAAAATTAACTAATGTAAGGTTAATTGAATAATCATAGTTGGTAGACAAGAGAGAGTATTAACCAAACATTGGTTAATTTCTAGGTGAATGAATGTGATGATGAGAATTAACTATGAATAAGTTAATTGAGTAACCCTAAGTAGTAAATAAATTAAAGATTTAACTATGCATGAGTTAGTTGTAGGAAGAATATTATAGATACAATTATGTATGTATATAATTCACCAAGGTAGAATTGGTAGGTAACCATGGGTTGAATGTTGTAGAGAGTTAACCACATTGTGGTTAATTGTTGGGAGATGTATAAATATGTAAATATATATATAAGATGAGTTTTAACCAATGTTGGGGATTTAAGTGACCAATGTTAAATGTAGTACTTTAACCATAGGTCTTATGGGAGTTAGAGAGTTAACCACATGTGGGTTAAGTGTTAGTGATTGTTGCTTAATTTACAATTCACCATTTATGTTGCTTGTAGTCAAGTTGATGGATGACATTTTAAATGTCAAAAATGCAAGTATTGTGCATGTATAGGTGAAAATATATATACATATATTGGTGTATATATATATGGATGGTTATATAATGATATAAGACATAAAAATAAAGCCCAATTGGAGTAATAAATTGCAAATCCCGAATTTTAAGGGGGTCCCACATGAAAATATTGAGTGTGGACTTCCTATTGCTTCATTTACACTCCAAAAGTTGCTTACAAGCAACCTTGATTGATGTCAATCACTTGGTCATTTCAAGTAGTCATTCAAACATATAGTAAGCACCAATTTAGTTTCTAATTGCACCAATGTTGATTGATTAAGAAGTTAATGAAGGGCTCCTAGAGTTCTATAAATAGAAATCACCAACACATGAGTAATGTTGGTCATTTCTATGCTTGGTAGTATTTTTAGAGAGAGGAAGAAATTCTAGAGAGAAGGGAGAGCATTGTTGGAGAATCTTGAGAGATATTACACTAGAGGTGTATATCTAGTAGCCAAGATGAAGTCTCTAGCAAAGATCATGGCCAAGAGAAGAATATCATCTATGTTCAAGAGGTTAAAAAATGTTCTAAAATTTCTTTAGTGCATTTTTATAGTTTATATAAGTTTTAAACGGTTAAAATATGTTTTTAACCAATCAAAAGTTATTTTGATACTCTAGAAGTCTAAATCTATGATAAATAAGTAGATTCATGGTTCAGTATGTTTAAAACATGTATTGATATGTGTGTTACGCAAATAAAGGGAAGAAAAATCCATATAACGATTTACCAGTAAAACCCTTGACGATTCGATCTTAAATTTCTTTTTAAATCGTTTTCAAAAATATGATTGAATCATGAAATGTTGTAAAACAAGAAGTTAGAAAGACAACAATATTGAGTTGGTGTCATTTGGATGTGTAGACTTTATGTTATTCAAGTTTGAACCAATAAAATCAATGATTTGTGAAGTTAGATTTCCTTTTGTCATTGTGAGCAGTTTTTAGTCTAGTTTCGGTTGGAATTTAGATTTTTGAGCTAAAGAAAAGTTGTAGAGGGGAAAATTCTGATGAGAATGGACTCAAAAATCATCCCAAAATATTTTGAAATGAAGAAGTTATGACAGTTTTAGTGAAGGAGAGTCAGACAGTCCAATTTTCTGCCTTAATGGCGTGCCCCGCCCCACTTTTAACCCTATCACGGCGCACCCCGCGCCATTTCAACAGATTTATGTGTCCGGGTCGGGTCGGTTCGGTTTGAGTTGGGTTTTATGTGAAAATTTAAGTTGAACTAAGTGTAAAATGAATGTATTTGAATAATAAATCAATATATATGGAGTCTATTAGTGATTAAATGATAGCTAAATGTTTAAAATAAAAATTAAGTTAACACAATTAAAAAGTTAACTATTTGTATGGTTTGAAAATTATTAAAATATTGTTAAATGATTAATAATATTAGTAGGTAACTAAAAGGTTATTAAATGATTAATAACATTAGTAAATGATAAAAATGTTATTAAATAATTAATGACATTAGTAAATGATTAAAATATTATTAAATAGTTAATAATATTAATAAGTGATTAAAATATTATTAAATGATTAATAATATTAAGAAGTGATTAAAATATTATTAAATGGTTAATAATATTAAAAAATGATTAATATATTATTAAATGGTTAATAATATTAATAAGAGATTAAAATATTATTAAATAATTAATAATATTAATAAGTAATTAAAATATTATTAAATAATTAATAATATTAGTAAGAGATTAAAATATTATTAAATGGCTAATAATATTAATAAGTGATTAAAATATTATTAAATGGTTAATAATATTTAAATGTAGTTGTATATTATCAAAGGTAGATAATATTTTGAGGTATTTGGTACATTATTAAATGTCCAAATCATTAAGTTATGTAAAAGAAGAAAGTTTAATTAAATTAAACCAATGTAAATAGTCCATTAGTGACTAATTTAGACAATTTATTAAAAGTGGGTGGTACGAGTGTGAGGATCCAGATTTTTCAGAAATTCTTTATTAATATTAAATGAGAATTTAATTGATAAAATTATCAAGATGATTTAAATTATTTGAGATATTTTATGTGATTTAAGATGTTTGAAGAGATTTAATTGATAAATTAAATCTGTATAGAAATGGTAATGATTTGTGTTGATTTAAAATAATTGAAAATGTAAATAAATTATTTAAAAACAATTTATGAGGAATAAAAGAAAATTCTTGTAAATGTACAATGTATTGTACAATAAAATTGTTATGGAAATATAGAAATTATGATTTTAAATGGTATTATGTGGTAATGTGAGAATGAGTTAGATATGTATATATATACATTTGTATATATATATAAATGTGTATGTTTATGTAATAATTATAAATTTCATTAATTATGTAAATAAAGGGATTAATAATTAAATTAATCCAAGTTTAAATAAAAAGGTAATGAGGAAATTAGTGAAATTATGATTATGGATTTTAGAATTTACCAAGAATTATGGAGGAAATTTGGAAATTAATTGAGAAATAAAGGTAATTATATAAATTATATGATAATAAATTATATAATTTATATAAGGAAATTAAAGTAATGTATGAAGAAATTAATAATTATATAAATTATATAAGAATAGTTATATAATTTATATAAGGTGATTAAATTGAATAAGGATGGAAGAAATTTTATAAATTATATTTTGTGTGAAATGAAAATTATAAAAAGGGATAATTTAATTATATAAATTATATAATAATAAATTATATAATTTATATAAGGAAAGGAATGTGAAATGTAATGAATGAAATTAAATGAGGAAAAATGAATGTTTTAATTCATTAAAAATTTTGTTTATGCATAATTAAATTATTATGACGTTTATGAAGAATAATATTTTGGAAATGTGAACATGTTAATGTAACATGTTGTTCAAGAAACGAAGTGAAAAATTATGAAAGATAATTTTTATATGTTATACGATTTATTTTATGATTTTTAGAGGTATTAATTACCTCAAATAATTACATGCATGGCGTTATGCGTGTACAAAATTTGTCAAGAAAAATAACCAAAAAGGGTGTTAATATTATTCATAAATCAAATTATGATTTTTAGAGAATTGAAATAAATATTTTATATACATTATATAAAATATTTATTACACGAAATAATTGCGTAATGTATTTAAATAATTTAATTTTTTTTCATGCGTGGTGGCTGGTTAGAACTTTCGGGAGAAAGAAAGTCGGTGGAATATTTTTACCGAAGTGGTTGGGTTATATATAGCAAACAAGGATAAGGAAATGAGAAGAAAAGAAAACATATAAACACACCAAACTCCATTTTCTCTCCCACCCGAAGCTATCATCTCCATCCACCGTGAACCACCACGGCTATAAGAGGTAGAAGATGAAATCTTGGGACCATCAAAAAAAAAAAAAAAATCTCAAGCCTTGGAAGGTATAAATTGATTTGTTTGAATTATTTTATATTTATTGGTGATAAAATAATTTTGTAGAAAATTAGTAAATAATTTAGAAAATTATTCCAAATAATTTTTGGATCTATATTTATGAATTTTATGATTTATGGAATATTTATGTTGGGGAAATTATGTGCAAAGATGGTGAAAAAAATGATAAATTTGTGAGAAAGGTGATACACTGTTCGCGGAAGAAGGAAGTGAACAGTAAAAGAGGCGCCGCGCATTGCGCGCGCCACTGTTCCGAAGCGAGGGACTGAAACGGCGTCGTTTTGGACGCTGAGAGGGGGGCAAGCCGCGTATTGCGCGGAAGCCAAAAACGGGTTGGGGAAAACGACGTCGTTTTGATGGCGTCGGCGTCAGCAAGGATTGGCCGCGCGTTAGGCGCGGCAGACCCACGCTATAAAATTACGATACTGCCCCTGTCCTTTCTAAATTATACCGAGCGTGTCCCCCATGGCTGCGGAATTTACGAAAATGCCCGAACCTTTTCTGTAAATGCCGAACATGTCCCTAACGTTTCTGAAATTACGGTAATACCCCTGGACTTTCCGGGAAATACCGGTTGAGTCCCTAAGGGCGCGGAAATTACTAAAATGCCCTCAGGAAATGTTTTTAATTGAAATAAATGTTTAAAAATTGTTTAAAAATTCTAGAAAATTCTAGAAAAATACTTAAAATATAGAAATGATGTTTGGGCATTAAATTTAATATTTTTGTAAAAATATTAAATATTGGGGATTAATATTTAAATGTTTAAATATTAATCTAATGAGGTTACAAGTTAGAAAATGATTAAATAAAATTTTCGGACACCCAAATATGCTAAAATTTATCCGATAAGCCGGGTTGTCCGTAGTGAAAATATTTGATATTAAGTTAAACGAATATTTTAAGGAACGAGGTTAATCTAATTAACCTTATTATTTAATAATTAACCCAATACCCTAAAAATTAAAGGGTCGGGTGGAGTTAATTACGTTATAGATGATATTAATTAATTAAATTAATATCACAAGGAGTTAAATAATTATTATTTGATTATTTTATGATCATAGGTTGATCGAGTTAAGGGTTTGAGCTAACAATTTAAATAACTGGACGCCAGGCAAGTTCTTCAGTCTCTTTTATGTTAAATATTGGAATGTTATGAAATGTAATTCTTGTTTTGACTGCAAACAAATTATGTGTTACGTGATACGTGATTAATATGACCACAATGTGTATTTTGTGCAACGATATGAATATATATGAGATATATTGCTATAGTAGAAGCACCAGCACATGATGTATGACACACACCAAACATGATAAGGTATGTGCTACGTGACGTATAACTGTTGAACTTGCTGAGCCGTTGTGCTCATTACTTGCTTAATATATATTTTGCAGGAAATAAATAAATCTCAAATGTGTCAGATGATATAAAGATGGATAATCACAGAAGGTTGTGAATGTTATTGTTATGTTTCAATAACATAATTTAATGTGAATACAGTTAGTAAGTGTATATTGATAATTTGTATGTACATTTATGTTGAACTCAGACAGGATATGTAAAGTCAAATTTTGAACTTTGATTATACTAGATAGAGGTTGTGATAGAGATTACTAAATGACTTAATTATGGATTATGAAATCAGGAATAAATTGGTATGGATATGAACAATATTAAGTTTTGAATATCAAGTTTTATGATACTGGTTACAGAAAGAAAAGAAAAAGTAAAGGTTGCGATCCATGGGACTAGGATCCAAATGTAAGGATTTTAAATATCCAAATATCTTAATACAACGATTGAATTGAGAAAAAGAAAAAAAAAAAATTATACCGAAAATTTGGTAATTGATGATTTTGAAATTAAATAATGGATCAATTTAGGTGACAAAAGATTTATTAACGAACCGAAATTTGGACGTAAGGAAAATAATGTTTCATAAATATGAAAATTAAGGTAATTAAATTGGTCGAATTTCGGGGTCGTTACAGTTGGTATCAGAGCTAGAGGTTATAAACCGTAGAAAAATGATACCTTAGGTTATAACCTAAAGTAAGAAAGAGTACGGTTAGTTGAGTGTTCTGAAAACTCAAGCGTATGGTAAACTCGTGACTCATGATTATATGGTGGAGCCCCTTTAGCGAATGGGCGACTATGACCTGACTAGGACAAGCTCCTCGACCATATGATTATGGTAAGTTCCTGAGTCCAAATACGTGATAAGTTTGATGAACATGGGGGATTAAAATAGAAAGATGTAAGTTAAGAAATACAGATCTCAGATAGTGGCTAAAGGAAAGAAAATATGAAAGATATAAGATTATAAGAAAGAGATAAAGATGTTACAAAAGAGTTGAATGAAAGTAATAAATTGAGAAAATTTATAAGTTCAATTAAGAACATAATTGAAAGAATATCTGAAATGATTCAAAGATGAATCTCAAAGATAATCAGGGGACACCTGATTTAAGCAATAAAGATGACAAGGTAATCCAAAACGTATAGGAAGAGATCATAATAATATGATTAGGAACAGTGAGAGGATCGTACTACGATACGATCACGAGATAAGGGAAGCGAGTAAGAAGTAGGTTGTGAAGCAAGATCATGATGGAATCAAGTGAAAATATGAAATAACAGAGAGACCTGTTAATGGTCGAAAAGGCATAGTTTAATGTTATAAAGAGATATGGTACTATGAAATAGTACAAGAAGAATTCAGAGAATGATAAGACATGAAAGACAGAAATGAAAGATTATGATAGGGGACAGGAAGCTTGGGTACGAAATTTCAATTGAGGACTCATGTGGTCACTGAGTTGCACAATCCTTTGTATGGGCGGGGGATTTGTGTTTACTTAGTTACTATGTGATAATCATTGAAATGTTAGAGTCGCGTTAGCAGTTTTGATAAATAGATAATATTAAGTTTAGGCACGAGTTCTTAAAACTCATGCATGTGATAAGTCCATGACTCATAATCGTATGGTATGTTTTGAGCCCCTCAGCATATGGATAGTCTTTGATTTGTTCTTAGACTACATATTGCTAGGACAAGCTTCTAAACTCATATTCTTGTGGTAAGTTTCTGGACTCATAATGTGTGGCAAGTTTGATGAACTATACGGGGGTATAGAAAAGCTGGAGTAGATAGAAATTTTAATGTGATAAATGAAAATAGTCCTAGCAATAAAGTTAATAATTAAGTGAAGAAGCAGAAGGTTACTGTTAGGGAATTTAGGATATTCCCACTCTTCTAGCTTGCTAGACTTCGAAAATTTTTGGCCTCAAGCTAAATTGACATGAATATGCTTCGAAAAATATAAATGAAATATTTCTAAGCGATCTAAAAAGGGTCTATGCCACTTGTTTCGGCTAGACAAAAATATTTTAACATCAAAATGTATTTCAAAAGAATCATCCACGCACCTTTTAGCCCGGTGCAGATGTGATGAATGACGGAATGCTCAACGTGTTGTTGAGACGGTGCGGTACTATTTCGTCATATGATGATTCAACGCCATAAAGTATGGTTTATGGTGTAGGAATTATTAACGACGGAATCCTCAACGGACTGTCAAAATGATGCGGTAACATGAAGTCATAAATGATTTTGATTTGTAAAGCTATGTCAAAGCTATAAGTCTTTGTCATTTGACTCGGCTAGACGTTTTGAAAAGTTTTGACATGATGAATGTTTTAAAAATTTCTGCGGATTATAAATTGTTAAAAGTTAGTCTATGCTAATTGATCTAGCTAGACAAGCGTTGAAGAAATATAAGTCTGAGCTATTGATTCAGCTAGACAAATTTTTAAATTATATTTATTGAATTCGTATTCTTTGAAAATTATACCCAATCAAATTACTTTTGAATGAATTTTATGGCTGAGATGAACAAAAAGATTAAGACTATTGCAGGTTGATCGAATGGTCACCTGGCATAGCAAGACACAGGCATTGCAGATTGATCATCTGGCATGCCAATGTATGGTGAAACATCCATCACTTTAATGACAAACTGATCCACTGTCAGGGTTTGCAGTATGAAGTACTCGGGGAGCGAAGTACTGTACACCGGGATAAATGTTCATTCAGCATACCATGAAAGTTTCCAAAATAAAAATTTTGAATTCCTCTACTCTTATGAAGATTGGATGGTAGGATGGGGTAGTATTCTTTAATTGTGAGTGATAATGAAAGTAATAATTGTGAAATAAAGAAATTATGAAATGTGATGAAATAGAAAATTGCAATGTGCAATGACTGTGAGAAAGGAATGAAAGAAAGATATATGGAATGAATGCAAAAGAAATTGTAATGGTTACAAATGAATGAGATATTAATACATAGAAATTTCGAGGACGAAATTTTATGAAGGAGGGGTGAATGTGACACCCAGGATTTTAAAAATAATTCCAAATAAAGATTATGATAAAAATTAAGTAAAGGTTAGCATTTAAAACCTAGTGTTGAATGATAGAAGGTATTAAGAAATGAATTATGAAATATGAAAAAGAATTATATGAACTGAGAAGAGAAGGATGAATGTACAGAATATGAATGAAGTATGATATAAGAATGAAATAAGTAAATGAAGTAAGATTACGTAGGATTAAAGAAAAGAAATTTTCAGAGAAAGAGAAATTATCTTGATAAGTGTATCAAGAAACAAGCTAAAAGTTTATGAATAAATTTGTGAGAATTGTGAAATGTAATATTACAAAGGAATTGTGAATTAAGTTAAGAATTTAAATATTCTGACAATAAAGATCATTATGAGGTTATCCATGTAAGTTATGGATATTAAAAGGTAAGTTCTGATAATTATGGAATTAATTGTAATTCATCAAGATTAAGGTATAGTAAAGTGCTATAAATAACATCCGTATGAATATTACGGCCATTATGATTCCGAGGACGGAATCCTGTTAAGGGGGGAAGAATGTGAGGATCCAGATTTTTCAGAAATTCTTTATTAATATTAAATGAGAATTTAATTGATAAAATTATCAAGATGATTTAAATTATTTGAGATATTTTATGTGATTTATGATGTTTGAAGAGATTTAATTGATAAATTAAATCTGTATAGAAATGGTAATGATTTGTGTTGATTTAAAATAATTGAAAATGTAAATAAATTGTTTAAAAATAATTTATGAGGAATAAAAGAAAATTCTTGTAAATGTACAATGTATTGTACAATAAAATTGTTATGGAAATATAGAAATTATGATTTTAAATGGTATTATGTGGTAATGTGAGAATGAGTTAGATATGTATATATATACATTTGTATATATATATAAATGTGTATGTTTATGTAATAATTATAAATTTCATTAATTATGTAAATAAAGGGATTAATAATTAAATTAATCCAAGTTTAAATAAAAAGGTAATGAGGAAATTAGTGAAATTATGATTATGGATTTTAGAATTTACCAAGAATTATGGAGGAAATTTGGAAATTAATTGAGAAATAAAGGTAATTATATAAATTATATGATAATAAATTATATAATTTATATAAGGAAATTAAAGTAATGTATGAAGAAATTAATAATTATATAAATTATATAAGAATAGTTATATAATTTATATAAGGTGATTAAATTGAATAAGGATGGAAGAAATTTTATAAATTATATTTTGTGTGAAATGAAAATTATAAAAAGGGATAATTTAATTATATAAATTATATAATAATAAATTATATAATTTATATAAGGAAAGGAATGTGAAATGTAATGAATGAAATTAAATGAGGAAAAATGAATGTTTTAATTCATTAAAAATTTTGTTTATGCATAATTAAATTATTATGACGTTTATGAAGAATAATATTTTGGAAATGTGAACATGTTAATGTAACATGTTGTTCAAGAAACGAAGTGAAAAATTATGAAAGATAATTTTTATATGTTATACGATTTATTTTATGATTTTTAGAGGTATTAATTACCTCAAATAATTACATGCATGGCGTTATGCGTGTACAAAATTTGTCAAGAAAAATAACCAAAAAGGGTGTTAATATTATTCATAAATCAAATTATGATTTTTAGAGAATTGAAATAAATATTTTATATACATTATATAAAATATTTATTACACGAAATAATTGCGTAATGTATTTAAATAATTTAATTTTTTTTCATGCGTGGTGGCTGGTTAGAACTTTCGGGAGAAAGAAAGTCGGTGGAATATTTTTACCGAAGTGGTTGGGTTATATATAGCAAACAAGGATAAGGAAATGAGAAGAAAAGAAAACATATAAACACACCAAACTCCATTTTCTCTCCCACCCGAAGCTATCATCTCCATCCACCGTGAACCACCACGGCTATAAGAGGTAGAAGATGAAATCTTGGGACCATCAAAAAAAAAAAAAAATCTCAAGCCTTGGAAGGTATAAATTGATTTGTTTGAATTATTTTATATTTATTGGTGATAAAATAATTTTGTAGAAAATTAGTAAATAATTTAGAAAATTATTCCAAATAATTTTTGGATCTATATTTATGAATTTTATGATTTATGGAATATTTATGTTGGGGAAATTATGTGCAAAGATGGTGAAAAAAATGATAAATTTGTGAGAAAGGTGATACACTGTTCGCGGAAGAAGGAAGTGAACAGTAAAAGAGGCGCCGCGCATTGCGCGCGCCACTGTTCCGAAGCGAGGGACTGAAACGGCGTCGTTTTGGACGCTGAGAGGGGGGCAAGCCGCGTATTGCGCGGAAGCCAAAAACGGGTTGGGGAAAACGACGTCGTTTTGATGGCGTCGGCGTCAGCAAGGATTGGCCGCGCGTTAGGCGCGACAGACCCACGCTATAAAATTACGATACTGCCCCTGTCCTTTCTAAATTATACCGAGCGTGTCCCCCATGGCTGCGGAATTTACGAAAATGCCCGAACCTTTTCTGTAAATGCCGAACATGTCCCTAACGTTTCTGAAATTACGGTAATACCCCTGGACTTTCCGGGAAATACCGGTTGAGTCCCTAAGGGCGCGGAAATTACTAAAATGCCCTCAGGAAATGTTTTTAATTGAAATAAATGTTTAAAAATTGTTTAAAAATTCTAGAAAATTCTAGAAAAATACTTAAAATATAGAAATGATGTTTGGGCATTAAATTTAATATTTTTGTAAAAATATTAAATATTGGGGATTAATATTTAAATGTTTAAATATTAATCTAATGAGGTTACAAGTTAGAAAATGATTAAATAAAATTTTCGGACACCCAAATATGCTAAAATTTATCCGATAAGCCGGGTTGTCCGTAGTGAAAATATTTGATATTAAGTTAAACGAATATTTTAAGGAACGAGGTTAATCTAATTAACCTTATTATTTAATAATTAACCCAATACCCTAAAAATTAAAGGGTCGGGTGGAGTTAATTACGTTATAGATGATATTAATTAATTAAATTAATATCACAAGGAGTTAAATAATTATTATTTGATTATTTTATGATCATAGGTTGATCGAGTTAAGGGTTTGAGCTAACAATTTAAATAACTGGACGCCAGGCAAGTTCTTCAGTCTCTTTTATGTTAAATATTGGAATGTTATGAAATGTAATTCTTGTTTTGACTGCAAACAAATTATGTGTTACGTGATACGTGATTAATATGACCACAATGTGTATTTTGTGCAACGATATGAATATATATGAGATATATTGCTATAGTAGAAGCACCAGCACATGATGTATGACACACACCAAACATGATAAGGTATGTGCTACGTGACGTATAACTGTTGAACTTGCTGAGCCGTTGTGCTCATTACTTGCTTAAT
Source organism: Hedera helix (assembly GCA_947179155.2). NCBI lineage: Eukaryota > Viridiplantae > Streptophyta > Magnoliopsida > Apiales > Araliaceae > Hedera > Hedera helix. The sequence goes on from OX359269.1 coordinate 12,044,130, forward strand.
ATATATTTTGCAGGAAATAAATAAATCTCAAATGTGTCAGATGATATAAAGATGGATAATCACAGAAGGTTGTGAATGTTATTGTTATGTTTCAATAACATAATTTAATGTGAATACAGTTAGTAAGTGTATATTGATAATTTGTATGTACATTTATGTTGAACTCAGACAGGATATGTAAAGTCAAATTTTGAACTTTGATTATACTAGATAGAGGTTGTGATAGAGATTACTAAATGACTTAATTATGGATTATGAAATCAGGAATAAATTGGTATGGATATGAACAATATTAAGTTTTGAATATCAAGTTTTATGATACTGGTTACAGAAAGAAAAGAAAAAGTAAAGGTTGCGATCCATGGGACTAGGATCCAAATGTAAGGATTTTAAATATCCAAATATCTTAATACAACGATTGAATTGAGAAAAAGAAAAAAAAAATTATACCGAAAATTTGGTAATTGATGATTTTGAAATTAAATAATGGATCAATTTAGGTGACAAAAGATTTATTAACGAACCGAAATTTGGACGTAAGGAAAATAATGTTTCATAAATATGAAAATTAAGGTAATTAAATTGGTCGAATTTCGGGGTCGTTACAACGAGGACGTGTAGTGAAGGCGTAAGTTGGTTAAATGTACCCGATATGTCCGAATTATGTTTTGGGCTAGAGTTTTTGTCCGAAAGTTAAGGGTTCGTTTGTCGGACATCTTAAGAGTTAATAATTTGAAGTTAGAGTCATATATAAAGACTAAGTAATAGTTATTTTAACTAATGATGATGTCAATTTCATATATAAATTGTAGGTGGAACAAAAGACGCAAAATAAACGTAAATGGTAGAAGCGAATCAGACAAGTTTTTCAGAACTTGCTGCTATGTGTATTTCTATGCAATCATATGTTATTAAATTATTGATATAAAAATATATTGATGATATTTGTGTTATGTGAAACGCATGAAGAATGATTATATGCGAAGTATATACATAATAAGAAGCATGACTTGATATATGCTATATGTGTATTATATGCGATGCATAAGAAGTATGAAGCATTCATAAAATGAAAAGCATGATATACGCATAAAATACAGGGTATGTTTAATATGTGAAGCATGCAATGTGTTATGTGTAGCTGTTAAACTTGTTGAGCCGTCGTGCTCACTCTTGCTATAAAAATCAACACTTTCAGATAAGTGCGAGTTAGTCGAAGTTTTTGATAAAAATTAAGGAACATGAATGCACATTACTTTCACTGAAGGTCTAAATGACTATTGTAGATATCAGTCCGAATTGGACAGGTAAAATGTTTGTGTAAAATAAGAATTTGTTGGTATGTAAAATGAGTGTTAAATACTCAAAGTGATTGTAATAGAATGTCGTATCACGTATGATATTGAGATATACTAAGAATTTGTAAAGATTGCGATTCTGGAATAGAAATAGATGTTGTAAAATTATAAATAAATGATTATATATCAATTTTAATATTGTTATAAGTTATGATTGATAAAAACAAGGTTGTACTCGTGTTGAACCGAATCCGAGGTTCAAGGGACCCTGATTCGGGGTCGTCACAAGTTGGTATCAGAGCTGATAGGTTAAAAACCTTAGGTAAGAGTACTTTAGGCTATAACCGTAGTAGAAGATAAGTAAAATGATAAAGGAATAAACTCAGGTAGAGTTTAAGTAATAAAAGATGAATTTGGAAGATTCATATATAGAAGATTATCCAAAGATGGATTTGAGAAGATATAAGAGAAATGAAAAGGGTCATGTTGTACCTAATTTGAAGAAATGATAAAAGATATCTTATAATAAGATTTTGAGGAGCAGAAAGAAAATGTGAATAAGGTCATGATATGATCAAGAGAGATGAATTCGTAATGAGTTATATATGTTGAAATATGGATTGAAAAAATTTGTATTAAGTTAAAAAAAATAATAAAAAAATAGAGGTTTGTGATTTTAATTGAGGACTCATATTAGTGGCTGAGTTGTACGATTCCTTGTATGGGCAGAGAATTTGTGCTTGATTTTAGAACCACTTAACTTTCTATACTGATATAGTGGTGGAGTTGAACATTCCTTTATATGGGCAGGGGACTTGTTCTTGGTTTAATGACCGCTTAACTTCTCATATTGATTAGTGGCCGAGTTTACCAATTTCTTGTATGGGCAGGAGATTGTATTTGATTTGACAACCATTTAGCTTCCTATAGTGGTAATCGATTTGAACCTGGTGTAACGCTATTCGTTATATGTATGTTGAGAAGGTGATTCTTTTCTCATATGTATAATGGATAGGTAAATGATGTTAAGGTTGGTACGTGTTCTTAAAACTCATACTTATGGTAAGTTCGTGACTCATAATCGTATGGTGGAACCCCTCAGCGAATGAACGATTTTGGTCTGACTAGGATAAGTTCCTCAACCCATATGATTGTGGCAAGTTTATGAACTCCTAATGTATGGTAAGTTCGATGAACAGTGAGTATGGGCAGAGTTAATTAGTAAGATTAGAGTTACATTAGCTGTAGTTATTAAGATGAAAAAGAATGCGGAAGAAAAATTTGAGGTGTTTGAGGTTTTAGGATTTTCCAAATCTTCTAGCTATGCTAGATTTTGAAATTCTTAAAATCGTGTCAAATTCGCACTTTTGTGCTTTTGAAAAGACAAATGAATTTTCTTATTTTATTATTAAGTCGCAGTAACAGAATAGGTGGATAAAGTCCATCGTTACCTGTGATGATATGATAAAACCTAAAATAATTTTTAGTATTTTGAAACGTTTAAATAAGAGTCTATGCTAATTATTTTGGCTAGACAAATTGATTTGAAAATATAAACATGTATTTATGAAATTATCACATGTCATTAAAGCTATGGTATGGAGATGAAAAGGATGGAATTCTCAACGTACTGTCAAGATGTGCAGTATCATGAAGTCATGAAGTAATGACGTAATCCTCAACGTACTGTCAAGATAATGCGGTATCATGAAGTCTTATAAATGAATTTTAGTTATTTTAACTAATCTAAAATGATTTTCAGTTCGTAATATATGAACAGTTCAATAATGGAGTCTATGTCATTTATTTTGATTGGACACTTTTGGTCATAAATGACTTAAATTTTATTATCTAATCCAAATTATTCTAGAGCAGAATTTTTTAGTAAGTCTGAGGTGAACAACCCTATAATGGGGGATATGTCAAAGCCATGAATAAAGAACCCACGAGGGGGCGCCCAAGAGTGGTGGCATGCTGATATAACAAAATATGGGTTGGTAAATCCAGAGAGTTCAACTCTGAGTGAAGTCATTGTGCATAGCGCCAGAGTACGATATATTGATCACCTAGCGTACAAAATAATTGTGGAATGTTTTCAGTCTTTGTGATTGATAAACCTTCTCGCAGATGTTCACGGTCTTTATGACCCCTCAGCATGGTATGAAAGTTTTAATGAATATTTTGATTTTCAATTTATTCTTTTGCAAGATATTGATTTTCAATTTATTTTTCTACAAGATATTCCATTGTTCAGGACTTGTAAGTTAGAAGTATGGACTTCCTAGAAAAGGGTGGTCATAGAATTTGATGAGTAAATAGATATGCTCATAGATGAAAATTGGTAAAAATGAGTATGATGAAATTTCTGGGACGGAATTTTTATAAGAAGAGATGAATATAATATCCCAAATATTTACAAGAATTGTAGATAATTTATATTTTTTTAATATTAATTAAAGGTTATGGTTTAAAATCTAGAGTTGTAGAAGTGAGATGTGTAGAAAATGGATAAACATTTTTTTTAACATAATTTATTTGTTAGAAATTAAATGTGGGAATATTTTAATGATGCATGTAGATAATTTATTAAGGAAATAAATTCAATTGAGAAGTAGAGGTGTGTATATATATATATATATATATATATAATAAAACAGAGCGGCTCAAATCCCAAGATTTCAACATCCAACGGTCTCAAATCAATTTAGATTTCAACATCCAACAGTCTCAAATTATTTAAGGCTTCAACATCTAACGGTCACTAATCTATCACTCATTTCCCCCCCAATTTAACATTTTTTTTTCAAAAATCTATCCACTCACATGTCTCACCCAAATCAAATTCACCCCTACAATATAATAATAATAATAATAATAATAATAATAATAATAATAATAATAATAATAATAATAATAATAATAATAATGTAAGACCCCAAATTTTATGAAATATAAAATTTAATTTTTCTTCATATTTTTTTTTCATGAAACAGTAAGTGGTTAAATTGACGAAATTGAAAGTTAAGGATGTTATGTGCAAATTTTATTTTGTCGGACAATATTCGTTTTGTCGGGGAATATTCGGGCCGTACGACGGCGCCGAAATAACTAATTATTGGTGGACCCCACAACGGAATATTTGTCGGATATAGAAAACGACAGAAGTAACCTTTTTAAATAAAAATTGTCAACGGTGTTAACTGTTAAAATACCGGTGATAAAAGAATAGTAGCATACGGTAATTTATGATATTTTACTGTAGCACGCGGTACTCTACAGTAGCACACGGTATTGCACAGTGTCTCATATTATTGGTCTGATAATTGACACCGTAACTGTTACACATCATTTCATCAATAATTGTCACTGCATAATATTTTATGTTAACAATTCAATAATTGTTGTTACACAGTATTTTGCATTATTGATTCAATAATTGTCGTTACACTGTATTTCATATCATTGACTCAATAATTGTTGGTGCACTGTAGTTTAAAATTATTGAACCTAATAATTGGCACAGTAGTTGTTGCATTATTATGAATTATTACTATGGTAGTATTATTTGGTAATTTGATTATTATATTATATTCATAATGTTGTTTGTTTTATTAGACAATATAATAATAAAAAGTTATTTGTTTTATTAAAAAAATATTATTATATTCAGATGTTACTATGCAAGTTACTATGCCAAATTTAAAAATTCGCTGAATTCGTCTGCGCAGAGGCTGCACAGCCTCTCCTGCCAATTTCAGCATTGGCGTGCTGCCAACAACCACGCATAGTACCCTTATTCCTCCTATAAATAGCTTGCTCAGCTGAATAGAAAAATCACACCTAAAACATAAAATTTTTCTATAAGAATTTTATGAGTTTTCTCTGAGAATAGTAAGACTATTTTGAGTATTTGAAAGCCAAAAGGAGTGCAGAAAATTTTCAAGTAAGTCTTTTATTAAAGAGTAGTAATTTCATAAATTTCCACGATATTCACAAATCTTCCTTTAGAAGACTCTTCTTTGAGAAGATTCATTTTTAAAAAGCTTTCTTTGGAAGATTTATTTTGGAATATTATTTTAAAAACTATTTTAAAGTAGTTATATTATACTATAAAAATTATGTTAAATATATATAATTTTGATAGTTCATATTATACGAGTTATCATACACTTTGAAATTTATATGTGGTAATTACTAATTTTATTATAAATATATATAGGTTGATCAACCTCATTTAAATCAATATCCAGTCACGTGTTAAGGTAAGGAATGTCATTTTTTTTGGAATATCATCTTCTTTCATATTCTATTATTTAAACTTACCACGGTAAGGGATTATCATTCTTTGATTCTCGAAAATAATATCGTTTCTTTCTTGTGCCATTTATTTCCATGTATTAAATTGTGGGAATAACCTTACGGCGCGGATTACCGCTTGTTGGTGAATAACCTTTCGTATTCATTCCTTATTAATCTCTGAGAATAACCTTACTGCGCAGATTACCGCCTGTTTGGTGAATAACTCTTCGTATTCAATTTTTATTAAATTGTGGGAATAACCTTACGGCGCGGATTACCGCCTGTTGGTGAATAACATTTCGTATTCATTCCTTATTAATCTCTGAGAATAACCTGACTATGCGGATTATCGCATGTTTGGTGAACTACTCTTCGTATTCATTTATTACTTGTCTCTTGTTGGTAAAGTTTCCTGAAATGAATATATATTCTTTAATAGTTTGCGCTTCATCTAATATCATTTCAACTGAACCTTCCTATTTTTCTATATCTTTCTATTGAACCTTAACTGTTATTCTGAACTGTGGATCTTAAATATCATTCTTGAATCTTAGTCCACATCATGTTGGCAATTTGGACATTATTTGAATCTGCACAAAGAAAAATCATAAACTTTTGATATTTATTGATCATACTGTTTCTTCTGATTCATCATCTATATCACGGTGGTTATTCTAATCATCAAGAACCATGTTGTTGTGAATATCTGTGGCCTGGGGCACAGTTGATAGGATAAAGGCGATATAATTATGGTGTCTTTTAGGGCACGTGGTGAATTTTCTCTTTGGCCTGGGGCAAAGATGAACTGTTGTTTGTATGATTATGACCAAAGGCTGAAAACTGGTATAATCATTACCGTTGGTGTTATATTTGAATATCTTTGGCTCGTAATGCAAAGATGAACTATTGACTGGCATGACTATAATCAGGAACTGAAAATTTATATTATCATGACCAGCGGTGTTTAAGATGATAAAAGTTGATGATGTTTTTCCTAAAAATAGAAGCGAGTGGACATTATAGTCTGCATTATTCTTCTAATAGATTGCTCTTTCCACTGCTGTTATTGATACAAAGCTTATTGTCTATTATATTCAATTAAGAACTCATCTGTTGAAAGCTAGTGATAATTTATTTGTCATTATCTTAGTCATGATATTTCTTACTGGGCTATTTGAGCTCACCCTTTCTTTTGTTCCATTGTTTTTCAGAAAATGAGAGAGTAGCCGGGTCTAGCAGGGGAATGGAGTGACGGTCCGAGTGATAGCTATTATAGTCTTCACATGTTGTATATAGTGTGACAATAATAGTGAAGACCTAGTTGTGTATTATTGAGTTTGTATTTCTGTTCTATGTACTATTTGTATTAGAAATTATGTATTTTATGGCGTTTTAAATTGGGCTATGTAGGCCTAGATTTGGGGGCGTCACAAATAATAATAATAATAATAATAATAATAATAATAACAACAACAACAATAATAATAATAATAATAATAATAATAATAATAATAATAATAATAATAATAATAATAATAATAATAATAATAATAATAATAATAATAATAATGACAATAATAATGACAATAATAATGACAATAATAGTAATAATAATAATAGTAGTAGTAATAATAATAATAATAATAATAATAATAATAATAATAATAATAATAATAATAATAATAGTAATAATAATAATAATAATAATAATAATAACAACAAAAATAATAATTATATTAATAGTAATAATAATAAAATAATAATTATAATAATAGTAGTAGTATTAATAATAATAATAATAATAATAATAATAATAATAATAATAATAATAATAATAATAATAATAATAATAATAATAATAATAACAACAACAACAACAACAACAACAACAACAACAACAACAACAACAACAAAAATAATAATTATATTAATAGTAATAATAATAAAAATAATAATTATAATAATAGTAGTAGTAGTAGTAGTAGTAGTAGTAGTAGTAGTAATAATAATAATAATAATAATAATAATAATAATAATCACATCAAATTCATGCATCTCCAAAGAAATAAGGTCAACAGGTAATGTGAGGTTGTTGATTTGAACTAGGCAATATTTATAGACAGTAGATGTGATAGATATTTCTCCCAATGAGGTTTCAACTGATAAGACAATATCTAAGTTTTCAATAGTCAAATTTAAACGTTGAGTACATATAGGTGAAATAGAAGAATTGATAGAGCAAATATCTAACAGGGCATAAACTTCACAATAATTTATGAATAGCTTACCGGTTATCACCTCATTCGGTTTCTTGAATGCTATCGTCAAATCGAATCCCGAAAACTTCATTCGGATCTTCACGTATTTCTACCATGGAAATACCACTGAATAATTTTCTAGCAAACTGTTTCTCGAGTTCATCAACTTCATCAGTAGTAACGTACCAATGATTTCTATTAAAATAGTATTTTCGATAGACTGCAGTTTCCACGATAGTGACTAACTTAACCTGAATTCCTCTAAATTGTAACGTCCAAAAGTATAGAAACATCATTTTTAAATAATCTTGAAAATCATAGCTGGAACACCATAAATCCCAAAGACTGATATGAAAAGTCCATATATTCTGATTCTTTGTTATAGAGTATAACTAGGTGCTATGACTCTCCCAATTAGTGAGCAGATTAAAGGTAATAATTTCTGCAAGTTCATTACATCCTTTAATTGCTTCTAAGAACGGATCTGGAACGATTGTAGTAGAGCTTTCACTTTTCTTCCTTCTTGGATAGAACACGAATAAATTTTGCCTTAGGCAAAAGATTCAACTTTGGGTTTGTAGAAGAATTGTTTGTGGCCTCTTGATTCTCAGCTACATTGGCTTCGAGCACTCCATAGTTCACTTCCTGATTTTCAGATGCCATACTTAACTGTGGTCACAAAATTAATGTTAGTTTAAACAAACTGACTCATCACTTCATGTCCCTACATCCAAATCGACTCGTTAGATAACAAAATCTAATTTTGGTGGGACACACTAGTGACTGATTCTATTTGTCTCTCCCCTCCTAGTTCTAACCCCAGATCTCCATTAAAGATCATATTCCTAAGCTCTGATGCCAACTGTGACACCCCCAAATCTGGGTCCACACAGCCCAAACTTGAGTTGTCAAAAAATTACAACAAAATTATTACAACGTTTAACAATACAGTGTATAATAATACACAACTAAGTCTTTACTATTATTGCCACATTATATTACAACATGTGAAGACTACGATAACTATCCCTCGGACTCTCACTCCATCCCCCAGCTAGACCCAACTACGTTCTAATCTCCTGTTAAAAAATAATGGAACAAAAAGAAAGGGTGAGCTTAAATAGCCCAGTAAAGAATATCATGACTAAGATAATGACGAATAAATTATCGTTAGCCTTCAATAGTTGAGTTTTTGATAAAATACAATAAACTACAAGGTTTATATCAAAAATTTTAGTTAAATTTTTTAACAACGTTCAGATCAATAATAGCAGCGGAATGAACAATCTATTAGATGAATAATGCAGACTATAATGTCCATTCGCTTCTCTTTTTAGGAAAAACATCATCAACTTTTATAATCTGGTATACCATTAGTCATGATAATACAAATTCACAGTTCCTGGTCATAATCATGCAAATTAACAGTTCATCTTTGCACTACGTGCCAAAGATATTCAATGTAACACCAACGGTCATGATTATACCAATATTCATCCTTTGATCATAATCATACCAAACAACAGTTCATCTTTGCACTACAGGCCAAAGATATTCAATATAACACTAACGGTCATGATTATACCAGTATTCAGCCTTTGGTCATAATCATACCAAATAACAGTTCATCTTTGCACTACGGGTCAAAGAGAACTTTCACCACGTGTCATAAAAGACACCGAACAGATGTATCGCCTTTAACCTATTATATCGCCTTTAACCTATCATCTGTTCAACAATTATATCGCATCTGTGCCCCCGACCACAGATATTTACAACAACTTGATTCTTGATGATTAGTACAAATAATAGTGATAAAATTGATGAACAGAAGAAACAAGATAAACAATGTGTATCAGAAGTTTACTTTGTGCAGATTCAAATAATGTCCAAATTGTCAACATGATGTGGAGTGAAATTCAAAAATGATATTCAAGATCCACAGTTCAGAATAACGGTTACAGTTCAATAGAAATGTTTAGAAAAATAGGAAGGTTCAGTTGAAATGATATTAGATGAAGCACAAACTATCAATGAACATATAATTATTTCAGGAAACTTTACCCATTAATACTTACCATAGTAAGTTAAGAGTATAAAAGAAATAATATCCCTTACTATAGTAAGTTTGAATAATAGAAGATGAAAAAGATGGTATTCCTTATGTGTATAAAGGAGAATAATATCACTTACGAATATGAAAGAAAATGATATTACAAACGAATATGGAATAAAAGTGTCATGTGATAATTCGTGTAGACAATTTATTTCCACAAGAGACAAATAAGAAATTTACAAAGGGTTATTCACCAACAGGCGGTAGTCCGCGCAATAAGGTTATTCCCACAATTTAATAAAATTTGAATACGAAGAGTTATTCACCAAACAGGCGATAATTCGCGCCGTAAGGTTATTCTCAGAGATTAATACGGAATGAATATGAAAGATTATTCACCAACAGGCGGTAATCCGCGTCGTAAGGTTATTCCCACAATTTAATACATGAAAATAAATGACACATCTTATGAATAAGAAATAAACGATATTATTTTCGAGATTCAACGAATGATAATCCCTTACAAGTAAGAAAATAATACTATTTATGATGATAAAAAGAATGATACCCCTTACCTTAATACGTGACTGGATATTGATTTAAATGAGGTTGATCAACCTATATATTTATAATATAATTAGTAATTATCATATATAAATTTCAAAGTGTATGATAACTCGTATAATATGAACTATCAAAATTATATATATTTAACATAATTTTTGTAGTATAATATAACAACTTTAAAATAGTTTTTAAAATAATATTCCAAAATAAATCTTCCAAAGAAAGCTTTTAAAAATGAATTTTCTTAAATAAGAGTCTTCTAAAGGAAGATTTGTGAATACCGTGAAAAATAAGAATTTATGAAATTACTACTCTTTAATAAAAGACTTACTTGAAAAATTCCTGCACTCCTTTTGGCTTTCAAACACTCAAGATAATCTTCCTATTTTCAGAGAAAACTCATAAAATTCTGATAGAAAAATTTTATGTTTTAGTTGTGATTTTTCTATTCAGCTGAACAAGCTATTTATAGGAGAAATAAGGGCACTATGCATGGTAGGTGAGGGTAGGTGGCTGGCTGCTGCTCGCCAGCAGCAGCAGCCTCGTGCTACAAATTTCTTCAACTTCTTCAACTTCACCAACTCATGTGGTCCCCATCAATGGGTCTACATGTTTCTTACTATTCACAATTTAAATTATTATTATAATTAAACTACTCATTAATTATACAATAATTCGGGTAATGCTATAATAATGATAACAATAATTCAATAATAATTTAAGAACACACTACTGATAAAATATTAATTTAATAATATTTAATACAGTATATTTGCTATTGTGATAGTTATTTGGTTCAATAATGTAACACCTCGTGCAATGACAATTACTGATTTAATTAAATAAAATAATGCGTAAAAACAATTATTGAATTGATAACATAAAATATTATATAGTGACAATTATTGATAAAATGATGTGTAACAGTTACGGTGTCAATTATCAGATCAATAATGCAAATACTGTGCAACAACAATTATTGATGAATACAGTGCAATGACCACGTTATCAGATCAATAATATAAGACACTGTGCAATACCGTGTGCTACAGTAAAATATCATGAATTACTGTATGCTACTATTCTTTTATCACCGGTATTTTAACAGTTTAAAAGTGATAACACTGTTGACTATTTTTATTTAAAAATGTTACTTCTGTTGTTTTCTATATCCAACAAATATTCCGTTGTGGGGTCCACCAATAATTAGTTATTTTGGCGCCGTCGTACAACCCGAATATTTTCCGACAAAACGAATATTCCCCGACAAAATAAAATTTGCACATAACATCCTTAACTTTCAACTTTGCTAATTTAACCACTTACTGTTTCAGAAAAAAATAGATATGAAGAAAAGTTAAATTTTGTATTTAATAAAATTCGGGGTCTTACACACCGGCTCGAAAAAAGATAAAGGCAATGACAAAGCTGCTGAATAACCTTATTGAGATGTAATAGTTAATTTTATTTAGTGTTGTATTAAGACTTATGTAGTACTTGCTATATTAAGTGATGTCATGTATTAGTAATGGTTGCGAGACTTGAGACGCAAATATTTATGTTAACTAAATATAAATATTTCTATTATTCTGCATTTAGTTGTTATTAGTATATTATATGTGTTGGATTGTGAAGCACCAGATTTAAGGTACAAGTAACTGAATTTGGGGACATCACAATAAAATTCTATTATACTTTTAAAAAAAATAAAAAATAAAAAAATCATAATCAAGATTCAAGAATACAAACCTGAATCTCTAAACTCTATTTCTAACCCTTATAAATTAAAATAAATTCATGATTTAAAATTTTTAAATTCACAAATTATTAATATTAAAGTTAAACGAAACTACTTTTATAGAATGAATGGAGCATTTGTTAATCAACTCAGATGACTAAATTGAATCTGAAGTCTTTATTAATATATTACTAGGGTTTGTGGCACGCACTCATATGTTCAATTCAATAATATATGTGAAAAATGATGAAAAAGACAATAAATTTGAAATATAAAAATAGAAAATGATTAGAAATAAAAAATATATAGTAGGAAAAATAAGAAAGAGTGGAAGTTAGGGATGAGAGAAGGAAAAAGAAAGAAGTTATTATAATATTATTATTTTTATGACGGAGTCTCACTAAAATAATTACCATTGTCGCTCTTCCATTATATAGTAAGTAGATGTTCAGTCAATTAACATACGGGTGAATGTTTTTGTTGTGGGCTAGCATTAACAATAACCTCACATACTCACATAACATTGATCTAAATTCTAAATTGAATAGTTAATTAAGTCATCCCCTACACTAACCCTGACGGCCGCGGCTACTTACCATTAAGGTTAATAATTAACAGACAAAAACTTATTTCGGGTTAATTTTAAATAATTTTTTTTATCGAAATTATATAATAACTTTTTTTTTTTTTTTTTTTATAATTAATTTCTATCTATACTAGGAGTGCTCATAATCCAAATTAAACCTAAACCGATCAGACCAAACAAAGTCATCTAGTTTTAGCCGAGTTATTTAAGTGTTTATTTATTTATTATCAATCTAATTATATAAGTTAATTGATTTACTTTGGTTTCATATATTCAGAAATCGATTCGTAAAGAATAGATAAATAATATATATATATATATATATATATATATATATATATATATTATATTCCTTCTACTACTAAACTTTATATCTAATTTTAAATAAATTTCTATACTCAAACGATTGTCAATAACAAATATTGTAACGTTTACGAATTATAATAGTCAAAATCATTCTATTTTGGATGCCGTACTTTATTAAAGTGTCGGATTTCTAAATTCTCATAGAACCCCCTGGAATTCCCGTACTTTATTAAAGTGTCAGATTTCTAAATTCTCATAGAACCCCCTGGAATTCCATAATTTTTATGAATTTTGTCATTTCATTGATTCATGCTATATAACAAGCTAATGAATCCGCCTCTTTTTGCCATTGGACCGCCAATATCTTATTACGAATAATTCTCACAACTTCAGGAGAAAAAGAGACATTTACCTATTACAAAGATGATGCGATTTAATTTTTAATTTTTTTATTGTTCTTAGTCTTACTAGATAGACACAAGATTCGGGATCACTCTTTTTGCCATTGGACCGCCAATATCTTATTACGAATAATTCTCATAACTTTAGGAGAAAAAAGACATTTACTGGTACAATTTGATTCTTTTTTTTATATTACTATTAGTCTTATGAGAAAGACACAAAATTTGAGATTGAGATAGAAAGAATTTTTTTGAAATAAATCTACGCTTGCTAAAGATAAAGTTTGAAAATAGAATAATTTTTTCTGCTGTGTATCCTCGATTAATACAACTTATAATAACTATTGATTTCTTAATATCATATAACATAAATAAATTAGCACTTTCTAGCTAATGTTCAAATGTTAACAAACAGTTTGGGTTGGGTTATATCTAAGTACTGGTTTGGGGCTCATATTTTCTTTTTAAACCGATAACATTGTTTTGGTTTAAAATAATACACCTAAATCATCGAACTCAAGCGACGTAGACCCCTAATTTATACATTATTTTCTCCACTATTTTTACATTTTATTCCGCTTACCTACTTTTTTTTCTTCATATCTTTCTCTCTTTATTATCCCGACTTTCTCTTATTACTTATTTTTTAAGTTTTATTACTTTTAATATCAATTCTCTTTAATTATAAAATTTTAAAACTAATTATCACACGTGTAAGTGTGTCTTCAACAAACTAGTATGAATTAAAGCCATCTTTCATTGTCGTAGAATGAGCTCAAGATGACCCTTCGTTTCAAATCGAAGATCATTGCTCCATGTCACTAAGTTTGAAGATTTGAATAAAATGGTTGGATTTGAAGTTTCTATTTTTTGTCTATTGTTATTCTTTGTTTGTCTATTTAGTTGTTATTTTTTGTTTATATCTTATAACTATATTAATCTTATTCATTTTAATCTGTTTATTGTTCTGCTTTGTTTAATATTATCTGTTTTTGTATGAACATGTAAATTTGGTATCTTTCACTTAGAATTACGTCGTTTTGATTGAAAAGGATAAAAAAATAAAAAAAAGATTTGATTTTAACTAATCATAATCTCTCAATTTGTTTTCTGCATTGGACAAATGAGCTGGAATGACAAAAGTAACTCAACTTTAACTACACAACTTTTATATAAGGCTTGTTTTGGATTTATTTCTTTTTTCTCTATAAGATTTGGTTGGTTATTGATATTGTATTATACTTGATTATAAATGTAATATCCATAAAATTTATATTAATGGAAATAAGAAATTATTTGAAATTAATTGTGTACCTGTAACGCCTCGAGATCCTGACCTTCCATAATTATATCCGATTATCTTTGGATATCATAATCATTAACTTTAAACCACATTACTGGAATCTCGCGCGTTAAACTTAACCTTTAATCCTTTATTACCTTTTTAATTAACCAAAAATGCGGTCCATTTTTATTTTTATTTTTTTATATCTATTTTAAACTTTATCTTACATCCCTTATCTGCCTCAAGATTGCAACATTCACTTAACATTCATTAGCACTTAGGTCAAACATTTATTATTTGTGACCTTCACTATTACAATTTCTATAATCATATTTATTCATGATTTATATAACCTGTAATTAAAATTTTGCCATGAACTATCTATATATGGCTCCGTTTAAATACCCGTTCACACACATCTGCATCATATACCTTATTTCATACCTCAGTACTATACATACAAGTTTATCACATGTATAATTTAATAACAATACTATCTCAGTATTACAACATTACATCTTTCTGCTGAATATTACATCTTACACATCCATCCTTTCTATAAATAATACAATACATACAAGTCTTTCTTTATGAATTTACAACATTTACTTTACATACACATTTCACGTATAACAATTTTGTTTACGCTTATCAATGCATTCATCACTTTTTACCTTAGCTGCGCCGGAACCTCCTGCCTTCTCGTACTGTTCCTGAAACGTTAATTTATGACAAGAGTGAGCACATAGGCTTAGCAAGTAATTCAGATAACACCTTTCATGCTTACAATTAATAATATGCGTAATGCAATCTTTAACTTAACATGTTATGCTTAATGTCACGTAATTCATTTAACAATTAATTCACGTAATTGCACATAGGCACATTTCAAACTTCTTTACTACCATATAGTTTACTTAGAACAGCAGTACATTTAGTCTGAAAACTTGCCTGGTATGCTTTAGTTACACTTAACCTGTACCGCCTCGCTTGGCCTTTTATCTTTCCTCTCATCGGGTTGCTAGTCCGAACTTTATCTGTAAACACGTAACCTATTTATCAATATAGGATCATAAAACTTCATATAACTTGTCACACTTAATTCATAACTTCTTAATCATCACTCTCTATTCATTTCACTTTTGATGTATAACACCTTATGTGGGTTAGTAATACAGTCTAACTCGTTACCGACATGTCTTATAATTTATAACTTGATTTGACTTAGCTTTAGGCATGTTACATTACGCCACTTCTTATCTCATTGTACCTTGACACCCTTTATATTGGACAGTCTTTATCTATCTAGGGTTTACACAACCCATCTCTATCATTTTATATCAAAACATAGCTTTTCGGACATTTTAAAATTTTTCAGTGCTACAGTAACCTTGCCCCGACGCTATGTTTCTTCTTCTAGACTTCGCTGGCTGCGAAAAGCTCTCGGCCGATGAACAGTGACACTGCGCCCCGTCGCAGTGTCAAGTGTTAATAACTGCGCCCCGACGCAGTCCTGCTTCAGCAGAATCTGATTTTTGCTGCTGCTGTGGTGATTTTTAACTCCTTCATTATATATCCAATTAAGCTCAAATTTGGACCACATCTAGACCTTTCTACCTAGTATTTTACAAAAGTACTACTTGCCTCATTTGACTTCTTAAAATTAGAGATAACCTAGCCCATGGGAGGGCTGTTCAACTTGTTCCAACACTTAGAAAATTTTTAGAACATAGAAATCTAACTTTTCCAACTTTGTGATTTTTGGCCATTTGCTTTAAAACATCATTCCATCACTTGACATAGTTCGTATAACCTATATATGACATGTCTAAACTTTCAAAACGATAAAACTTCGCACGAGGCGATAATTGTCCGATAAAATCCATTTCGATTCGAAACGATCAATTTCGATCGTTCGAATCGCCAATTCATTCGAATTTCAATCCGTTGATTTTCAAATCAACTTAAACACATGTAATAACACAAAAACAACTCATTTCACTTATTTCACCTTTAAATTCTCAAAATTGCCAAAAATCACCTTTTGACACCATTTTAACAACTTTTAAAAAACTTTTCAATTCTCCAAAACTTGAACTCACTTGACAATTTAATCTCAACACACCACATAGACAGTCATATACACATTTAACAACTATGCAAGTCTAAAAAACTTCTAACTGCACATTCTAATGCACTTTACAGATTACGATTTGGTTTATTCACCAATTATAGCCTAATATTGCATATTTCCTTCACAATTCATAGTTTTCAACCCTTCATGAACTTTTTATGCTTTCTAACATGAAATCTTACATAAATCAAACATGTTCAACCTTTCTATCTAGGTTTTCACTAAATTTAACAACATATTACCTATGATCATGCCTTGAACCACAATTTATAGCTTGTAAACATACATAAATATTACACCACCTTTGTTCTATTACTTTCAAGCTTAGGGTTTCAACAATAATCACATACATAACATGTAACTCACATAATCTTCATAATCAACTCTTATTTTTCAAGGATTCATGCAAGTCCATACATAAACTTGAATTTAAACACTTAATTGATGAGTTTCATAATAAGAACATGCTTACACCTTTCTTGTGGCTTCTTTCTTCTTGCTTTGAACCTTAATAAGGTTGTATGCTCTACTTTGAAGGCTTTCCACGCCTCACTTGAACACTTTTTAGCAACTTCTTCTTGAATTTCATAGAAACCTAACCCTTATCTCTCTTTCTCTCTTAACCTTCGAACTTGCTAGAAGCTTGAAATGCTGAAAATGAGTAAGTCTCATATAACACACACACACACACACACACACACACACACACACACACACATATATATATATATATATATATATATATATATATATATAAGTGTTGTATAATTCTCCAGCACTTAACTCACCAAGGTTAAGCTTAACCATGCATGGTTAAGGGCATGTGATTTCCCTTTACTAGCTAACCATCTTAGGACATCTTGGTCATTTCCCAAATTGACGAGGGCACAATAGTCATTAAACCACTTTAGGATACAATTGTCATTCCTTAAATTGATAAGGGCAACATTGTCATTAGCCATAAAATCTAGGAAATTTAATTCTTCATAAATCATAGATTGCTTAACTCCAATCCATTTAAATTTCATTTTGATCCAAACTTGTTTCATTAGGCTTGAATTTAATTCCAAAATCAAATACGCCATAACTTGTTTGTCCCATATTACTTGTCACACTTTAAAATATTAATTTCATTAATTAATAATTATTATCCATAATGATTGCCAATTTGCACGCTATTGACTTCATAATTTTCTTACGAACCATCTCGATTCCATATTCCATAAACTTTACTTTCCGAAATCTCAACTAGTCATCAACTCACTTTTTCATAAACCGCTTCCTCGAGAAGCAAACCTCGTCCTTTATTCTTTTAAATTTATATTGACGATTTATAATCTTTACGTCATTTCGCTTGTTTACTCAATACACATAATGCCAATTCTCAATCTACATACAATATGTATTCCTTCTACTCATTCCCGAGAGTATTACCTTCCAATTTACACATCATATCTCTATTATCTTATTCCCATCCATTAAAATCCATTCCTTGATATCTTACCACATAGCCACTTATCATTTCTTTAATAATCCATTAACACCTAATATGTCGATTAAGTCAAACTGTTCCTTCATCTTGCATATTCCAACTCACCCTGTCTTGTCATTTTTGTCACATCGCCTCTCAAGGCCTGTTTATTTAGCTTACTATTAACTTTCATAACCAAATCTCAATTCAATTATACATCATCATTTCCATTTATTCTAAACTTTAGCTTATCTTTTTATATTCGATCACAATATATTTTCACATAATCAATCTATTACTTGCTGACACATGACATCGTGCCTTACCTTAATTTCTTTCAAACTGCCTTAATGTGCCATTACACTCAATCTTTTATCTTAATTCCATTATATTAATATTTAATTATAAAAATCCATTACTTCGCTAATCAACCATCAAAGGTCATCTGTAATACCTTCTTTAACTACTAAATAACTTTAATCACATAATAATACATTGATCACATGTCAAATCATATTTAATTAATCTTACATTTTTTGTCATTCATAACTAGGTTTTTATCTAATAATCTTACTTAATTAACCATAATCCTCATTTGGAAATCCTGTAAAATCCTGGGGTGTAGCAGTACCTATGTGTGTTATGGAATTAATAATTTCAGTAAATTGAATTAATTATGTGGCATGTAAGAAATGAATTGATGATTAATTGAAGCTTGTGTATTAAGCCTTGTGTGGCATAATTTAGATGATGGATTAATTAAATATTTAATTAATTCATGGAAGATGAAAATTATAAATGTAACGTGATAAGAAAGTGAATTATAAATTAAGTTATAATAAAGGTTTATAAAGCTTAGGTGTTATGAGAATAAGTTTAGTGAACAATTAATATTAATTAGCCTACTATATGTGTGAATAATGAGGGAATTGATTGGCCCAATCTTTTATATATTTACAAGGCAAGTAGAAGTGATGTTATAGTCCAAGGTGAGTCCATAATTAAGTTGGTGTTGCCCAAGTGAAAGTCCAAGACATAGTCCAATTATATAATCCAAATGATCTATTTTCTAGAATGCTTTATAATATATTATATATAACCCATCATGAAGCTAGAATGCTAATTTTATTTTTTAAATGGAGCTACATAGGCCATCATGAATGAGGAACATGATTCATGCCTTAAATTAAGGAATTGTACAAACTTTTTTCAAGTTTTGTGGAACCCTTGTATAATAATTCTCTAGATGGTTAGAGCCTATTGGATTAATACATGTATTCATACATGTATATAGAGTGTATTGGTATATGGAATTTGCCTATAAATAGATCACCTTATTTCATTTACAAATGTTGTTAAAGTGTGGTTCAAGTGTAGTCTAGCAAGGAAGGAAAAGGCGGGGGCTTACTACAAGTTCGTATATAAGAGAAAAAGAGCATCAAGGAGGTATAATTCCTTAAACATAATTTTATAAGTTAAGTTAGTAAATATTAGTTTGTTGTTATATATTTATGTTTGGGTGTGGGAGATTTTGTATGTGGGAATCATAGTGAATTCTGAAGACATAAGGATGGTGTTATGAATGAGGATACATGATTTATATGTGTTCATAAGTGTCTTATGTTCAAATGAACCAAAGAAAATACACATGAGTTTAAAACCCTAAATGTTATAGTAAAAACATGTGAATTGGGTAAAAATAGAATAAAGTGTATAACTCATTTGCATGATCTAAAAATTTTATGTTGTAGCTTTATGAAATATGAAGATATTCTAAGTGGAATGAACAAAAATGGAGCTAAAATGAATTTATGGAGAATTTTCTTGTAAATAATGTCAAAATGGAACTCTAGCTTGAAAAATCAATAAATTTGGTTAAATAAATATTTTTAAAAATAATGTAAAAATTGAAATGATGAAGAGTTATGAGTTTATGAAATAACAAAACTGATTTGAGCTTATTTGGATGTAAAATGAGCAAGATATGAATGATTGAATCAAAAGGGTAGAAAATAAAAAAATTGAAAAATGTTTCCGCGCTGCAGCACCGCCCCATGTGTTAATTTGGGCGCTGCAGTGTCGGTCAAAAAGACCAGTTGACCGGGCCGGTTAAACTGGTTGGGTTCATCGGTCTGACCCGACCCGACCCATGAAAAAAAATGTTTTATTTTTAATTATAATAATAATAAACAAATAAAATAATTAAAATTTATTTTATTTATAAGTTAATTAAAATAATATTAAATAAATAAAATAATAATTTTAAAATTATTTTATTTGTGAGTTAATTAAATAATATTAAACAAATAAAATAATAATTTAAAAATACTTTATTTGTGAGTTAATTAAATAATATTAAACAAATAAAATAATATTTTAAAATTATTTTATTTGTGAGTTGATTAAATAATATTAAACAAATAAAATAATACTTTAAAATTATTTTATTTGTGAGTTAATTAAAATAACATTTAACAAATAAAATAATAACTAAAAAATATTTTATTTGTAAGTTAATAATAAAGATTATTTAATGTTAAATTTTTCTTTAAACAATTAAAATAATATTAAGGGACTATTTTAATTGTGGATTAATAATACATAAACAATTAAAATAATATTATAGGTTATTTTAATTGTGAATTAATGAGAGTTAAACAATTAAAATAATATTAATAATTATTTTAATTGTAAATCAATAAAGAATAATTAATTAAATAATGTTAACAATTATTTTAATTGTGAATTATTAAAGGATGAACAATTAAAATAATAGTAAGACTTATTTTAATTGTGTACTAATGAAGCATAATTATTAAAATAAGAGTAAATTTTACTCTAATTGGGAATTAAACAAATGATATGATAACTTAAATTATTTTATTTGTGGATTAATAAAGTGTGATCAAATGATATAATAATTAGTCATAACAAATAAAGTGAGAACATTTTGTTGTTAATCATTAAGAGATGATAAGGATAATGAAACAAATAGAATAATACTAAGTGTTATTTTATTTGTAATAATTACTGAATGAATTAAATAAAGAAAGTGAGAGACAATAATGTACAAACAAATAATTTTATTCGAAATTATATGTGTAATGATTTGAGAGTCCTAGTTATATAGAACTTGTAAGTTAAATCTACTAGATTATTATGTGATGGTTAATAGAAATTAACCGTTAGATGAATATGTTGAACATAGGTTGTTCAAAGGATAATGAATTACAGTCAGAGAGAGCCGACGATCTAGGCAAATACTTTAACTTGTACTTTTATTAATTCGTACAAGTAGAATTAATTGATGGATTAATTCCTATTTATCTATATTGTGAAAATTAAATTATTATCTCTGAAAATTGACTTAATATCATGATTATATCCTTGGACGATTATTCGAACTCTAGTTGAGAACATTGAACGTATCAATTGTTTCTAATAGTGTTGACTGTTGAGAAGTACGTCTATGCCATTTGTATTGGCTAGACCAATGATAAGACTGATTGTTAATTAATCATATTTCTTTGAAAAAACTATCTAAACTAATTGACTTGGTGCAGACTCTTATGCTGAGAAGAACAATTATTTTACGTCGGGGAACTGATATACGTGCGACCAGCATATATGAGTGTTATGTATAACATATGGTACTTTAGGCTTATACTTCGTTTATATTGTGGACTGTCAGTAAAATACGGTTAATCTTAGTATGTGTTCACGGTTCATAGTGACCACTCAGTTTGATTATTCATTAACTTGGAATCATTGAATTTATTTTAAAATTCTTTGGTCCACAATAACTTTTCAAATTTAAAAATGATTAGATATGAAAACTTTTGACACTTACATTGTTTTTAATTATTGTTACATACCTTAATATATGAATCCCTATACATGAACGTTTACTTTTATTATTTTTATACTTGCTGAGCAAACTCGTTGCTCACCCTTGCTTCTCTTAAACATTACAGTTAAGTCTAAACAAGACACCGACTCGAAAAAAGATAAAGGCAAAGACAAAGTTGCTGAGTAGTCTTATTGAGATGTAATAGTTAATTTGATTCAGTGTTGTATTAAGACTTATGTAGTACTTGTTATATTAAGTGATGTCATGTATTAGTAATGGTTGCGAGACTTAAGACGCAAATATTTATGTTAACTCAATATAAATATTTCTATTATTCCTCATTTAGTTGTTATTAGTATATTGTATGTGTTGGATCATGAAGCACCAGATTCAAGATATAAGTATCTGAATTTGGGGACATCTTAATAAAATTCTATCGTACTTTTAAAAAAAATACAAAAAAGTAAAAAAATCATAATCAAGATTCAAGAATACAAACCCGAATCTCTAAACTCTATTTCTAACCCATATAAATTAAAATAAATTCATGATTTAAAATTTTTAAATTCACAAATTATTAATATTAAAGTTAAACGAGACTACTTTTATAGAATGAATGGAGCATTTATTAATCAACTCAGATGACTAAATTGAATCTGAAGTCTTTATT
Source organism: Hedera helix (assembly GCA_947179155.2). Lineage (NCBI taxonomy): Eukaryota > Viridiplantae > Streptophyta > Magnoliopsida > Apiales > Araliaceae > Hedera > Hedera helix. The sequence continues at coordinate 12,067,049 of OX359269.1, forward strand.
AATATATTACTAAGGTTTGTGGCACACACTCATATGTTCAATTCAATAATATATGTGAAAAATGATGAAAAAAAGACAATAAATTTGAAATATAAAAATAGAAAATGATTAGAAATAAAAAATATATAGTAGGAAAAATAAGAAAGAGTGGAAGTTAGGGATGAGAGAAGGAAAAAGAAAGAAGTTATTATAATATTATTATTTTTATGATGGAGTCTCACTAAAATAATTATCATCGTCGCTCTTCCATTATATAATAAGTAGATGTTCAGTCATAACCTCACATAACATTGATCTAAATTCTAAAGTGAATAGTTAATTAAGTCATCCCCTACACTAACCCTGATGGCCGCGGCTACTTACCATTAAGGTTAATAATTAACAGACAAAAACTTATTTCGGGTTAATTTTAAATAGTTTTTTTTACCGAAATTATATAATAACTTTTTTTTTATATATATAATTAATTTCTATCTATACTAGGAGTGCTCATAATCCAAATTAAACCTAAACCGATCAGACCAAACAAAGTTATCTAGTTTTAGCCGAGTTATTTAAGTGTTTATTTATTTATTATCAATCTAATTATATAAGTTAATTGATTTACTTTGGTTTCATATATTCAGAAATCGATTCGTAAAGTATAGATAAATATAATATATATATTTTATATTCTTTCTACTACTAAGCTTCATATCTAATTTTAAATAAATTTGTATACTCAAACGATTGTCAATAACAAATATTGTAATGTTTACAAATTATAATAGTCAAAATCATTCTATTTTAGATGCCGTACTTTATTAAAGCATCGGATTTCTAAATTCTCATAGAACCCCTTGAAATTCCATAATTTTTATGGATTCTGTCATTTCATTGATTCATGCTATATAACAAGCTAATGAATCCGCCTCTTTTTGCCATTGGATCGCCAATATCTTATTACGAATAATTCCCACAACTTTAGGAAAAAAAGAGACATTTACCTATTACAAAGATGATGCGATTTGATTTTTTATTTTTTATTGTTCTTAGTCTTACTAGATAGACACAAGATTTGGGATCGCTCTTTTTGCCATTGGACCGCCAATATCTTATTACGAATAATTCTCACAACTTTAGGAGAAAAAAGACATTTACCTATTACAGAGATGGTACAATTTGATTCTTTTTTTTATTACTTTTAGTCTTGCGAGAAAGACACAAAATTCGGGATTGAGATAGAAAGAATTTTTTGAAATAAATCTACGCTTGCTAAAGATAAAGTTTGGAAATAGAATAATTTCTTCTGTTGTGTATCCTCGATCAATACAACTTATAATAACTATTAATTTCTTAATATCATATAACATAAATAAATCAGCACTTTCTAACTAATGTTCAAATGTTAACAAACAGTTTGGGTTGGGTTATATCTAAGTACTGGTTTGGGGCTCATATTTTCTTTTTAAACCGATAACATTGTTTTGGTTTAAAATAATACACCTAAATCATCGAACTCAAGCGACGTAGACCCCTAATTTATACATTATTTTCTCCACTATTTTTACATTTTATTCCGCTTACCTACTTTTTTTTCTTCATATCTTTCTCTCTTTATTATCCCGACTTTCTCTTATTACTTATTTTTTAAGTTTTATTACTTTTAATATCAATTCTCTTTAATTATAAAATTTTAAAACTAATTATCACACGTGTAAGTGTGTGTTCAACAAACTAGTATGAATTAAAGCCATCTTTCATTGTCGTAGAATGAGCTCAAGATGACCCTTCGTTTCAAATCGAAGATCATTGCTCCATGTCACTAAATAACGCAAGGTCCTCTATATACTCAATTCATCCTTAGAACATAGTTATCACTTTATCAGAATAAGATCGGACATTGAATTGATTGAGACTTCAGTTCAACGGATCAAAAAGGTGCATTTGGTTTCATTAATTAAAGGGAATTGATATTTTTACAAAGAAAATTGATATTTCTATAAAGCTCTCATCACACGAATAGTAAGTAAGGTCTATCTCATGTGAGTGAGATCTTATAAAAATATCAATTTTTTTTATGAAATTATTAATTTTCTAATTAAAAATTAGAGTGCAAATATGCATGTATAGAAGTTTGAGGATGAAAATCTCAACACACCTATAATTTTTTGGGCTGAAAAGTGTTTTTCAATTCTTAAAAGTAGAGTAATCAGAAATCTTGGTGACTTTTAACCGACTCAGAGTTTAGATGATACATTTTATTTCACCAGTTAAATATTAAGGTACAAGTAGTCACGCACTTAAAAGGTTGATGATATTCTTCAACTCCTCTTCTTTCTTTGTCTTCACCATCGACTCTTTCTGTGGTGTAATCTTCGTATGATGAGTATAGGCACAGCTTTTTCCTGAATAATAGCTCTTCTTTTTTATTTTTTATTCTTCATCTCTAAATTAATTTGTTGATTTAAGGATCGATAGAAAAATAGAACTATTTATATATAAGCATGATTAGACTGATGCCTTTCGTCATCTACATGTATATAGATATCTCTTGTTAAGCGAATGTAATCAAACAATTAAAGACTCTACTTTCAGATTTTAAACGAGTGTATGTACCTAATAAATGTGAAAATTAGGTCCCTATAATGCAAATATTTTGTATGGATGACTTTGGAAGGTCTAAAGTCCAGAGCCATCCAAATCAACTTAACATGAATTAAAGGTCAACTCACTTATTTTTTAAATTAATTATCAATTTAACTGTTTACGTACTTTTATGTATAAAGCATAGATATGATGAGTGATTAATAACAAATATTTGCTATAACATTATTCAAGTAAAACAAGTGTCTAGTTGTGTAAAAGAGAGAATGACACGATCCAAAATTAAATTTTTTAAAACTTTATTAGAATAAAATCTGTACAATTTGTTTTTGGGTTAAAAATATGTTTGTTCAAATAGTATTATAGTAAATATTTATGATTGTACAACGCGCGCACACGCACACGCTCACACACATACATATATATAGAAATATGTTTGTTCAAATAGTATTATAATAAATATTTACGATTGCGTAACGCGCGCGCGCGCGCGCACACACACACACACACACACACACATATATATATATATATATATATTTGTTCAAATAGTATTATAGTAAATATTTACGATTGCGCAACGCGCATACACCACAATACACACACACACACACACACACATATATTACAATTCAGATTTTAGAATTGAATTTGTTATGGTGACAATTTTTTTTTTTTACAAAAATTAACTTATAAAATCATGTGACAAAGTGCAATTCGTTGATAATCTACCATATATGAGTGGATTTAGTGATAATAACCAACTACAACCAGTCAGATCATTCTGTATTCATCTTTTGTCACTAAAGTACTACTCCCTCCATTCCATAATTAGAAATACAATTTGACTTTTAAGGTTAAACATATTAAACTTCAAAATTAGTATAACTCATAAAAGTTTAGAATAAAATAAAAATTTTGATTAATAGTTTTTATTATATATTATACAATTATAATAATTATATTAACTAAAATTAAATAAATTTACATATTGATAATTTTGGAAGGGGGAGAAAGTATTTTTTAGGATTTGACGAATTATTAGCACGAAAGTCAGCTGAGAATTTTATTTTTGGGAGGAAGTAAAACGTCACCACCACCAATTGATCAAGCAAAATAAGGCCTTTGTAGCTTTGATCCAACGACCCAATTTCAAATCTGATTTTGTGTGTCGTTTATCTGGGAAATCATACGTGTGTTAGAAAGATTATAATTTTAGGAAAGATCACTATTTTTTTTTTTATGTTTCATAAATGAATTTTGCTATACGTAATAATTCAATTCTTTGTAAAATGATGGGTCCATATTTTAATTGTCTTATGAAACTCACTATTTTACAAAGGACCATTGTATGAATCATTACGTATAACAAAACTGTTGAGAAATTCGTAAGAGAATTCAGAAGAAACAATATATGAATCATATACCTGGTATCAATAATATAGGCTTTGATTTTACAATTCTGGAGTTTTTCTATTTGTGTCTATGACCTTCAGAAATTATTCTGGCGATTATGTCAATTTACTGATTGTTGTTAAGGAAGAGAAGATTTTGTTTAGGTGTTTGAGAATTTTAAGAACGATAACAATTATATTTTTATATTTCGGAAATTGGTAAAGCAGTTTAAAAGAAACAGTATGTGAACCAAAAACCTAAAATAGTTGAAAATAGTTGCTATCAATAATACAGGCTGTGATTTTATAATTATGGAGCTTGTTTGATTGTGTCAATGATCTTCAGAAATTATTCTGGCAATTATGTCAATTTACTGATTGTTGTCAAGGAACAGAAGATTTTGTTTAAATGTTTGAAAAATTATGACTGTTAAGAAAGATCACTATTATTCTAGCGATTATATCATTTTACGGATTGTTGTCAATGAACCAAAGATTTTGTTTGGGTGTTTGAAAGATTATGAATTTTAAGAAAGATCAGTGTTATATATATTTTTATGTTTCAGAAATTCGTGAGGAAGGGAGTTCAGAAGAAACAATATGCGAACCAAAAACCTAAACTAGTTGGTATCAATAATATAGGCTTTGATTTTATTTTACAATTCTGGAGTTTGTTTAACTGTCTCTATGTACTTCAGAAATTATTTTGGCGATTATGTCAATATACTGCTTGGTGTTAATGAAGTAGCATGATGATGTCCGTTTTAATGTCAACTTTTTTCTTTGCACTCGGGATACTGTTGGGAGAGATTTCACCTTAACTATCAAGTCCTTTCACTTTCAACAAGGCTGTCTTCTTAATTGTACTAACTCTAGTGCAATTGCTCTTATTCCTAAAGTCTCAAATCTTACTTCTATGAATGATTATAGACTTATACACTTGTTGAAGATAAAGTTTGAAAATAGAACAATTCATTCTATTTTATATCCTCCATTAATGCAACTTATAATAACTATTGATTTCTTAAAATCATATAACATAAATAAATTGGCACTTTCTAGCTAATGTTCAAACCAATTAACTCAAACCAAAACAAACCGTTAACAAACAGTTTGGGTTGGGCTAGAGGTAAGTACTGGTTTCGTTTGGGGTTCATATTTTTTTTAAACCGATAACATTGTTTTGGTTTAAAATAATACATCTAAATAGGTAAGTACTATTTCCCCCCCCCCCCCCCCCCCCACTATTCTCACATTTTATTCCTGCTTATCTATTTTTTTTTCTTCATATCTTTCTCTTTTTATTATACTGAATTTCTCTTTTTACTTATTTTAAGTTTTATTACTTCTAATATTAATTCTCTTTATTTATAAAATTTTAAAACTAATTATCACACGCAACAAACTAGTATGAATTAAAGCCATTTTTCATTGTCGTAGAATGAGCTCAAGATGACCCTTCGTTTGAAATCGAGGGAGATCATTGCTCCATGCAACTAAATAACGTCAGATCCTCTATTTACTCGGTTCATCCTTAGAACGTAGTTATCACTTTATCAGAATAAGATCGGGCATTGAATTGATTGAGACTTCAGATCAGCGGATCGATTTTGTTTCATTAATTAAAAATTAGAGTGCAAATAATTAAAAACTCCTATTGACTTTTAACCGACTCAGAGTTTAAATGATATTTTTTATTTTACTAGTTAAATATTAGGGTATAAGTAGGCACGTACTTAAAATGTTGATGATACACTTCACGTCTTCTTCTTTCTTTGTCTTCACGGTTGACTCTTTCTGTGGTGTAATCTTCGTATGAGTATAGGTACAGCTTCGTCCTGAACAATAACTCTTCCTTTTCATTTTTTATTTGTTTTCTCTAAATTAATTTGTTGATTTAAGGATCGATATGGTTAAGGATGTAAAATAGAACTATTTATATAACCATGATTAGGCTTACGCCTTTCGTCATCTACATGTAAATAGACATCTCTTGTTAAGCGAATGTAATCAAACAATTAAAGACTATTTTCTGATTTCAAACGAGTGTATGTACCTAATAAATGTGAAAATTAGGTCCCTATAATGCAAAGAAGATTTTGCATGGACGACTTTGGAAGGTGTAAAGTCCATAGCCATCCAAATCAACTTAACATGAATCGAAGGTCGACTCAAATATTAATTACATTATGTGTAATGACCAACTGACCCACTAAATTATTATTTTAAAATTAATTTTCAATTTAACTACTTACATACTTTTATATATAATATAAAGTATAGATATGATGAGTGATTAATAACAAATGTTTATTATAACATTATTTAGGTAAAACATGTCTCTAGTTGTGTTTAAGAGAGAATAACGATTCAAAATTAATTTTTTTTAAATCTTATAAGTATAAAATCTATACCATTTATTTTTCGGCCAGAAATATGTTTGTTTAAATAGTATTATAGTAAATATTTGGAAAATCTTGCAAAAACTTGCTTAAAAAATCATCAATATTTTAAGAAGTACTTAAAGTTCGTTTCCTTACCTTATTAAATAGGAAACTGATATTTTCGCAGGCTTTTTTGTTATTTCCGCAAGGTTTAGCTATAACGACGGTTTTATAACCGTCGTTATATACCTATGACGACGGTTTTAACATGTAAAGTGTAGTTATAGGTATATATCGACGGTTTTAAAACCGTCGCTATAGGTAAAAAATAGAGTCCACCTTTGAAAATAACAAAAAATCTTGTGGAAATAACCTATTAAATATACTACTTGGTGTTAATGAAGTAGGATGATGATGTTGGTGATGAATTTGCCCCTATTGAACACATAGATGATATATATACATTTTACAAATCTTAAATAAGTATTGATCTATAAATCTCTCTTATACGGTTGTGTTAAATGAAAATTTTCTAATGGGGATAATGGTCGAGTTCACAATTACACGAATTTACGGCCCGACTCTAAATAGAGAGCTATTCTAACAGACTGGCCGGCTGGTTAGTCCAAAGGTATTAAGAAACTTATTTGGGTAATCATATGTGTGAAAGATCACTATATATTTTATGTTGCAATAGTTTGTAAATGGAGTTTAGAAGAAACAGTATGTGACGCGGATAGTTGATTTGACTCAATTTGGTTTAGAACAAATGTATGGAGAAGGTGAAATTGAAGTTGAAGATCCGAGTATGGAAGTAGATCTTAATTTTGATATTAATAATGAAAATAGGGATTTAAAATATCAATCAAGTAATAAGGCCACGGGGATGAAGATTGCCGATGCCGTGAAAAGAGCAATGGAAGATTTGTTTAATGAGTACAAAAAAAAGTATTCAACTTAAGAAAGTGGAACATAAAGTTTAAGTAACATGTCATCCCAAACTTCTAATGCATTGGAATCCCACAATACAAATAAACTTGCGGATAAGTTTAAAAAAGTCGAACGGGAGGGGTACTTGGAGACAAATCAGAATTGGACAAGTATTTAAGTGAAAATGTGGAAGAAGCCGAAGACATTTTCTATATTTTGGGGTGGTGGAAAGTTAATAGTGCAATATTCTCTATCCTTGGACGTATTGCCTGTGATGTGTTGGCTATTCCCATCTCTACCGTTGCTTTGGAGTCTGCATTTAACACTAGGGGGGGGGGGGCGTTCTTGATACATTTAGGAGTTCATTGTGTCCTAATATGGTGGAAGCTCTCATATGTACTCAAGATTGGATTAAAATAAAGAATCGTATTAATATGGAGGAAGATAACGACTTTGCCGATAAACTTGAAAGTGGTAATAGTTATTATTTTTGTTTATTTTATTGAGCTAATAAAGCAATTTATAAAAATAATGTGTTTCTATATTTTTTAATTTTCAGCAATGTCCAACTTGAGCCTTTCTACTAATGATGCCAATGTTTCTGTGACTCAACTTCACTAATAAGGTAAATTCGTCTCTCGATTCATCATTGCAATTCAATTTCTAATGCATTGGAAATTATATGCCTTCAAGAATCAAGAGAAAGAACCAATGAACCATCATATGTAACTTTAAGCTAATATATGCATTGCATCCTCTTTATTTCTTTCTAATAAAATCTTTTTCTTTTATTTGTAAGAATATTAACAACTGTTATAGGTTATCAGTTATCACCCCCTTTATATCTTTGTCCTTGCAATTTTTTTTTTATCATTTGTAAAGATCTTGTTGCCTCGTATTCTTCTTTGAGTTACATTATTGAAAATACCTATCTGTGTCAGCTTGATTTATTGACTAAGTTTACTTGTTACAGAAAAGAGGTTTCAACTGCAATGCTATGAAATTGTGGAATTTCAGTCTTGGGTTTCATGATGACATATAGAAGGAAGCATGTAACTGTTGCATATGTGCTTCTGGTGTGCATTTGTGCTGACCTGCATGTTGCTGGCTACTACATCATTTGCATAGACTGCATGCGTTGTTGCTGTGCAGCTTGTGCTGTTCACTCCTACCTATTGTTGTGCAGCTAGCCTGTGCTGTAAATTTGCTTGTTAATTGTTGACTAAGTGACTATTTTTATTTATTTATTAAAAACTCTTGTAGTTTGAATCATGTTAATTATTATACTGTTAATTGTAATCATGTTAATTATTAATTATATTGCTTGGCTTAGGTGGCTAGTTGGCTGCTTTTGTGAATCTACTGACTGGTGCAGTGGTGTGTAACATAGTAATAGTGTAAGTGTAACGCCCCGGGAATTCCCTGCACCTGGCTACGGGCGACCCCCGGTCGTTAAACACAAGTCTTCTCATTAATATCCACAACATTTGATAACAAAATGCTACTAAAACTCAATAAATTTTAAATTTATTTTATAACATCCTTTATTCCTCGAATCGAAATCTTTACATTAATTTTCTTGATCTCTAGATCATACATATCATGATCTAATTTATTACAATAATTGTGAGTACACAAAACTCACGCTCCAATATTAAGTCATTATAATTATACATTGACTTTTTCTTATCTGATCGAGTCCAATAATATTAGCATTCGTCTAACATAGGTTCGTCTTTTATTACAATTACATGGTCTCTAACCAAGAATATTACAACAACATAAGTATCCCAAAAATTTACATCTAAGGGATATTATTATTTCACACCATAGTTACACTACTAGGGCTACCGTGATATTCATTATTAATCCCGATGGCAAAATTATTACTAAATTAAAACTTCAATCTTATTAGGTCATTAAGCATTTTTTGTTCCTTGGTTTTCACTATAAACCTGGGATGCCAACATTTATCTTCATAAATATCACTTAAAGACATTAAGTAATTAAAATTATTATAAAATATCTTTTCATAAATGAAGTGTATTAACCTTTATAGGAATACAACAACTCTATCTCAAAGATTAGCAACCATTGCTAACTACCTAGCTTATTAACCTGCAACATCAATTTGTTTCAGAATTTCAATCTTTACATCTTTTCTTAACTCACAAAATCATATATATTATGATTTGTCCAATTACAAAGTTGTGAGTAACTAATACCTCATCAATTGACTTTAAGTCTATCTGTTATACAAAATCTTCTCTTGTCTTTCGAGTTCGTTATTAACGACGCTCGTCTAGCTTATTTAAAAGTTATATGAACTATTACAAGCAATATGACTACCTCAACAGGCTTACAACAATATATATAAAACATTTCTGCTGACAGAGTTTAACACCACTAATATAAGTGTCAAATAATTCCATACATTATCAGGCTTATATTAATATAATATATTTGTCATATTACCCAATTTGGTATAACAATGCATTATTCTTCATTTTGCATCTAAGCAATAACCCATCGTTACTCTTTAGCTTCATCGGAAATATTTGGCCTTCTCGTACTTCGCTGAAAATATTAGTTTGTGCAAGAGTGAGCACGACGGCTCAGCAAGTCCAACAGATATCACATAGCACATAACAACATTTTATCATACTTCATGTATCTTGTGCTTTGTAATTTATACATATCTTATGCATATCATGCCTTGCATTTAAATCCATGCTTCATGTTTTTCATGTACAACATTTATCACATCATACAGTTCAATATAGAACAGTTGTATCTATTATCATTAAATGCACATCAAACATTTATAACACATTATTGCACAAAGACACATTAACTCAAGTTTATACATAAAAACATGTCACATATAGGAGCAAGTTTTGAAAGACTTGTCTGGCTCGCTTATCCTGCTTATGCTAACGCCTTGCGTTTCTTGCACGATCTACATTTAATAAGGTCGGTTTACTTATTAATGATCAACATGATATGTTCAGCTATTTCTTTTTAATTAGTTCTCCACCATGACTTCTTACTAGATTACGTTACTAGTCTTTAAATCATTTATAAGTTCAATTTATTACATCAAACATTAGTTTAGTTAATACCCGACTAGGTTCTACTTAATTTAACAGCCCAACGAGCAAAAACTACTCTACGGCCCAAAAAAGGACCTAACTCTTCTGCTTCTTAATAACAGATTAAATCAGACACCCAAAACAGATAGCCTTACCTGTCTGTTTCTTCACAAAATTAAAGCAGACACCCAAACAGACAGTGTTACCTGTCTGTTTCTTCACAAATTTTCACAGACATGAATATTGACTAATGCAGACATCCTAAACAGACAATTATACTCGTCTGGAATAACTTAGACTGCACAACAAGTCTTGATTCTGTGTTTTTGTATAATCTAGATAACAAAGCAGACGGGTCTACCTGTCTAGTTTAGTACAAAATGAAAGCAGAACTAAAACAGACAGGTCTTGCTTGTCTGGATTGAAGTAGAATCTGGACAGTTTATTCCAAAGTGACGGTTTTTCCTTTAAAAATCCATTTTAATACACTTTTTGTTCATTCTTTCTAGATCATTTGATGTCTCATAAGTCTATAACATACCAACACACATAATTTGACATATGAACCATAGATCTAAAACAAGGATCTTTAAAATAATTTTCAAATCATTAAAACACATTTTTATGCTTGAAAATATATTTTGACCATACATCTACATATACACACATAAATACAGATAGATCTTGTAATGACACGAATTCTATTTGTCATTGTAATTATAATTATTAAATAATTAGTAATGAATTAAAAATTTTATACTAATTAATTGTGCATTAAATAATTTAATAAATATACTTATGTATGTGTATATTTATCTAATAATGAAGCAAGGTGATATAATTAAATAAAACAAGTCTAATTGGATTATGTTATAGGTCCAAAGGATGTATTAAACTAGATCCAATAAATTTACCTAGTAGTCCATATAATTAATTTAAAACTTGATCCATGTAATAATTAAATTAGTCCAATGTTTGTTTTAATTAAATGTAACATAAGTTATTTAATGTTAGCCCAATAGAAAAATTAAATTTAGCCCAACCAAATTAAATAGATGAGCCCAACTTATTTAATTCATAAGTCCAAAGTGGAGCCCAATAGAAAGTCAAAATGTTGGTCAATATATATATATATATATATATATATATATATATATATATAAGTGTATATATGCATATATAAACATTAAAAATTAAAGAAAAATGGCCAATAAATTGGCCATTTGGCCGGGAATTGTAGGGCCCACAAGGTGGCTTGTTTTGCTTCATGTTGCTTCTAACACACTCCTTTCTATAGTTGTTCAACCACCCATGTCGATCACCTTGTCCATCACCTAGTTATTCAAACAAATAGTGATCACATTTAGTTCTAAATTGACCAATGCTAGTGAATTAGGAGGGTTAATAAAGGATTAGTAAGAGGATATAAATAGAGTGCTCCACCAATGCTTTATGTTGGTTGGCCATTTTGCTAGAGCATTATAGAGAGAAAAGAGAGAGCTTCCAAGAGAGAAAAGTAAGAATACTCTTGTGAGTTGAGATTTCACCAGGAAAGATTGCTAGGTAATAGTCAAGGTGGAGTCCCTAGTGAAGTTCCTAGCCAAAAGAAGAAGAGCATCTAAGAGCATAAGGTTCAAAAGTGCTCTATCTCATTCTTAGTTCATTTTTTTTCTATGGTTAAAAAGTACTTTTAATCGATCAAAAGTTATTTCGATGATCTAGAAGTCTAAAACTATGATATATTGGTAGATTCATGATTTGATATGTTTAATACATGTATTTGTATGTATGGTATGCAAATAAATGGTAGAAAAGTTCATATAATGTTTTACCAGTAAAACCCTACTTAGCTATGTGCTATTTATTGTGTAGTTTATATACAAGTTGGATATTTGATTTGTATGGTTAGAAAGTTATATTTATGAGTTAAAAAGATAATCCAACTTGAATATCTCAAAAATATGAAAAAATGAGCAAGTTATGGCTTTTACCGCAAACTATGTCGTTAATCTACACACGAGGCAAGTTCCTTAACCTTACTCAAATTTTTATATTGAGCAAGTTCTCTAATTTTATTCAATTATTGTTGAGCAAGTTTCTATACTTGTATTTATTTGCCAGAGCTTTAAGTGGTTTAATTATTTAAAGTTATTCCATATTGATATTATTATTGTATTCGCACTTAGTGCATTTGCAAGCTTTATAGTTCATTAATTCAAGAACTGTTTAAGAATGTCTAAACTAATTGTTTCGGCTGGACAATGCATGTTTAAATTCATCAAATTGAATATTTTAAAAACTTATCCAAACCATTGGTTGGGCCAGATTCTTATAGTAAGACTGAGAACGAACAACCCTATATAAGGGGTACTATATTCGAAAAACCGAACTTGCGCAAGATGTCTGAATGTTATGCATATACATAAGGTACAAGAGGTTGATACCATCGCATACCAAACTATCAAGGTGTCGGATTTATATGTCTGTTTTACCTTTAACAGCAGTTCATGGCCCTTGGAGGTCATTCAGTAGTAAAGAGTCAATCTATTCTTTTACTAAACATTGATTCTTGTCATTTCATAATTGCTATCTATTGTTGAAACCTATGATGTTATTTCTCATTCATTCATGATATAACTTGTTTTATCTGTTCTTAAACTTGTTAAGTAAGCCAGTTGTTCACGCTTGCTATATCATAATATATTTTTCAGCTAAGCCAAAAGGCTCTAAAAATGACAAAGGCAAGGGAAAAGCAAATGCTTAGATTAGCTTATTGCATGTTAAATTAGTTACTTTTTATGTAATTACCTTTGTAATCCCTTAAGATATGTATTATTTATGTTAAGGTTAGTAAACCTTGGGATTGTAGCCTTTTATAAGGAACTTTTATATATTATTTCGCGAAGTTTTTAGATGTTATTTAGTAATACAGTGAAGAACCAAATCCGAGGTTATAGAACCCGAATTTGGGGTCGTCATATGGTGGTATTAGAGTTGTAGGTTAGAAATATTAGGATTACAAAGCCTAGGTTATAACCTTAATATTAAACTCAAATCGAGTGCGTTAAGAGATGAATCAGGCATATTCATCATGTTGTGTATTTTTGGAGGTGGATTGAGAAAATTCATTGAGCCGTGATGTACATGATAAAATATCATTTCATTTCATCAATGAATATATTTTATTGCTGTACTAACTTGTATTGTTTGTGTGATTATAGGATGCCTGAGATTGGACAGACTAGTCACACCGCTGAGGAGGATTTCATTGATATCCACATGGATACTGCACAGCCGCTGGTGGCTGTACCGATAGAGGATCCCTAGTCTGATCCAGAGGAGGGAGATCGTGAGGAGCCAGTCAGGGTGGAGTAATGAGGCCATACAGTGAGAATGAGACCGAGTTTAAGGAATCAGATGAGGAGGATGAGTCAGCTGAGTATGTTGATGGCATGGACACTACTGCCAGTGACATTATCAAAGCACTGACTACGAGGAATGATGATTTGGAGGCAAGAGTTCAACACTTAGAAGATGAGAATTTGACTCACCAGCATATGGAGAATCAGTATAAGGTTGTTGCTTATCAGTTCTCTAGTGAGAACACGGAACTTAAGGAGAAGATAACAGAGTTGGAGGAGCATGTGCAGGGGTACGAGGGCTCCGTTGAGCACATTGGGTTGTTAGCCCGTCAGATGGTTGATCAGGATGCTGAGTTTCAGGCTAAGTTAGCAGAGTCTGAGGCTAGATTGGCAGAGGCTAAGCTAAAAGTTCAGCAAGTACATGAAGAGAAAGACGCCATTGGGGTCCATTGGTCGCAAGCGATAGAGGATAGGATTGAGATGGAGATCCAGAGAGATGCAGCACATGGGCAGATGCTGGAGCTAGAGGACGAGGTCCGTGAGAAGAGGGTGAATATTGATAGGCTCAGTTATATCTATCGTTCTTCCTTTGGCAGATTTTAGAGCAGGGTGTATTACTACCCAGCTGAGGAGGGTCAGTCCAGGCACACTATTAGTAGGAGCTTGGTGGGGGCCATAAGGGATGAGGAGTATGATAATGCGATTCGTCGAGGGATGCGCAGTCAATAGTAGTAGTTTTCTTCAGTTATGTTATATGTAAATAGATGCAGTAGAAACTCAACTTTTGTTTTGATAGTGGGTTAATATGTTTGTAAATCTCAACTCTAGGAAGTCGTGGGATATGTTTATGATTAGATTCCGTCTTTTTGTAGCATTTCAAGGATAGTAGCAATTATAGCAGTATACTTATGATGTAAAATGCTATACACTATTGTTTTAGCTTATGAATATAAATGCAGATATGTTTATGTTTATATTTATTGAGGTGATTATTTGTAATTTAGTTTAAATTGCTTAAATTACAAAATGAAAGTAAAAAGATGAAACAAAAATAATAACTTAAATTTTCTCTATACAGAAAATGCCGTCACGTAGACAACCACCGACAAACCAAGGAGTAGAAGAATCAGTTAACAACGATAAAGGGGTACCGCTAGTGCAAGAGTTTGTGAAAATGCTAATGGAAGCATTCCATGGACGCGACGCTAATGCCATTGGAGCACCAAGCCCTGCCGCTCCATTAGCAAACTTCAAAGATTTTAAATTGATAGGGCCACCTGAATTCTGAGGAACCACGGATCCTATAGAATTACAGACCTGGATAGAGGAGATGGAAAAGGTCTTAGAGGTTGCACGGGTAGCGAAGGAGCAAATGACCACATTTGCTACCTTTATGATGAAGGGAGAGGCGAACTATTGGTGGAAGGCGAACAAAAGCAGGGCATGAGAGGGAAATATCGCATGGGCGCGATTTAAGGAAGTGTTCTTAGAGAATTACTTTTCGGAAAGCACACAAGCTATGATGGAAGTTAAATTCCTGGAACTCAAGCAAGGGAATACGTCAGTATCCGATTACGCCGCCAAGTTTAACGAATTGGTAAGATTCGCTCCGCATTAGGTGGACACTGAAGCTAGGAGAGAAAGGAGGTTTGAGTAGGGACTGAAACCATGGGTTTATAGTAGGGTCGTTGTTCTTCAAATTACCAACTTTTTAACCTTACTGGAGAAAGCCATAATCGCAGAAGGGGGAAGTGAAGCTTTAAGCAAGTACAACTAGGACCGGAACAAGGAAAAAAGCGTAAGAGGAAGCAGAGAAGGCAGCAATGGGGGTAGTAACTCAAACAACCACAAGTGGAACAACAACAACAGTTCGGGGACACCCCAGGGAAGCGACCAAAAGAAAGGGAACAAGTACAGTAAGTACGGGAAAAATCACTCAAGGGAGTGTATGAAGGGAAATAACGTCTGTTATAATTGTGGGCAAGAAGGGCATATCGCTCCTAATTGTCCCACACTAAAGAAGGGAGGTTGTTTCTCATGCGGAGCTGTGGACCATCAGATTAAGGATTGTCCGAAGAGAAAGAATAACAGAGGGAGTGGAAATAAGGGAAACAACAACAAGCTCACCATTGGAGGGCCGGTGCAACAGAACAAACCGACAGCACAGACTTTCAACATAACGGTACAAGACACCGTGGAATCTAAAGACGTGATGTCAGGTATTATTCTGATCAATGATATAAATGCTTACGTATTGTTTGATTCGGGTGCTACCTGTTAATTTGTGTCTAATGATTTCGCTAAACGTTTAGAATTACCTAGAGAAAGATTAGAAAATCCAATGAATATAGAGGTTGCAAATAAAGAAGTGATTCCTGTAGAGTATATACATAGAAATTATTGTGCTGAAATCAAGGGTCAGAAGTGAAATGTGAATCTAATTCCGATACGTTTGAGGGAGTTTGATGTTATACTTGGAATGGATTGGTTGTTTAACCACAGAGCGATAATTGATTATCAGAAGAAGTGTATACACCTTAAGACACCAAACAAGTATAAGGTCGTATTTTATGGCAGCAAGTCGTTAAGATAATCTTCTTGTCTGACGATGATTTAGGCCAAGAAAATGTTAAATAAGGGATGTGTGGGATATCTGGCACATGTGGTGGATACACAAATGGTGAATCCTGAGATGGAACAAATACCAGTAGTTAAGGAGTTTATAGATGTCTTTCCAGATGAACTGTCAGGTTTTCTGCCAGATAGAGAGATAGAATTTGCGATCGATTTAGTACCAGGGACAACACCAATATTGAAGGCACCATATAGGATGGCTCCGGTAAAAATAAGAGAGTTGATGGTTCAGTTGCAAGAATTATTGGAAAAGAAGTACATTCAACATAGTGTTTCTCCGTGGGGAGCACCTGTGCTGTTCGTAAAGAAGAAAGATGGATCGATGAGACTCTGTATGGATTATAGGGAGTTGAACAAAGTAACGATTAAGAACAAGTACCCGTTGCCAAGAATTGATGATCTTTTCGATCAATTAAAAGGGACAAAGTACTTTTTAAAGATTGATTTGAGGACTGGTTATCATCAGTTAAAAATAAGGAAGGATGATGTACCCAAGACGGCATTCAGAACTCGATATGGTCATTATGAGTTTCTAGTAATGTTGAATGCGCTAGCCGCATTTATGGACATGATGAACAGAATATTCAAGCAGTACTTGGATAAATTTATAGTTGTGTTCATTGACGATATTTTTTTTTATTCCAAAATGGAAGAGGAGCATGCCGAACATCTAAAATTGGTGTTAGAGATATTAAGGAATGAGCAGTTGTATGCCAAATTCTCAAAGTGTGAATTCTGGTTGGAGAGAGGTTACGTTATTGACAAGGAGGGAGTTTCAATAGATCCTACAAAGGTGGAAGTGGTGATGAAATGGGAACAACCAAGAACGTCGACGGAGGTTAGGAGTTTATTAGGGTTAGCTGGTTATTATCAGAGATTTATCAAGGACTTTTTGAAGATAGCAATGCCGTTAACCAATTTGACAAGGAAAACAGTGAAATATATATGGACGGAGAAGTGCGATGAGAGTTTTTAGGAGTTAAAAAAAAGACTTAGTGAAGCACCTGTGTTGACTTTACCAGACGATACAGGAAGTTTTACGATCTATAGTGATGCATCGCACAAGGGACTAGGTTGTGTGCTTATGTAGAACGACAATGTCATTGCGTATATGTCAAGACAATTAAAGAATTATGAGAAAGGATATCCTACCCACGACTTGGAGCTGGCAGCAGTAGTGTTTGCCCTTAAGATTTGGAGGCATTATTTATATGGAGAAAAATATGAGATATTCACAGACCATAAAAGTCTGAAGTATATCTTCACGCAGAAGGAGTTGAATATGAGGCATCGAAGATGGTTGGAGTTGATCAAAGATTACGATTGTGAAATCCTCTACCATCCCAGCAAAGCCAACGTAGTAGCAGATGCTCTAAGTAGAAAGAGCAGGGAGAAATTGTTTGTATTAACCGAACAGGAGAAACTGGTGAAAGAAATGTCTCGAATGGAGTTGGAGATGAAAAATCTGAAGGAGTCGATAGAAATGGAAGCAAACCCAACCTTGTTAGATAAGGTGAAAGAGGCTCAAAGCAAAGATGAAAAATGTGACACAATAAGAAAGAGGATGACCGATGAGGAGAATGTCAAATTTAAAGTGGATAACAAAGGATTGTTAAGGTTTGAAAATCGTGTTTGGGTACCGTTAGTACCTAAATTACAATAGGAGATTTTGCAAGAGGCTCACAATACGAGATACTCGATACATCCGGGTAGTACGAAAATGTATCAAGATCTACGTCAGCATTTTTGGTGGCCAAACATGAAAAGAGATATTGCAAAATGTGTCAGCCGATGCCTAACTTGTCAGAGGGTAAAGGCAGAATATCAGAGACCAAGTGGATTATTACAGCCGTTAGAGATTCTTGAATAGAAATGAGAGCATATCACGATGGATTTTATGGTAGGACTTCCAGCAACACAGAAGGGATATGACGCTATATGGGTAATTGTAGATCGACTAACCAAGTCAGCGCACTTTTTGTCGATTAAGATTAAGTTTAGTTTGGATCAGTTGGCCAAGCTATATATCAAAGAGATAGTTTCAAGAAATGGAGTGCTGGTATCAATTGTGTCTGACAGAGATCCACGCTTCACGTCAAAATTCTGGAGGAGTCTTGGATGCTGTCGTTAACACCCCAAAATTATTCCTTACTCTAATCACAAAATCAGTATAATAGCAAGTAAAGGTCGAACCCTCAGAGAGTGATATTGCTTCAATAAATTCTAATATTTTCTATTCTAATTAACAATAAATAAATAGGGGGATTTTTTTGAATTAACTATAAGTAACTAAATAAACGAAAATAAATTAATAAGATTAATCAATAAATTAAAATATTCAGTTCTTCAGTTCATTCTTACCCTTACAATTAATTAGATCAATTAATCAATATATATTTATATCCTCGCATGAAACTAATAATCTTAGGTAACAATAAGCTCTGCTACCTATAATTTTCCTTAATTTTAATCTAACAAAATATGTTCTTTATTAGATTCTAACCATTATATAACCTAGAACAAGCTCTCTAAATTTAATATAATGGAAGCATTAATCACAAGGAAATTAGATTATTCTAAGCAACAATCTCATAAGCTCGGATTATTTAACTCATATCATGATAACCATAGCAATAAACAAAAGCTTGACCACAATCATCTATCACTATTTACTACCAACAATTAGGAACAATATCAATTACAAGTAATATAATTCCTAAATCTAGCAATTGATAATAATTTGATCAATCTAATGAGCTCCAATCAAACCAACCAAATTTAATATCAAAAAGCAATTAAAACAGATTATCACAAATAATTTCATACGAGGAAGAATAAATAATATTACTGAATTAATTTATCCATTAATTGTATTTAGGTTTGAAATCCCCTAGAACTGAATAAATAAAAATTAGCCAAACATATTAATAATAATAATAATAATATTAATATGCAAAAGAATTGAGAGAGATATGATACACCTTAGAGAGAGAAAAAGCTCCTAATTATCTTTAATAATCTGCTGAAAAATTATATGAAACTGAAAACATGAGTCTCCTAATATTTTATAGAAATACAATAATAATCCTAAGCTAATGTGGAAAAGAAATCCAATTTGGAATCAAATATTAGCAAAAATCGCGAAAAATCTGCTTCTGGAACAATTTCCGCGCACCAAACAAAGCCCTAAGCCAGTTGACCAAGTCAACCCGCGTCAGCCGCGTTGCTGACGTCACCACGCTCCTCCGCGCATTGCGCGGAGGCTTTCTGCTATCTGTCCAAACGACGTCGTCCGGCCCGCCCGCGTTCTCAGTTTGTTCACTCCGCGCATTGCGCGGTGTATTCTCAGCCCAGACAGAAACGACGTCGTCTCATATTCTCTTTCTGACTTCCGTGCGCGCATTGCGCGCTGCCCAGATTTCCGTTTAATTACGAAAATGCCACCGGTCTCCATCTTCAACTTATTTACAATTTTGCCATCAGCGCCGGTTTTTTACCATTTTGCCACTTAACTTTTGCAGAATTTACAGATTTGCCCCCAAGCTTATTTTTCCTACAAAATAAAATATAAAAATAAATAAAAATAATATAAAAATACTAAAAATAATAAAAACACATAAAATTACATAAATTATATAAAATGACCTAAAACACTAAAAATACTTAAAAACTCACAATTAATTAAGCCTAAAAATACCTAATAAATAGGAATAAAATCCTACTTATCAAATACCCCCACACTTAAATCTTTGCTTGTCCTCAAGCAAAACAAGAATAAAAACAAAAATAAAACTAATAGCCAAACAACTTACTTGAGCAACAGAGCAATATAAATTTCAACATCAGCCTCAAAGATTTTTTAAATGATAACTCAAAGAAAATTTCAAAATCATGCAAAATCTAGAACTTTAACATATTTATTAATCTTACTCTACTCAAGATTTTTGTGTGTGTGTGAATCCAAACGTATCAAACTAATCAAAATTCAGATAAGTTTCGGTTATTAATTACCTTATAAAAGACACATAACAAAACTCAATATATTTATTTTTTACATCATTCTCAGCTAATACAGACAAATATAAATCAGAAGATCAAAAGGTTTTTAATCAATGAAACATACTAGGATTATCAATTTTTTTCTTTCAAATAATTTTTCAATTTTTTTCTTTTAATGGGTGCATTTTATGCTCCATCCCATTTTCTTTCTTTCTTCATTTTTTTTTCACGGTGAGTGCATTTTATGCTCCATCTCACCAACGAGTGCGTTTTACGCTCCATCTCGCTTTTTCATGTGTTTAAGAGTGAGTGCGTTTTACGCTCCATCTCAACCCACCACATATTTTTCTCAATTTAATAATCCTAGAAAAGTACCTAAAATATCTTCCAAATTATATTTTGTCTTATATTTCACTTTAACTAATGATCAAATAAGATATAGAGTTCAAAAATATCTTTCATAAGCATTTAACCATTTAAACTTTCTCTTCATTAAAACTAGCTCAAACAAATGGATATACGTGCATAAAATTTTGAAAAATCTCAAACAAAGTAATAATCAATAAAAAGTCAAAAATTCAAACTAAGCAAAAATTTATCATTTTTCCAAAAGTTATTAAATAAAAATCAAAATTTTATCATCGACTAAAAATTTAAAATCCAATTAACTCATTGCTCAAGCGACACATCCTAAAAATAAAATAAAAAAACTATCCCATTTTCGTAGGAAACTCGGTTACACTTAGCATGTGCAACAAGCCTTTAAACCTCAAGGTTATCTCAAGTGGACGAGTTTTGTCTCGTGAGGGTTTGCAGTGAATTTACCCACAAAATTCAAAATTCAAAATTTTAAAATTTCCTAAAAATAAAACAATTATCCTAAATCCCTTCCCCCACACTTAAAATTTACATTGTCCCCAATGTAAACTATAATGCAAAGAAATAGGCATAAATAACTATAAAAAGAAAAAGGTAAAGAAATGCAAATCTGATTTCTTGGGTTGCCTCCCAAGCAGCGCCTTTGTTTAACGTCATTGGCTCGACTCAGCCCGTCCTTCTCAATCCAAATAAATTGGTTCTGCTAACTCCACAACCTCAATATTCTCGACTTGAAAACCTGGAAGAAAATGTTTAAGTCGATGTCCATTCACCTTGAAGACTTTTCCTGTTTTTGGGCTTTGAAGCTCAACTGCACCATGAGTAAAGACATTAGTAATAACAAAAGGACCAACCCAACGAGAACGCAACTTACCAGGAAATAACTTAAGCCGTGAGTGATAAAGTAAAACTTTTTGTCCAACAGCAAAGGTCTTCCTAGAAATCCTCTTGTCATGAAAGGCCTTCGTCTTTTCCTTGTAAATCTTAGAGCTCTCATATGCCTCATTTCTTAATTCCTCTAACTCTTGTAATTGCAATTTCCTGTGACCTCCCGCTTCTTCCATGTCCAAGTTACATTGTTTGACAGCCCAAAAAGCCTTGTGCTCTAATTCCACAGGCAAATGACAAGGTTTACCAAATACCAGCCTATAGGGTGACATACCTATAGGAGTCTTATAAGCAGTCCTATAAGCCCAAAGTGCATCATCTAACCTCAGACTCCAATCCTTTCTATTTGGTTTGACTATTTTCTCTAGAATGGACTTGATTTCACGGTTGGACACTTCAGCCTGACCATTACTCTGTGGATGATAGGATGTAGAAACCTTATGCATCACATTATATTTCTTGAACAATGCTTCTAACATCCTATTGCAAAAATGCGTTCCTCGATCACTGATGATTGCCCTTGGAGTACCAAACCTGACAAATATGTTAGACTTCACAAAATCTGCAACAACTTTAGAATCATCAGTGCGAGTGGCTTTAGCTTCCACCCATTTGGAAACATAATCAACAGCCAAAAGAATATAAAGATTACCAAAAGAAACAGGAAATGGTCCCATAAAATCAATACCCCACACATCAAATATTTCAACAATTAGAATAGGAGTTTGTGGCATTTGATTTCTACTTGAGATATTACCTGTTCTTTGACAATTTTCACATGATTTACAAAACATATAAGAGTCTTTAAAAATAGTCGGCCAATAGAAACCACATTCTAAAACCTTATGAGCTGTTCTTTTAGGGCCAAAATGTCCTCCACAAGCATACGAGTGACAAAAAGTTAGGATGGACAAGAAATCACTATTAGGCACACATCGTCTAACTATCTGGTCAGCACAAAATTTCCACAGATATGGGTCATCCCATACATAATATTTGACCTCACTCTTAAGCTTTTCTTTTTGAAATTTAGAAAATTCGCTTGGAAAATAGGCACTCACTAAATAATTGACAATATTAGCATACCAAGGTGCAGCTGTATCAAGGGAAAACAAATGCTCATCTGGAAAAGAATCCTGCAGTGGTAGTGCTTCCTCGTTTTGAATCAGCCTACTTAAGTGATCCGCCACCAAGTTGTCCGCTCCCTTCTTGTCTCTAATTTCCAAATTAAATTCTTGTAAGAGCAGAATCCATCTTATGATCCTAGGTTTAGATTCTTTCTTGGTGAGCAGATACCTGAGAGCAGCATGGTCAGAATAAACTACAACTTTAGTACCAAGTAAATAAGATCTAAACTTGTCTAAAGCAAAAACAACAGACAGTAATTCTTTTTCAGTGGTAGAGTAGTTAATCTGAGCAGCATTCAAAGTTCTAGAAGCATAATAAATGGCATGAACAGCTTTATCAATTCTTTGGCCCAAGACGGCCCCTACTGCATAGTTGCTTGCATCACACATGATTTCAAAAGGTAACTTCCAATTTGGTGGTTGAATGACTGGCGCTGAGGTCAATAGTTTCTTCAATTTGTCGAACGCCTCCTTGCACTCATCATTAAAATGAAATTCCACATCTTTTTGTAGCAACTTACACAATGGCAACGCTATCTGTGAGAAGTCTTTGATAAATCTGCGATAGAAACCTGCATGACCAAGAAAAGAACGAATCTCCCGCACACTTGCGGGGTAAGGCAAAGCGGTAACAATTTCTATCTTAGCTTTATCTACTTCTAATCCTTTAGCTGAAACTACATTTCCAAGTACTATACCTTGTTCTACCATAAAATGACACTTTTCCCAATTTAGAACGAGATTAGTTTCTAAGCATCTATCTAACACACGTGTCAAATTATCTAAGCATGCCTCCAAAGTATCACCATGAATTGTGAAATCATCCATAAATACCTCAATACAGTTCTCAATAAGATCAGAAAATATACTTACCATGCATCTTTGAAAAGTACCGGGTGCATTGCAGAGTCCGAAAGACATCCTACGGTATGCAAATGTACCGAATGGGCATGTGAAGGTGGTTTTTTCTTGATCTTCCGGTGCAATCACAATTTGGTTATAACCTGAAAAACCATCTAGAAAACAATAATAAGTATGACCCGCTAGTCTTTCTAACATCTGATCAATAAAGGAGAGAGGAAAATGATCTTTTCTAGTTACAGCATTCAATTTTCGATAATCAATACATACTCTCCACCCTGTTTGCTTACGAGTAGGCACTAACTCATTATTTTCATTCTGAATGACAGTTATACCAGATTTCTTTGGAACTACCTGAACTGGACTCACCCATCGACTGTCTGAAATAGGGTAGATAATACCTGCATCCAATAATTTGATAATCTCTTTCTTCACCACCTCCATCATGGGTGGATTCAATCTCCTTTGAGCCTCTCTTGTCGACTTAGCTCCATCTTCCAGAAGAATTCGATGTGTGCACACAGCCGGACTTATACCCTTAATATCCGCAATTGTCCAACCAAAGACTGTGATGTGGTCCCTCAAAACTCTAAGTAATTTGTCCTCTTGAACTTTGGTAAGATTCTTGGCAATGATTACTGGCAGTGTGTCTTCCCTTCCTAAATATGCATACTTCAGGTGGGTTGGCAATGGCTTTAATTCCACAGTGGGAGCCTGCACAATGGAAGGTAACAATTTTTGATGAGTCACAGGTAATTGAATAAACGAGACAGCATACTTATCTGAAATCTTTGGTAAAGAATGTAATGCAGCTATTGTGTCCTTTAATTCTGAAGTTTTTTCAATCTCTTCTTCTTGTTCTAGCTCCAAACTATCTGCGATAGCAACCTCCAAAGTTTCCTTATGTAATTGGTTGAAGGATTTCTGCACCAAAGAATCAATGATATTAATAGCAAAAACAGAATTAACATCACTAGGGTACCGCATGGCCTCGTAAATATTGAACTGAATCTTTTCGCCGTCGAACTCCATGGTCAAGGTCCCATTATGCACATCAATCATTGTTCTCGCTGTTTTTAGAAATGGTCTCCCTAACAGTATATGAGCAGGGTTTGGAGATGTATCATCCTCCATATCCACAATATAAAAATCTGCAGGAAATATAAGCTCATTGACCTGCACCAACACATCCTCAATCACCCCTCTAGGGTAAGTATTAGTACGGTAAGCCAATTGAATAATAACACCGGTATTCTTTAAAGGTCCTAGATTTAAAGAAACGTAAATAGACAATGGCATAACGTTAATTGACGCTCCTAAATCTAACATAGCCTTTTCAAATCTGGTATTACCTATCTTGCAGGGAATTGTGAACATACCTGGATCCTTACATTTAGGGGGCATTTTTCTTTGAAGGACTGCAGATACATTTTCTCCAACAGACACTTTTTCATCGTCTTTTAATTTCCTCTTATTAGTGCACAATTCTTTCAAAAATTTGGCGTACCTTGGAACTTGCTTGATTGCGTCTAATAGAGGAATATTCACCTCTACCTTCCTGAAGGTCTCTAGAATCTCCTTCTCTTGCTCATCCTTCTTTGAAGTTCTACGATTCCTGGGAGGAAAAGGTAAAGGATTAGACTTAAGTTGGATAGGAGGGTTAGGGATTACCTTTGAAATTTCTGCTTCTTCCTTAGCCTTATCCTTATCAAATTCAACAGTAGCCCTTGGTGTGTCCAACTGCGTTCCACTCCTTAACGTAATAGCACTTGCATTTTCTCTAGGATTTATAACGGTTTGTGAAGGTAACTTTCCTGAGCCTTGAGAATCCAATCGACCAACGGTTGTAGCCAACTGACTTATCTGACTCTCTAGATTGTGAATGGAAGCCCTTGTATCTTGTTGAAACTGTTGGGTTTGGTTCATAAAGGCTTTGAACATATCCTCCAAAGATGTCCCAGAATTTACAGGTGTTACTTGTCGAAGTGGGTACTGTTGTTGAGCTGGTTGGAAACCTTGCTGCCTATTCGGAAAGGCATTTAGTTGCGGTGGTCTATTTCCTCCATAGCTCAGATTAGGATGATCTCGCCATCCTGGATTGTACGTGTTGGCATACGGATCATATCGGCGTTGAGGTTGTCCTTGAAAATTACCCACTGCATTGGCTTGTTGCATACTGTCATCATCTTGCAGTGTTGGACAAGTATCTGTAGTATGATCTGTCAGCAAGCAAATCCCACAAGCTTTTACAGTTGGCATATTTCCTGTAGTCATCTGACGAACCATAGCAGTCAAGTCTGAGATTTGTCGTTCCATATTACTTGAACCAACCTCATTCACCCTCTTTTGTGCATGGTCAATCCTAGTTCCATACTGCTGTGAATTAGCTGCCATGTTTGCAATTAAATTCTTCGCAGCCTCTGGAGTCTTATCGACTAATGCTCCTCCACTTGCAGCATCGAGCATACTCCTATCCATTGGTAGCAATCCCTCATAGAAGTACTGAATGAGGTGTTGATCATCAATTTGGTGTGGCGGACAACTCGAGCATAACTTCTTGAATCTTTCCCAATACTCGTAAAGAGTTTCTCCACTGAACTGTGTGATTGCGCATATCTCCTTCCTTATGTTGGCGACTCTTGAAGCAGGAAAATACTTCTCCAAGAATAACCTTTTCATATCATTCCACGATTGTATCGAACCGGATGGAAGATAATACAACCAATCCTTTGCTAAGTCTGCCAAGGAGAATGAGAATGCTCGAAGCTTAATCTGCTCTTCGGTTACTCCTTGTGGCTTCATGGTAGAGCATACCACATGGAACTCTTTTAGATGCTTGTATGGATCTTCACCTGTAAGACCACGGAAGGTAGGCAAAAGATGAATTAGTCCAGATTTAAGTTCAAAAGCCACATCTAAATTAGGATACTCTATGCATAATGGTTGTTGGTGTAAATTAGTAGTAGACAACTCCCTCATAGTCCTGTTATTAGGGCCAGCCATTTTTTGTTCTTTAGAATCACTTGATGAACTATTTGACAGTAGTTCAAGTGCTACGTTGAGGCCTGGTGATGGAACAAAAGCTTCGTCTAAGTCTGCGGTTGTTCTTCTAAATTGACGAGTCTCTTTCCTTATCCTTTTTGCAGTCTTCTCTATTTCTGGATCAAAATTCAATTCACTAGATTGAGAGGATCGAGTCATACACTACAAAGAAAACAAAGAATAAATAAAAACAATTAAACACTCCCCGGCAACGGCGCCAAAATTTGGATGCTGTCGTTAACACCCCAAAATTATTCCTTACTCTAATCACAAAATCAGTATAATAGCAAGTAAAGGTCGAACCCTCAGAGAGTGATATTGCTTCAATAAATTCTAATATTTTCTATTCTAATTAACAATAAATAAATAGGGGGATTTTTTTGAATTAACTATAAGTAACTAAATAAACGAAAATAAATTAATAAGATTAATTAATAAATTAAAATATTCAGTTCTTCAGTTCATTCTTACCCTTACAATTAATTAGATCAATTAATCAATATATATTTATATCCTCGCATGAAACTAATAATCTTAGGTAACAATAAGCTCTGCTACCTATAATTTCCCTTAATTTTAATCTAACAAAATATGTTCTTTATTAGATTCTAACCATTATATAACCTAGAACAAGCTTTCTAAATTTAATATAATGGAAGCATTAATCACAAGGAAATTAGATTATTCTAAGCAACAATCTCATAAGCTCGGATTATTTAACTCATATCATGATAACCATAGCAATAAACAAAAGCTTGACCACAATCATCTATCACTATTTACTACCAACAATTAGGAACAATATCAATTACAAGTAATATAATTCCTAAATCTAGCAATTGATAATAATTTGATCAATCTAATGAGCTCCAATCAAACCAACCAAATTTAATATCAAAAAGCAATTAAAACAGATTATCACAAATAATTTCATACGAGGAAGAATAAATAATATTACTGAATTAATTTATCCATTAATTGTATTTAGGTTTGAAATCCCCTAGAACTGAATAAATAAAAATTAGCCAAACATATTAATAATAATAATAATAATATTAATATGCAAAAGAATTGAGAGAGATATGATACACCTTAGAGAGAGAAAAAGCTCCTAATTATCTTTAATAATCTGCTGAAAAATTATATGAAACTGAAAACATGAGTCTCCTAATATTTTATAGAAATACAATAATAATCCTAAGCTAATGTGGAAAAGAAATCCAATTTGGAATCAAATATTAGCAAAAATCGCGAAAAATCTGCTTCTGGAACAATTTCCGCACACCAAACAAAGCCCTAAGCCAGTTGACCAAGTCAACCCGCGTCAGCCGCGTTGCTGACGTCACCACGCTCCTCCGCGCATTGCGCGGAGGCTTTCTGCTATCTGTCCAAACGACGTCGTCCGGCCCGCCCGCGTTCTCAGTTTGTTCACTCCGCGCATTGCGCGGTGTATTCTCAGCCCAGACAGAAACGACGTCGTCTCATATTCTCTTTCTGACTTCCGTGCGCGCATTGCGCGCTGCCCAGATTTCCGTTTAATTACGAAAATGCCACCGGTCTCCATCTTCAACTTATTTACAATTTTGCCATCAGCGCCGGTTTTTTACCATTTTGCCACTTAACTTTTGCAGAATTTACAGATTTGCCCCCAAGCTTATTTTTCCTACAAAATAAAATATAAAAATAAATAAAAATAATATAAAAATACTAAAAATAATAAAAACACATAAAATTACATAAATTATATAAAATGACCTAAAACACTAAAAATACTTAAAAACTCACAATTAATTAAGCCTAAAAATACCTAATAAATAGGAATAAAATCCTACTTATCAAGTCTTCAGGAAAGAATGGGGACGCAGTTAAGAATGAGTACATCGTATCATCCGTAGATTGATGGGCAAAGTGAGAGAACAATTCAGACATTGGAAGACATGCTCAGAGCTTGTGTGATGGATTTTAAGGACAGTTGGGAAGACCATCTACCGTTAGTTGAGTTTGCATACAATAATAATTATCATGCGAGCATAGGCATGCCGCCTTACGAAGCTTTATATGGGAGAAAATATAGAACACCTCTATAGTGGGATGAGGAAGGAAAACATCGATTGTTGGGGCCGAAATTGGTTCAACAGATTGTAGAAATTATCAGAGTAATAAGAGCTCGGCTGGTAGCAGCTCAAGATCGTCAGAAGAAATATGCAGATCTACATCGACAAAAGCGAGATTTCGAAGTAGGAAGTTTTGTGTTTATGAAAGTGTTTCCCTGGAAAGGGAATATTCGATTTAGGAAGAAAGGGAAGTTGAGTCCAAGATTCATAGGACCGTTCGAAATATTGAAGAGAGTGGGTGAAGTGGCGTGGTAGCTCTACCTCCTGAACTGGAGCATATCCATAATATGTTTCACGTGTCAGTGTTGCAATCATACACGCTTGATTACAAGCACGTTATATCCTATGAGCCAATATAAGTTGAGAAAGACTTATCATATAAAGATATTTTTATCCAGATATTAGATAGAAAAGAGCAAAAATTACGAAATAAGGTTATACATTCTGTTAAAGTCTTTTGGAGGAACCACAACGCTCAGGAAACTACGTGGGAGCTTGAGAAAAAGATGAGAAATAATTATCCGTATCTTTTTGAGTAGCTTTAGATTTGTAATTTCGAGGACGTAATTCTTATAAGGGGGGAGAATGTAATGAAACTGAATTCTATTTGTCATTTTAATTATAATTATTAAATAATTAACAATGAATTAAAAAAAATTATACTAATTAATTGTGCATTAAATAATTTAATAAATATACTTGTGTATGTGTATACTTATCTAATAATGAAACAAGGTGATATAATTAAATAAAGCAAGTCTAATTGAATTATGTTATAGGTCCAAAGGATATATTAAACTAGGTCCAATAAATTTACCTAGTAGTCCATGTAATTAATTTAAAACTTGATTCATGTAATAATTAAACTAGCCCAATGCTTGTTTTAATTAAATGTAACATAGGTTATTTAATGTTAGCCCAATAAAATAATTAAATTGAGCCCAACTAAATTAAATGGATGAGCTCAACTTATTTAATTCATAAGTCCAAAGTGGAGCCAAATAAAAAGTCAAAATGTTGGTCAATATATATATATATATGTGTGTGTGTATACGCATGTATAAACATTAAAAATTAAAGCAAAAATGGCCGAGTATTGTAGGGTCCCCAAGGGTGGCTTGTTTGCTTCATGTTGCTTCTAACACACTCTTTTCTATAGTTATTCAACCACCCATGTCAATCACCTAGTCATTCAAGCAAATTGTGATCACATTTAGCTCTAAATTGACCAATGCTAGTGAATTAGGAGGGTTAATGAAGGATTAGCAAGAGGCTATAAATAGAGTGCTCCACCAATGCTTTATGTTAGTTAGTCATTTTGCTATAGCATTATAGAGAGAAAAGAAAGAGCTTCCAAGAGAGAAAAGTAAGAATACTCTTGTGGGTTGAGATTTCACCAAGAAAGATTGCTAGATAATAGTCAAGGTGGAGTCCCTAGTGAAGTTCCTAGCCAAAAGAAGAAAAGAATCCAAGAGCATAAAGTTCAAAAGTGCTCTATCTACTTCTTAGTTCATTTTTTTTCTATGGTCAAAAAGTATTTTTAACTGATTAAAAGTTATTTCGATGATCTAGAAGTCTTAAACTATGATATATTGGTAGATTCATGGTTTGATATGTGTTGAAGGTTGTTTTATTTGATGATGATGACTGTTGTAAAAAAATGATTGTGGCAAATGTGCTTATATGGTTGATTGTCCATATGTATCTGACTACGTGCTTATGTGTTAATGTGTCTATGTGCTTACTTGATTATGTGCGTATATGTTTTAAAGTGCTTATGTGGTTAATTGAC
Source organism: Hedera helix (assembly GCA_947179155.2). NCBI lineage: Eukaryota > Viridiplantae > Streptophyta > Magnoliopsida > Apiales > Araliaceae > Hedera > Hedera helix. The sequence continues at coordinate 12,097,632 of OX359269.1, forward strand.
TAAATGATAACATGCTAATTTAAATATGTGTCTACATGATCATGTGTGTATGATATATATTACCTGATTCAAATATTGTGATTTGCACACTTATATAGCACAATATGATCTTGTTGAAAACTATATGCTGCTTATAATAAGAGTAAAAGTTATCTGGTTCAAATGTTGTAAAGTCCTTTTGAAAGGAATTATGTGTACAAAGGACTTAGGTAAAAGATCAGAAATGTTAGGTTGGTCTTTCCGTAGAAGTTACTCTGCATTAAAGATAAATACTATAAGTAGAGTAATATAAGATTAAATCATAGTTGTATGGCAAAGTTTGTAAAGTCCTTTCAATGTAATGATGTAATGATGTACAAGGACTTAGTTAGAAAAGATCAAATCTGTTAAGCTGATCTTATGTTATATTTGTTCAGTCAGTCTAATCGTAAAATGGACTCTACGATTCCAAGCAAAGAAGACTCAACGATTCAGTCTGTTCGTAGAGTGGATTATACGACTCCATACCAGGATAACTCTACGATCATCAAGGAGAGACAGCTGTGCAAGAGTTCTACAGAAAATACAAGCTGAATTGAAGAATTGATCAAGTACAAAACGTAGAGCAGAACTCTACGATCGTCGATCCAATAGCTAAGAAAGCCTTCAGAAAACGTAGAACCAGAGAAGAAATGTACTCTACGATATGCACAAACTGACAAGATCGTAAAGAGGATTCAAAGAGCAAGCACAATACGTTAACTCTACGTTTTGCACAGATAGAAGAAATCGTAGAGTGAAACCAGAAGATAAGACAATTGTTCTACACATGGTATAATCGTTGAGCAGAAATAAAGGATGCGCTAACAAAGAAAACAACTCAACGATTCCACTGAAAAGCAAAGCCTGCAGTTAACAACTCTACGATCTGAACAAAATAGTAAGATCGCAGAATAAGAGAGAAGATCGCTCTAACTCAACCATTTACCCGACATACTTCAAGTAATGAGTGGAGCTGAATTCATAAGAGTCTGAATGGACAGACAATCACTCTACAAATTCACCATCAGAAGCAGTAAAGGAATAGAACTGCAATATGGTGCAAGAGAAGAGAGAATATTCCTCTTCCAGATTAGAGAAAGATTAAATGTTGTTAAGGAACAGATGCATGTCAGTGTCACAGAGGACTTTGTGACCAGACGACTATAAGTAAGAACCTACTACTCAGCAAGCTGGTAAAAATAATCAGACTAATAGGACATCTCTGACAGCAATAGAGCAGCTGGTTATTAAAGTCAAAGAAGATATTTAATGATGAATCAGAATGTTAAATATATAATAATCCTTGATATACAACTCTGGAAGTGCAACGGGTAAAAATGCAGAAAGCAAAGGTACAGGTTGATGTGACAATACATATGTCAAAAAAGGGAAGAAGCACTGACACAAGCAACAGAAAATCAATATCAAAGATATCAAGGATCTGTACAAAGCCAAAGGAACCCAACGGATCTTTTGAAACGGTAAAATATGCACAAATATATATATAAAGATAAATGCTCACAAAGAGAGTTGTTGTTGAAAATAAAAGAGAGGATGGTGGACAACAACATATCGTAGAACGAAACAAAAATGAATATGCTGAAGAACACTCTACGATCCACCAGAACACTAACACTGAATTGAGAGAGACATAGAGAGAAATGACTCTATTGCAAGATAAGTGTTCAAAGCTGCTAAGCATGTGAAAAAGAGAAGCCTAAATGCTAACTTGATACGGACATGTTAGCTACTGAGTACCAAAAAGGAGAAGCTTCACCGTCATCTTAGAAGCACATCTCGAGAGGCGATAAAATGTCTATGATAAGAAGGAACAACTGAGTACCAAAAGGAAGGAGCTTCACAGTCATCTCAGAAGTTCGTCTCGAGAAGTTATCAAGTACCAAAGGAGCTGAATTGCCAAAGCTTAGCAGTACAATGGGTGATCACAAGTAGCTATTGAGCATACAAAGAAGCCAAGCATCATTGCCGAACTCAATATCATTTCAAGCATGATCACATCCTGCTACTGAGTATTTAAAGATAATGGAACTTAAAGTATAACTCAGCAGCAACTCCAACATCTATCAACAAACAAGGAGCCAAGTCTGCTGGACTTGAAGAGGGCAGTTGTGTCCTTGTCTTAGTGACTAAAGGAGCCAAGTCTGCTGGACTTGAAGAGGGCATTTGTGTCATTGTCGTAGTGACTAAACTAGCCAAACCTGCTGGGTTTGAAGGGTTCTGTATGAGCCATCCTTAGTGGATTTCCTACTTGTTAAAGTAGAAGAGTGGAGTAGGAGTTATTCAGTCTCCGAACCACTTAAACTTTCTGGTGTCATTTACATTCTGTCATATATAGATATAACTGCTATGATTGGTTTACTGAACAAATGACTATCTTTAATACAGTCTAAACTTAACTAAGAAGTTTTATAAATCTTTAAGGAGAGTTTTTCAAACTAATATTCCGCTGTGCAAACTAATCTTGATTAAATGAACTATTTGGTAATATTATTTACTTTTAAGGAAAAAAAAATTAAGAGATCTATTCAACCCCCCCCCCCCCCCTTCTAGATCACTTGTGTGCCTCTGGGAACTAACAATATGTTTAATACATATATTTGTATGTATAGTATGCAAATAAATGGAAGAAAAGTTCATATAATGTTTTACCAATAAAACCCTATTTAGCTATGTATTATTTATTGTGTAGTTTAAATACAAGTTTAATATTTGATTTCTATGGCTAGAAAGCTATATTTATGAGTTAAAAAGATTACCCAATTTGAATATCTCAAAAATATGGAAAAATGAGCAAATTATGGCTTTTACCGCAAACTATGTCGTTTTAAAACCCTAGAGTGATCGATCTCGAATATTATGTTAAAAACGTTTTCGAAAACGAGATCGAACTATAAAATGTTAAAAAACAACAAGTTAGAATGATAATAAAACTGATTTGGTGTGTTTTGGACATGTATATCTCATTTTATAAAAGATTGAACCAAAGAAATCAAAGTTGAAAAATTAAGATTTTGAAAATTTTGATAACCAAAGATTGAACCTGTAATGTCCTAGAATTTCCACATTTTTATTAATTAAAATATTAATTTAATTTCCAACGAGTTAGTTTTATGAGATTATTTAAATCTTTTTATGTGATTAATTAATTATGTGATTAAATAATTATGTAATTAATTACTAAAATTAATTAAAGGGGGTCACTAATATGTTATTAAATTAGTGAACAAACCCTAAAGTTTTAATATCAAAATAATTGATAAGTTTCCTATTAATTAAATATTCAATTAAATTGAATATAATGAGTGAATTAAATATAATAAATTAATTAATATGATTATTAATTAATGTAAATAATGTGAAATATTAATAATAATATTTATTAGTCCATTTAGTAATACTTATGGGTTAGAATATTTAATTATTTATTCAATATAATTATTTATTTAATCATGGATTGAATAATTAATGTGTAAATTATTAAATTAGCCCAACATGGGTCAATTAGTAGCCCAAGTGGAGAATAATAAAATTTGACAATTTAGTAGCCCAAACAATTTAATAGAAGCCCAATTGGTATTTTAAATTAAAGCCCAATGATTGGCCCACTTGGAAAAATGATTAAATAACTTATTAATTAATTAAAAGTGGAATGTGACACTCATTTTGGGACAAATCAAAAGTCACCAGCCGAGAGCCTTCAAGAAGGAGGAGAGAGAATGTGTTATTTTTATTATTATTATTATTATTTGATTTTTCATTTATTTAATTAAAAAGGATTGCTTGTATTGATTTTTTTTGTACATGGGCACCATGCTTCTTTTCACCTAATGTGGTTAACTTGTGTAAGTATCCAATAGGTGCATGATGGGCTAAAACTATTAGATATATTATGTATCTATCATATTTGCAAGTATACTTACAAAATTAGGAGCATTGTGTTAGTCATTCTTCTTCTTCCATTTTCCAAGCTAGAGAGAGTTTGAGAGCAAAATATTTTGAGAGAGAGCAAGAGAAGGAGAAGGAGTGCTAAGCTAGTGCATGTCATCTTCTTTCACAACATACTTTGGGAGAAAAAGAAGAATAGCCATTAAATCAAGGTAATTGTTATTTTAAATGAAATTTTATTTTTAAATAAAATAAATCATCATGTTAGTATAAACATGTTAATATGGTTATTAATGTGTAGTGGTAATATATATGCCATGTTTGAGTTTAATATGCTTGGTTTGTATTTTGGTATATTTTATATGCTAAAATATTTATTTAATAGTGTGTAAACAAGTTTTGGAATTTATGTCCAAAAATATTTTTATAAAACTTAGGTTTGATGTTCTAATATTATAGAACATTAAATCATGAGAAAAACAAAGTTTGAATCACTCAAAATGGAGTTTTATACAAAAAGTTATGATTTATGGTAGTTTATGTGATGTAAAATTTTTTATAAAAAAATAATGATATTAAATCATGAAAAATTATTTTTTTATGTTATAAATTAATATAAGGTAATTGGTGATTTTTTTGGATTTTTATTGAGCATTTAAAGCTTACTTGATGTTATAATTTTTATTAAAGTGGGTATTTTCTGGTCACTGTTCACGTTCTGTGGGAAGAAAATTTTTTAAGGCTTTTCGCGCAATGCGCGGCTGCCACTGTTCACCGAGGACGCGGAGCCAAACGACGTCGTTTGGCGTCCGTGAAATTTTACTCCGCGCGTCATGCGCGGAGGCCATTTCCGGGGTTTCAAAAACGACGCCGTTTTGGTCCGAAAAACTGGTAACGCGCGCCATGCGCGAGAACTGTTTCCGGCAAAATTACATTTATGCCCCTCCGCGTTTTTCTTGGCAGAATTACCATTTTGCCCTTCGATCAGTTTTCTGATTATTTACGAAATTGCCATCGGTCCGGTTTTTCAACTTATTTACGAAAATGCCATTCGGGTTAATTTTAATTAATTTAAATATTTAAAAATTAATTTAAAATTATAACAAAAATAATAATAATACAAAAATAATATTGGGGAGGATATTTTTCATTAAGTTTAATATTTAAATATTTTAAATATTAATCTAGTTAGCTAAACCATGGTTAAGTTAAATAAATTTATTATTTATTTATTATTTTAAATGTTAATAATAAATAAAGATGATAAATTAGTAATTATTATTAAATGCCTATTAAATAATACTTAAAGAGAGATAAAATTTATAAATTAATTATTTATTATTTAAAAATTATTAAATAATAAATAAGGATAATTAAGTAATTAATTATTATTTAATTAACATTAAATAACGATTAATGGAAATTAAGTTATTAGAGTAATAATTTATTATTTAATTTAAATAATAAATAAGAATGATTTGATTATTATTTAACCTTAAATAATAATTAAAATTAATTAAATAATTAATTATTATTTAATTGACATTAAATAATAATTAAAGAGGATTAAGATTAGTAAACTATTATTTAATTTTCTTAATTAAATAATAAGTAAGGTTAATTACTTAGTTAATTATTGGTTGATTAACATTAAATTAAATAAGATTAAAACTAAGTTAATAATTATTTATTATTTAATTATAATTAAATAATAAGTAAGTACAATTAGTTATTATTTATTTTAAATAATAACTAGAGTTAATTAATTAATTTCTATTAAATCAATATTAAATAGTAATTAAAAAGAGATTGAGTTAATAAAATAAATTGAATTTAATTAAACAATTATAATAAGTTGTTTAAAGGTTTAATAAGTCTCCAACACTTAAGTAAAATATTTTCTAACTTATTAAATTATTAACCTAATATGATTGAGGGTCTATAAGGTTAATAACATTGTTTTGACTAATGTAATTTATGTGTTAGTACTTATGTGGTAAATAAGTTCGTTATTAAGCATATAGTTATGCAAATACGTCTTACTAATTATTAGACCGACTTTATTAATGTTAGGTCTTTCAAAGCAAGTTAGTTAAAGCTAGACAATTATTGTAGCTGAGCAAACAGGCAAGTTCTCTAACCCTACTCAATTATTATCGTTGAACAAGTTTCCATACTTGTATTTATTGTTAAAGCTTGAAGTGGTTTAATTATTTAAAATTATTCCACATCCATATTATTTATAAAATCGCACTTAGTGCATTTGAAGCTTGTTAGTTCTTGATTCATGAACTGTATTAAAAATGTCTGAAGCTAATAGTTCAGCTAGACATTGCGTTTCTAAATTCAATAACTTGAATACTTTTAAAAGCTTATCCAAACCATTGTTGGGTGCGGATTTTCTTATATTAAGTCTGAGAATTGAACAACCCTAAATTAGGGGATTTTGTGTCGGGAAACCGACTTTGGGCGCCAGTGACTAAATGTAATGCATATACAGCGGGTTGAATAGGCTGATCCCCTTGAAAACCAAACAACTCAAAGGGTCAGAGGAAACTCTATTATACCCTAGTTAGTTCAGGGTCCTTAGTGACCACTCAGCATTTTAAGATTCAAATATTCTGTTTATTAAAATTTGAATCCTGTTTCATTCACAATTGTTATATCTATTGTTGAACCATTGATGATCTTTCCCATTCATTCATGATATATTAAATCTATATGATTGTTCTAAACTTGCTGAGCAAACTAGTTGCTCATTCTTGCTATATCATGAACCATTTTTCAGATAATCCTGATTGCTCCAGGAAGGATAAGGGAAAAGGAAAGGCCAAAGCTTAAGTAGCTTATGCATGCTAGTTAGATCTTTATTTATGTATTTACGGTTGTTAAACCTTTTGTAATTCCTTATGATAGGAACTGTTTTTATGTTAAGGTTAATAGACCCTGGTATTGTAACCTTTTGAAGGGAACCAATATGTATTATTCCGCGATATTTAAATGCAATGTATGTATTTAATTGTTAGTAATGTGTTGAATAGTGAGAACCAAACTCAAGGTTATGGAACCCGGATTTGGGGTCGTCACAGGTTGGTATCAGAGCTGTAGGTTAGAAACGTTAGGATTTGCGAAACCTAAGTTATAACCTTAGTATTAAACTCATATCGAGTGCGTTAGGGGATGAATCGGGGAGATTCATCATGTTGTGTAATTTTGGAGATGGATTGAGAAAATCCATCGAGCCGAGATGTACATGATAAAATATCATTTCATTTCATCAATGAATATATTTTATTGCTGTACTAACGTGTGTTATTGTTTTATGATATAGGATGGCAGAGATCGGACAGTCGAGTCGCACTGCTGAGGAGGACTATATTGATATCCATATGGATACTGCACAGCCGCTGGTGGCTGCACCCGTAGAGGAGCCAGAGTCAGATCCTGAGGAGGGGGATCGTGTGGAGCCCGTTTGGGGCGGAGTCATGAGGCCTTACAGTGAGGATGAGGCAGAGTCAGAGGAGTCTGAGGAGGAGGAGTCAGCTGATGGCATGGGCACCACTGCCGCTGACATCATAGAGGGACTGACCGATAGGAACGAGGGGCTGGAGGCAAGGGTCCAGCATCTAGAGGAGCAGAATCTGACCCACCAGCACATGGAGGATCAGTATAGGGATGCGGCTTATCAGTTCTCTGGCGAGAACACAGAGCTGAAGGAGAGGATTGTGGGACTTGAGGATCAGGTGCAGGAGTACGAGAATTCGGTGGAGCACTTTGCAGTGCTGACACATCAGCTGGTAGATCAGGATGTGGAGCTGCAGGCTAAGTTAGCAGTAGCTGAGACTAGGTTAGCCGAGGCTGAGCTGAAGGTTCAGCAGGTTCAGGCAGAGAAGGCCGCCATCCGTGCACACTGGCAGGAGGCGATAGAGGACCGAATAGAGATGGAGAGACAGCGGGATGCTGCTCATGGTCAGATAATGGAGCTAGAGGAGGAGGTCCGCGAGAAGCGGGTAAGGACGGATAGACTTAGCTACGTCTACCGATCTTCATATGGTAGGCTTCAGAGCAGGGTGCACTACTACCCAGCTGAGGAGGGTCAGTCTATGCACACCATCAGCAGGAGTGTGGTGATGGCCATCGGGGATGAGGAGTATGATGACGCGATCCGTAGGGGGATGCGCATTCAGTAGTAGTAGTAGTTGTTTTCTAATTTCGTATGTAAATAGATGCAGTAGAACCCAACTTTTGTTTTATTAGAGGGTTAATATGTCACTAAATCCCAACTCTAGGAAGTTGTAGGATATGTCAGATCCCATCTTTTGTAGCTTCTCAGGGATAGAAGCATTTATAGCAGTATGTTATCGATGTAAAGTGCTATGCACCACTGTTTTAGCATATGAGTATAAATGCAGTTGAATTTATGTTTATATGCGTGTTGAAATAATTACTTGTATTTTAGCTCAACATTGTCTAAGATACAAAATAATGAAATGAAAAAGATGAAACCAGTATAATAATGTAAATTTTTGTTTATAACAGAAAATGCCGCCACGTAGACAACCACCAAGGAACCAGGGGGTAGAAGAGTCAGTTAACAACGACGCGGGGGGACACAACGTAGACCCTATGCAAAACTTCGTCGACATGCTAGCTGAGGCAATGCAAAACCGCCACCCTGTAGTAGCAAATCCGCCACCACCACCAAATCAGTTGGCGAATTTTAAAGATTTTAAGGCGGTGGGACCGCCAGAGTTTAGGGGAACGTCGGATCCGATAGAGGCCCAGTCATGGATAAAGGAAATAGAGAAAGCGTTCGTTATCGCGAGGGTAGCTGAGGAGCAAAAGACAATCTTTGCTACCTATATGATGAAGGGAGAGGCCAATTTCTGGTGGGAAGCCAATCAGAATAGGGCTGGCGAGGGGGTGGTGTCATGGACAAGATTTAAGGAAATATTCGATGAGAATTATTTCCCGAAGAGTATGAAAAGTAGGATGGAAGTGAAATTTCTAGAACTGAAGCAGGAAAACATGTCGGTACCTGAGTACGCGGCAAGGTTTAATGAGCTGGCCAGGTTCGCTCCACATCAAGTGGATACGGAGGAACGCAAGGCCAGAAGATTCGAAAATGGATTGAGACCTTGGATATTCAACAAGGTAGCGGTACTGCAGATTGACTCATTCGCAACTTTGTTGGAGAAGTCAATCATTGCTGAAGGAGGAAGCGACGCATTAACCAAGTACAACCAGGAGAGAAACAAAAAGAAAAATGAAGGGGGAAGCAAGAACAGTAACAGTGGGGGAAATAATAACAACAATAACAACAACAAGCGCAAATGGGACAACAGCAGCAACGACAAGAGCTCGGGGAATCAACAAGGAAGTGTTCAGAAAAAGCCAGCATGCAATATATGTGGAAAGAACCACTTCGGGGAGTGCAGGAAAGGGAAGAATACGTGCTATAATTGTGGGCAGGTGGGACATATTTCTCCAAATTGTCCCCTTCCAAAGAAAGTGAGATGCTTTTCTTGCGGAGCATCTGACCACCTGATAAAAGATTGCCCTAAGAAGAAGAATGACGGGGGTAGCGGCTACAGGGGCAATAACAACAAATTGGCTATCGGGGGACCGGTACCACAGAACAAGCCGACAGCCCGGACGTTCAATATGACGGTGCAAGATGCCGTGGGGTCAAAAGACGTGGTGTCAGGTATTATTCCGATCAATAATATAAATGCATATGTATTGTTTGATTCGGGTGCTACCTGTTCATTTGTGTCTGATGATTTCGCTAGACGATTAGAGTTGCCTAGGGACAAACTAGAAAACTCAATGAACATAGAAGTTGCTAATAAAGAAGTGATTCCGGTAGAGTACATACATAGAAATTGTTGTGCTGAAATCAGGGGTCAGAAATTAAATGTGAATCTAATTCCAATACGTCTGGGGGAATTTGATGTAATACTTGGGATGGATTGGTTGTTTAACCACGGGGCGATAATTGATTGTCAGAAGAAGTGCATACACCTTAAGACACCAAATAAGTCTAAGGTCGTGTTTTATGGCAGCAAATCGTCAAGACAGTCTTCTTGTCTGACGATGATGCAGGCCAAGAAATTATTGAAGAAAGGTTGTGTAGGGTATTTGGCTCATGTGGTTGACACACAAGTGGTGAGTCCCGAGATGGAGCAAATACCAGTAGTTAGGGAGTTTACGGATGTTTTTCCAGATGTACTGTCGGGTTTACCGCCGGACAGGGAGATAGAATTTGTGATTGATTTAGTACCGGGGACAGCACCGATATCGAAAGCACCATATAGGATGGCTCCGGTAGAACTAAAGGAATTGATGGTGCAATTGCAGGAATTGTTAGACAATAAGTACATTCAGCCAAGTGTTTCTCCATGGGGAGCACCGGTGCTGTTTGTAAAGAAGAAGGATGGATCGATGAGATTGTGTATGGATTATAGAGAGCTGAATAAGGTGACAATTAAGAACAAGTACCCGTTACCACGAATTGACGATCTTTTCGATCAATTGAAAGGGGCGAAGTACTTTTCAAAAATTGACTTAAGGACTGGTTATCATCAGTTGAAAGTCAGGAAGGAGGATATACCCAAGACGACATTCAGAACTCGATATGGGCATTATGAGTTTCTGGTGATGTCGTTTGGACTAACGAATGCGCCAGCCGCATTTATGGACATGATGAACAGAATATTCAAGCAATACTTGGATAAATTTGTAGTCGTGTTCATTGACGATATTTTGGTGTATTCCAAAACGGAGGAAGAGCATGCTGAACACCTAAGATTGGTGTTGGAGATTTTACGGAAGGAGCGGTTGTACGCTAAGTTTTCAAAGTGTGAATTCTGGTTGGAAAAAGTTCAATTTTTAGGTCATGTTATTGACAAGGAGGGAGTTTCGGTTGATCCGGCGAAGGTTGAATCGGTAATGAATTGGGAACAACCAAGGACGCCGACAGAAGTAAGAAGTTTCTTAGGGTTAGCGGGTTACTATCGGAGGTTCATTCAAGACTTCTCAAAGATAGCAACACCGTTGACCAACTTAACAAGAAAGACGGTGAAATACGTGTGGACGGAGAAGTGTGAGGAAAGTTTTCAGGAGTTAAAGAAAAGACTTAAGCACCTGTATTGACCTTACCAGACGATACATGAGGCTTTACGGTCTACAGTGATGCATCGCACAAGGGGCTTGGCTGTGTGCTTATGCAAAATGGCAAAGTCGTTGCGTATGCGTCCAGGCAATTAAAAGATTATGAGAAGGGATATCCTACCCACGACTTGGAATTGGCAGCGGTAGTATTTGCCCTTAAAATTTGGAGACATTATCTGTACGGAGAAAAATGTGAGATATTCACAGACCATAAGAGTCTGAAGTATATCTTCACACAGAAGGAGTTGAATATGAGGCAACGGAGATGGTTGGAATTGATCAAAGATTATGATTGTGAAATTCTATATCATCCCGGCAAGGCCAACGTAGTAGCGGATGCTCTGAGTAGAAAGAGCAGGGAGAAATTGTTCATATTGACAGATCAAGAACAATTGGTTCAAGAGATGGCTCGAATGGAGTTGGAAGTGAGAAGTCCAAACGAGTCAATAGAAGTCGAGGTGAGCCCAACCTTGTTAGATAGGGTGAAAGAGGCTCAAGACAAAGATGAGGAATGTGACAGAATCCGGAAGAGGATGACCGATGGAGAAGAGGTCAAGTTTAAAATTGATAGCATGGGATTGCTGAGATTTGAAAATTGTGTTTGGGTCCCGCTAGTGCCTGAATTACGAGAGGAAATTTTGCAAGAGGCCCACAGTACGAGATACTCGATACATCCGGGGAGTACGAAGATGTATCAAGATCTACGTCAGCATTTTTGGTGGCCAAATTTAAAAAGGGAGGTTGCAGAATGTGTCAGCCGATGCCTAACTTGTCAAAGGGTAAAGGCCGAACATCAGAGACCAAGTGGATTGTTACAGCCGTTAGAAATTCCTGAGTGGAAATGGGAGCATATCACAATGGATTTCGTGGTAGGACTTCCAGCAACACAGAAGGGATATGACGCAATTTGGGTGATTGTGGATCGGCTAACAAAGTCAGCGCACTTTTTGCCGATCAAGATTAGGTTCAGTTTGGATCAGTTGTCCAAATTGTACATCAAAGAGATAGTTTCAAGACATGGGGTGCCGGTATCGATTGTGTCAGACAGAGATCCGCGCTTCACGTCAAAATTTTGGAGAAGTCTTCAGGAGAGATTGGGGACACAGTTGAGAATGAGTACAGCGTATCATCCGCAGACCGATGGGCAAAGTGAGAGAACAATTCAGACATTGGAAGATATGCTCAGGGCCTGCGTAATGGATTTCAAGGGCAGTTGGGAAATCCATCTACCACTAGTTGAGTTTGCATATAACAACAGTTATCATGCGAGCATAGGTATGCCGCCTTACGAAGCTTTATATGGCAGAAAATGCAGAACACCTCTATGTTGGGATGAGGTAGGAGAACGCCGACTGTTGGGGCCAGAATTGGTTCAACAGACGGTAGAAATTATCAAGGTAATAAGAGCTCGGCTAGTAGCAGCTCAAGACCGTCAAAAGAAATACGCCGATTTACATCGACAGAAACGAGACTTCGAGGTGGGGAGTTTTGTGTTCATTAAGGTATCTCCCTGGAAAGGGAAGATCAGGTTTGGAAAGAAGGGGAAATTGAGTCCAAGGTTCATAGGACCGTTCGAAATATTGAGAAGAGTGGGTGAAGTAGCATACGAGGTAGCTTTACCTCCTGAATTGGAACATATTCACAATGTGTTTCACGTGTCGGTGTTGCGGCCATACAAACCAGACTACAAGCACGTTATCTCCTATGAACCAATTCAAGTCGGAAAGGACTTATCATATGAAGAAGTTCCTGTTCAGATACTCGATAGGAAGGAACAAAAACTGAGAAATAAGATAATTCATTCTGTCAAAGTACTTTGGAGGAATCACGCCATTGAAGAAGCTACGTGGGAATTAGAGGAGGAAATGAGGGCAAATTACCCGTTTTTATTTGAGTAACCTTATTTTACAATTCCGAGGACGGAATTTTTATAAGGAGGGGAGAATGTAATGTCCTAGAATTTCCACATTTTTATTAATTAAAATATTAATTTAATTTCCAACGAGTTAGTTTTATGAGATTATTTAAATCTTTTTATGTGATTAATTAATTATGTGATTAAATAATTATGTAATTAATTACTAAAATTAATTAAAGGGGGTCACTAATATGTTATTAAATTAGTGAACAAACCCTAAAGTTTTAATATCAAAATAATTGATAAGTTTCCTATTAATTAAATATTCAATTAAATTGAATATAATGAGTGAATTAAATATAATAAATTAATTAATATGATTATTAATTAATGTAAATAATGTGAAATATTAATAATAATATTTATTAGTCCATTTAGTAATACTTATGGGTTAGAATATTTAATTATTTATTCAATATAATTATTTATTTAATCATGGATTGAATAATTAATGTGTAAATTATTAAATTAGCCCAACATGGGTCAATTAGTAGCCCAAGTGGAGAATAATAAAATTTGACAATTTAGTAGCCCAAACAATTTAATAGAAGCCCAATTGGTATTTTAAATTAAAGCCCAATGATTGGCCCACTTGGAAAAATGATTAAATAACTTATTAATTAATTAAAAGTGGAATGTGACACTCATTTTGGGACAAATCAAAAGTCACCAGCCGAGAGCCTTCAAGAAGGAGGAGAGAGAATGTGTTATTTTTATTATTATTATTATTATTTGATTTTTCATTTATTTAATTAAAAAGGATTGCTTGTATTGATTTTTTTTGTACATGGGCACCATGCTTCTTTTCACCTAATGTGGTTAACTTGTGTAAGTATCCAATAGGTGCATGATGGGCTAAAACTATTAGATATATTATGTATCTATCATATTTGCAAGTATACTTACAAAATTAGGAGCATTGTGTTAGTCATTCTTCTTCTTCCATTTTCCAAGCTAGAGAGAGTTTGAGAGCAAAATATTTTGAGAGAGAGCAAGAGAAGGAGAAGGAGTGCTAAGCTAGTGCATGTCATCTTCTTTCACAACATACTTTGGGAGAAAAAGAAGAATAGCCATTAAATCAAGGTAATGGTTATTTTAAATGAAATTTTGTTTTTAAATAAAATAAATCATCATGTTAGTATAAACATGTTAATATGGTTATTAATGTGTAGTGGTAATATATATGCCATGTTTGAGTTTAATATGCTTGGTTTGTATTTTGGTATATTTTATATGCTAAAATGTTTATTTAATAGTGTGTAAACAAGTTTTGGAATTTATGTCCAAAAATATTTTTATAAAACTTAGGTTTGATGTTCTAATATTATAGAACATTAAATCATGAGAAAAACAAAGTTTGAATCACTCAAAATGGAGTTTTATACAAAAAGTTATGATTTATGGTAGTTTATGTGATGTAAAATTTTTTATAAAAAAATAATGATATTAAATCATGAAAAATTATTTTTTTATGTTATAAATTAATATAAGGTAATTGATAATTTTTTTGGATTTTTATTGAGCATTTAAAGCTTACTTGATGTTATAATTTTTATTAAAGTGGGTATTTTCTGGTCACTGTTCACGTTCTGTGGGAAGAAAAATTTTTAAGGCTTTCCGCGCAATGCGCGGCTGCCACTGTTCACCGAGGACGCGGAGCCAAACGACGTCGTTTGGCGTCCGTGAAATTTTACTCCGCGCGTCATGAGCGGAGGCCATTTCCGGGGTTTCAAAAACGACGCCGTTTTGGTCCGAAAAACTGGTAACGCGCGCCATGCGCGAGAACTGTTTCCGGCAAAATTACATTTATGCCCCTCCGCGTTTTTCTTGGCAGAATTACCATTTTGCCCTTCGATCAGTTTTCTGATTATTTACGAAATTGCCATCGGTCCGGTTTTTCAACTTATTTACGAAAATGCCATTCGGGTTAATTTTAATTAATTTAAATATTTAAAAATTAATTTAAAATTATAACAAAAATAATAATAATACAAAAATAATATTGGGGAGGATATTTTTCATTAAGTTTAATATTTAAATATTTTAAATATTAATCTAGTTAGCTAAACCATGGTTAAGTTAAATAAATTTATTATTTATTTATTATTTTAAATGTTAATAATAAATAAAGATGATAAATTAGTAATTATTATTAAATGCCTATTAAATAATACTTAAAGAGAGATAAAATTTATAAATTAATTATTTATTATTTAAAAATTATTAAATAATAAATAAGGATAATTAAGTAATTAATTATTATTTAATTAACATTAAATAACGATTAATGGAAATTAAGTTATTAGAGTAATAATTTATTATTTAATTTAAATAATAAATAAGAATGATTTGATTATTATTTAACCTTAAATAATAATTAAAATTAATTAAATAATTAATTATTATTTAATTGACATTAAATAATAATTAAAGAGGATTAAGATTAGTAAACTATTATTTAATTTCCTTAATTAAATAATAAGTAAGGTTAATTACTTAGTTAATTATTGGTTGATTAACATTAAATTAAATAAGATTAAAACTAAGTTAATAATTATTTATTATTTAATTATAATTAAATAATAAGTAAGTACAATTAGTTATTATTTATTTTAAATAATAACTAGAGTTAATTAATTAATTTCTATTAAATCAATATTAAATAGTAATTAAAAAGAGATTGAGTTAATAAAATAAATTGAATTTAATTAAACAATTATAATAAGTTGTTTAAAGGTTTAATAAGTCTCCAACACTTAAGTAAAATATTTTCTAACTTATTAAATTATTAACCTAATATGATTGAGGGTCTATAAGGTTAATAACATTATTTTGACTAATGTAATTTATGTGTTAGTACTTATGTGGTAAATAAGTTCGTTATTAAGCATATAGTTATGCAAATACGTCTTACTAATTATTAGACCGACTTTATTAATGTTAGGTCTTTCAAAGCAAGTTAGTTAAAGCTAGACAATTATTGTAGCTGAGCAAACAGGCAAGTTCTCTAACCCTACTCAATTATTATCGTTGAACAAGTTTCCATACTTGTATTTATTGTTAAAGCTTGAAGTGGTTTAATTATTTAAAATTTTTCCACATCCATATTGTTTATAAAATCGCACTTAGTGCATTTGAAGCTTGTTAGTTCTTGATTCATGAACTGTATTAAAAATGTCTGAAGCTAATAGTTCAGCTAGACATTGCGTTTCTAAATTCAATAACTTGAATACTTTTAAAAGCTTATCCAAACCATTGTTGGGTGCGGATTTTCTTATATTAAGTCTGAGAATTGACAACCCTAAATTAGGGGATTTTGTGTCGGGAAACCGACTTTGGGCGCCAGTGACTAAATGTAATGCATATACAGCGGGTTGAATAGGCTGATCCCCTTGAAAACCAAACAACTCAAAGGGTCAGAGGAAACTCTATTATACCCTAGTTAGTTCAGGGTCCTTAGTGACCACTCAGCATTTTAAGATTCAAATATTCTGTTTATTAAAATTTGAATCCTGTTTCATTCACAATTGTTATATCTATTTGAACCATTGATGATCTTTCCCATTCATTCATGATATATTAAATCTATATGATTGTTCTAAACTTGCTGAGCAAACTAGTTGCTCATTCTTGCTATATCATGAACCATTTTTCAGATAATCCTGATTGCTCCAGGAAGGATAAGGGAAAAGGAAAGGCCAAAGCTTAAGTAGCTTATGCATGCTAGTTAGATCTTTATTTATGTATTTACGGTTGTTAAACCTTTTGTAATTCCTTATGATAGGAACTGTTTTTATGTTAAGGTTAATAGACCCTGGTATTGTAACCTTTTGAAGGGAACCAATATGTATTATTCCGCGATATTTAAATGCAATGTATGTATTTAATTGTTAGTAATGTGTTGAATAGTGAGAACCAAACTCAAGGTTATGGAACCCGGATTTGGGGTCGTCACAGAACCAGCCTGTTTGAAAATTTATGTTTTGCTAACCGGGTCGGGTCGGACCAAATAAAACGAGTCGGGTTAGATCTTTTAGAAAAGAAATGGGTCAGGAAATGTAATTTTATATAACATTAATATTTAACAAGTTTTAAATGAATAAAATATTATTAAATAATTAATAATATTAGATAATAATTAAAATATTATTAAATGATTAATAATATTAGAAGGTTAATAAAATATTATTAAATCATTAATAATATTATAAGGCTAATAAAATATTATTAAATTGATAATAATATTAGATAAGAGTGTGATCTATATTAAATTAATATATGTTTTATATTATCAAGTGGTGATAATATTTTTAAAGTGTTTATATACCTTTAACTATATAATTATTTGATTAAGTGTTAGAGGTATAAGAAGTATAGCGGTTATAACATGAATATTATGTCAAAAACGTTTTCTAAAACGAGATCGAACCATGAAATGTTAAAAAACAACAAGTTAGAAAGATAATAAAACTGATTTGATGTGTTTTGGACATGTATATATCATTTTATAAAAGATTGAACCAAAGAAATCAAAGTTAAAAAATTAGGGTTTTAAAAATCAAAGCTAACACCGCAGCGGTATATCTCACTGTCGCAGTGGTGAAACTTTCTACAAGTCACCGCCGCAACGATGATCTTCATCGCCGTAGCGATGAACCGGCCTGTTTGAAAAATTATGTTTTGCTAACTGGGTCGGGTCGGGCCAAATAAAATGGGTCGGGTCGGATCTTTTAAAAATAAAATGAGCCAGAAAATATAATTTTATATAACATTAATATTTAACAAGTTTTAAATGAATAAAATATTATTAAAATGATTAATAATATTATAAAGTGAATAAAATATTATTAAATAAATAATAATATTAGAAAATTAATAAAATATTATTAAATGATTAATAATATTAGAAAGTTAATGAAATATTATTAAATAATTAATAATATTAATAAAGTTATAAAATATTATTAAATGAATAATAATATTAGCAAATAAATAAAATATTATTAAATGAATAAAAATATTAGTAAATGAATAAAATATTATTAAATGATTAATAATATTAAGAAGTAAATCAAATATTATTAAATGATTAATAATATTAGATAATGATTAAAATATTATTAAATAATTAATAATATTAGAAGGTTAATAAAATATTATTAAATAATTATTAATATTATAAGGCTAATAAAATATTATTAAATTGATAATAATATTAGATAAGAGTGTGATCTATATTAAATTAATAAATATTTTATATTATCAAGTGGTGATAATATTTTTCAAGTGTTTATATACCTTTAACTATATAATTATTTGTATAAGTGTTAGAGGTGTAAGAAGTATAGCGGTTGTAATATGAATGTAAATATGATACTAATTTAAAGATCAACTGGATTAAATGTTAGGTCTATTCAGAGAGAATTAAATTGAATTGGTTAGTAGTAATCTACACGCGAGATAAGTTCATTAACCTTACTCAAATTTTTATATTGAGCAAGTTCTTTAACTTTATTCAATTATTGTTGAGCAAGTTTCTATACTTGTATTTATTTGCCAGAGCTTTAAGTAGTTTAATTATTTAAAGTTATTCCACATCGATATTATTATTGTATTCGCACTTGGTGCATTTGCAAGCTTTATAGTTCATTAATTCAAGATCTGTTTAAGAATGTCTAAGCTAATTGTTTCAGCTAGGTAATGTGACATCCCAGATTTTTACATAATTTTCAAATGAGGATTATGATTAATTAAGTAAATGTTATATGATAAGACCTGGCTTTAAAAGACAAAATATAATGATAAATAATTAAATATAATTATGATTTAATCAATGTGCTAAAGTGACCTATGTGGTTGAAAGGAAGTAAAACGTATTAAAGGTTAAGGAAGGAAAATAATGAGTGTAAGACGTTATGATGTGTCAGCAAGTAATGGCTTAAATGTATGAATATGTGTATATGTATGTATTTGATCAAGTATAGAAGGAAGAGTTAAAGTTAGAGAAAAATGGAAATGATGGAATATAAGGAATTTTGCTAAGGAATTTATATTTAATGATTAAAATAAGATAATCACGCATACGATGTGAGGATACAGAATGTGATACCCCGAAAGTGCGTAGAAGGAATACATATTGTATGTCGACTGAGAATTGGTTTTTAAGTATAAAGTAAATAAGTGAATGGACGTTAAAGTCATAATTATGATATTATGAGCTTAAATGATAATGATGATGGATTTTGGTAACTCGGTCGAGATTTGCTTCTCGAGGAATCAGTTTATGGAAAAGATGAGCAATTTGATTATATTAAAATGTTAGAAAGTGAAATTGATTGAATGTGGAACCAAAAAGGGTTCGTAGATAATTAAGAATGAAATATTATATAAATTGGTATTTATTATAAATTATTATAAGTAATTAATGAAATTGATATTTTAAAGTGTGACAAGTGTAATGGGACAAGTCAAGTACGTATTGTTTGATGATATAATGAAATTCAAGCATGATGAAACGAATTTGGATCGAAAATGACTTGAATTGGAGCAAAATTGAGCAAGTATGAATTTATGAGAAATTAATTCTCTAGATGTAATGGCAAAAGTCTAAAATACCCTCAACAAGTTAAAAAATGACCATTGAGTCCAAAAAGGGAAAATGACCAAAATACTCTCGATAAATTTAGTAATGACCTATGTGTCCCAAGTAATGAAATGTCAAGAATATCCTTGACTAATTATGTGAAATGACAAGAATACCCTTAGTTGAGTTAACTATGGTTAGGTGTAATTAACCACACATGAGTTAATTCTCATATAAACTAAGAAGCAAAGCTAAGAACTCTCATTTTTGTGTGTGAGTGGCTGATTTTCAGCCCTAGGAGAGAGAGAGAGAGAGAGAGATGAAAGCCATAGATGAAGAACAAAAGCTTGAAGTATCTTGAGCTATGATACTTGGTTGGTCATGGAGCAAAAAGGAAAGTTGAAGGCCTCATCAAGACAAAGCTCTCTATGTAAAGAAGTTGGACATCCAAGAAGGTATAACCATGTTCAAGTTTAAAGAGTTGGTGTTTATGTGTTTAAGTTCTAGTATAAGAGGTAGTCATACAAGAATTTATGGTTAGAAGTAAAGGATATGTGTAAAATGTGCTATATATGTTGTTTATGATGAAACCCTAAGGATTGAAGCAGAGGATATAGATATTTGTATAAGCATGTTTATGATCATGTATAGAAATCATGATTTATAGATGATTATGTGAAATAAGTTGATGGTTTTGATGAAAACCTAGTTTGATGTATAGAACATGTTGGATTCTTGTATATTAATTTGTTAGAGAGCATATAAAATGCTTTGATGGTTGAGAAACATGTTTTGGTATGAAAAAATTGAATATTAGGCTATACTTGGTGAATAAAACCAAAACGTAATCTGTAAATGCATTAGAACGTGCATATAGAAGTTATGTGGACTTATAAAGTCGTTAAACTGGTATGTGGTTGCTTATGTGGTGTGTAGAGTTTATGGACTTACGATGAGTGAGGTTTAGAAATTTTATGGTTACCAAAATCCCACTAATATATGGATTTTGGCTATTTTGGGAAATTGAAGGCCAAATGAGGCCAAACAGTTAAGTTTTATGTATATATGTATGTTTGATTCGTTTTGAAAGTCATTTGGCGTCTATGGCGATAATTGTGGATTTTAAATGTTTTAAAACGTTCGCCGACGCCTAAAACGAGTTATTTTGGAAAAAGGAGTTCAAATGAAAAGTTATAAACGTTTTGAAGGCCCGTAACAGTTTAATATTTGATATATATGGTAAAAGATGTGTTAGAATTAAGTATTGCAAAAGGGGGGCCAAAATTAGTATGGTTTTGGAAATGAAAAAGTTGGTGAAATTGGATGAAAATCCAACAAAGGTATGATTTTTGCCAATTTTGAAAAATTAAAGGTGAAATAAAGTCAAATGAGTTAGGTTTATGTTATTACACGTGTATACGTTGATTTAGTAATCAACGGATATAAATTTTAATGAAAATAAGTTTCGAACGATCGAAATCGACCGTTTTGACTCGAAACGGACTTTTACGAACAAAACCCACATCAGGTATAATTTAATGGTTTGAAAGGCCTAGACATGTCATATATGATGTATATGAACTATGTTAAGTGTTGGAATTGAGTTCTTAAGCAAATGGCCAAAAATCAGCAAGTTGGAAATTTTTAGTTTTGAAGTTGAAAAAAATTCTAAGTCTAGAAATGTGTTGAACAACCCTCCTATGGGCTAGTGTATCACTGATTTTAAAAAGCCAAATGAGGCAAATAAATTTTTTATAAAATACTAAGTAGTGAGGTCTAGATGTGGTCCAAATTTGAGCTCAATTGGATATAAGATGAAAGAGTTAAAAATCGGCAAAGGTAAGGCAAAAATCAAAAATGTTGATTCTAAATATTACGCCTAGGCACAATGTTTTGTACTAAACATTGCGTCGGGGAGCAATGTACTGTTTATGGCCGAGGAGATTTCACGGCCAGCGAAGTCTGACGGCGTCGGGGGTAGATTTCTGTGCATTTGAAAAAAATTTAAACTTCCAAAAAGCTATATTTTGATATGGAATGATAAGGATATGTTATGTAAGCCCTAAATAGATAAAGAATGACCAAAATAAAGGGTGTCTAGGTATAATGAAATGATAAATGGCATAATGTAACATGTCTAAAGCTAAGTCAAAGTGTGTTATAGGTTATGAACAAGGTCGAAAGCAAGTTAGGATGTATTATTAACCTACATAAGGTATAATACATCACATGTGAAATGAATAGAGACTAATGGTATAATATTTATGAATTAAGTTTGACAAGTTATACAAAGTTTTATAGTTTTATAATGACATATAAGTTATATGTTGACAAACAGAGTTTGAAATGAGTAAGCCGACAAGGAAGGATATAAAGGTCAAGCAATGCGGTAAAGGTTAAGTAAAATAAATGTTAACCAGACAAGTTTTTCAGACTTAAGTGTATTAGTTATTCTATGCGAACTATGTGTTAGTTGAAATGTGCACTTCGTGCCACTATGTGTATTAACTGTTAAGTAAATTATGTGACATTAAGCATAACATGATAAAGTAAAGAGGTATGACACATATTATAAATTGCGAGCATGAAAGGTGTTATCTGAATTACTTGCTGAGCTTTATGCTCACTCTTGCTATTAACTAACATTTCAGCTAAAGTACAAGAAGGCCGGAGGTTCTGGTACAACTAAGGTAAAAGATGTGAATGCATTGTTAAGCATGAGGAAATTTGTTATATGTATTTGTGTAATATGCAAATAAGCCAGATAAATGTACATCTGTAATGGTAGTAAGGGTTATATGATTTGTAAATTCATAGTAATGAATATGTATGTATGCATTATTCAGAGTAAGATTGTAATGAGATGAGGTTATGCATTATTATGGTAAGTCAAGTTTGAAATGTAATAGACTCATATGTATAGAAACAATTATAATCAGATAAGATGATGAATGGAATAAAATATGTATATATATACAGATAGATGTGAACATAACATGTATATTTAAACAGGGTCATATATGAATAGTTCATGGCAAAATTTTATTTACATGATACGTAAATCATAAAAATATATATATGATTGTGAATGGTAATAGACTAGGTCATAACTTATTTGTATATGATCTAAGTTCTAGTAAGTGAGCGTTACGATCCTGAGACATGTTATGATAGTAAGATAAGTTTTAATAATAAAAAAATATGGATTGCATTATGGTCAACTAAATGGTTTCAAAGAGTAAATGTTAAGTTTTAACGCCCGAGATTCCAGTTAATGTGGTTTAAAGTTAATGTATATCTTATCCATGACATAATTGAAGTTAATTAATTAAGGGAATGTAGGAGCTCGATACGTTACAGAAAATGCATGTTTAAATTCATCAAATTAAATATTTTAAAAGCTTATCCAAACCATTGGTTGGTGCGGATTCTTATAGTAAGACTGAGAACGAACAACCCTATATAAGGGGTACAATATTCGGGAAACCGAACTTGCACAAGATGTCTGAATGTTATGCATATACATATGGTACAAGAGGCTGATTCCCTCGTATACCAAACTATCAAGGTGTCAGATTAATATGTATGTTTTACCTTTAACATCAGTTCATGGCCCTTGGAGGCCATTCAGTAGTAAATAGTCAATCTATTCTTTTACTGAACATTGATTCTTATCCTTTCACAATTGTTATCTATTGTTGAAACCCATATAACTTGTTTTATCTATTCTTAAACTTGCTGAACAAGCTAGTTTCTCACTCTTGCTATATCATGAAATATTTTTCAGCTAAGCCAGAAGGCTCTAAAAAGGACAAATGCAAGGGTAAAGCAAATGCTTAGATTAGTTTATTGCATGTTAAATTAATTACTTTTTATGTAATTACTTTTATGTTAAGGTTAGTAGACCTTGGGATTGTAGCCTTTTATAAGGAACTTTTATGTTTTATTCTGCAAAGTTTAATTAAAGAACACGTTTAGATGTTATTTAGTATTGTACAGTGAAGAACTAAACCCAAGGTTATGGAACTCGGATTTGGGGTCGTCACATATCTCCATTAATTCTTCCTTCCTTATATCTTCGAACCCTACATGGTTCCATCAAAACCCAACTCCTACAACCAATGTGCTTAAACATAAACTACAAAATAAATAATTTAAGGTTTAGAAACTTTTAAACCTTCATGGATCTTCTTCTTGTTAGATGAAATGATGATATGATTAATCCATTTCCTTTAATCATTGCTACCCAAAATAGCTTTCCTCTTCTTTCTTTTCTCTACCAAAAATCGTCGAACCATTTCTCTTTCTTTTCTTCTTTCTTACCGAAAGCTTGCGCTCTTTCTTTCATAATACATGAAGCATAAAATGTTTTTGTAAAATAAAAATAATTGTTGTTTGTAAAATAATTTTTCACTACTAGCAATCTTATCTTCACAAACCCTTATCAAAACTAGCCTTTGGAGATTTCATACACTTGCTAGCTAATAGGAAAGCTCCAACTTAAGATTGCATGGGGCCCCCTTGATCTCCCAGGCTTGACCAGCACTTCCTCTTTCTCTCTCTCTACAATATCCAAGCTTTTGCTTTGATTTAATTGTTCAATTAATAGCTATATTGACCAAGCTTTTGACTTTTACAAAAATCTCAAATTGGTTTAAGTTTGGGCCACTAATTAAATTCCTATTGGTCTCTAAATAAATAAAAAATTAGGCTACTATCCCTACTAGCATTGTCTTGTAAAATAAAACAAGTAGTGGGCTAGTTAATTTAATTTACATAAATCACATAACAAAATTTATAAGTCAATTACATAATTAAGTGCTTAGGCTTGTTTAACTTATATACAAGGCTAGTCCATTATAATTAATTACATTCTTGGACTATTAAATAAATCCACCTAACCTAGCATATTGTCACCCATTTAATATACACATTAATTAAATTCAAAGTCAACCTCTTATTACAACCCTTCTTCCTAATAGTTACCTCACTTTTTCTCTCATTTGGGGCAGCAGAATATGATGAATATATATATATATATATATATATATATATATATATATATATATATATACACACACACACACACACATCATTATATATTCCTTTCTTCTATACATAAATATATATATATATATATATATATATATAAGTGGTGCTCTTGGGGTCCTATTATTAATCTAGTAATGCCCACTTTTTATTTCTCCACATTAAAACATCCAAAATATGCACCCACTTATTTGTTAAATTGATTATAACAATATCCACTTGGCTTACCACTCACATATATAAATATGTATTTGAGTCCCATATGCTATACCAACATTTAAATTGGGTCTTGGCCTTATAATAAAAATAACATTTTTGGACTTCTCTACACAAAATAAGAATTTAATTTGGACTTATTTAACTAATTCAATTGATCGTGAATTAAATTATCTCACTTCTTTTTTATTTGTTCCTATATATATATATATATATATATATATATATATATATATATATATATATATATAACATTTGGATTAAAATAATTCACCTGGCTTGACACAAGTTTATAGTTAAATAACTTGAACCACCATTCAACACATACAAGCAATTACAGAAATTGGCTTGCTTAGCTAATAATTTAATTACCTCTTAGACTAACATAACTATCATAACACTTGGGCATCATTTTAATTTGTCACACAAGCCTTGAAAGTAAGATAACTACTAAAAATAATTTGGGCCTCAATTATTTATTTTATGGTTTAGCCCACTAGTTTATAACTCTTGTTTGGAACTTAATTTCCAGGCATACAAGGTAACTCAATATCTTTCTTGGCTTTCCTTTTTATTTCAAATTAATTGTTTCATTTTTTGTTTGGCTAATAAATAAAAATATCACTTATATATATTTATTTATTTATTCCCTCATTTCCATCACATACAATAATTTGTCATTGCATTATTTATTCACTTAGCCCAATTAATGTGTTAAGTTATTAACACAAAATTCTTAATCCATTTTAGACTATTATTTAACTTCTAACATTTGGCTACTATGTTGGGTTTAGTTTAATTGCTAACACAATACCTAGCTTATCTCTTCCCAATTTACTAATTTGGGTTATCTTAATTCACCACTCAAGGTTTAACTTTCATAAGCTTGTTTAATTAATATATTAAGCTTTACATTGTTCTTGATAATTAATTCTGTTAATCATTTATCACGATCGGCTAAAATATAATTAACACACCTCCAAGTATATACGTATCTATTCATATACACCTTCACGTTAACTTACAAATTTCTCTCTAATTGAAATTTATTCCCTTAATAAATTTCTACATACATCATATAAATTATTTTTTATAATATCTCTTTTAGTCAAATACATTTATCGAACCTTAAAGATATTATATTACTTTATTATTAATATACCTCTAAGTATATATAATAATCAAATTCTAGGTTTTAAAATTTAAAAACCTGCATTTACTCACATTTAAATCCTAACATAAATATTAGGGTCAAATGTTTACCCACTTTCTACACTTTTTACTTCTCTAAATTTAGGTTTCAACTTCAACCTTTATTTCATCATCTAAAATCTTATTTAAAAATCTTGTGAAATATCCGAGATATTACAGTAAGAGTGGTGTTAATTATGTAAATTCGGTTATTAATCGAATAACCGAATTATAAATTCGGGTATTCGGTATTCGGTTATTTGGTTAAATCAAATTTCGAGTAGCTATTCGGATAGTAAATTATTACAAAATTCAGTATTCGATTTTTACTATTCAATTTTTGATTTTCGGGTTTATCCGAATGATCACCCCTGGATTCGAGAAATGCAATTCAAGGGAAGGGGGGAGCTAAATTTCCCATATTGGTATGGCCGGGAATTAAAAGATTTTAAAGTTAGGTAAAAAGAAGGGGCACAGAGAGAGAAAGAGAGAATAGAATTGAACTGATAGCCTTGATTTATATCAGGTCAAGAGAAAGAAAGTTGACGACTCTATTTTTTCGCATATACATGTAGTCTATGAAAAAAAAAAGTAAACTTAAGAAAAAGAGTGATTTGTCTACTTTTAATAAGGTAAGGAAACGGATTATTGACGTCCAATTTTGCACCTGACAAAATCACTAAAAGAACAGGCCAAAAAATACGCCAATACATGCTGAAAATATAAATTATATTGTAAATAAATCAAACTCAAAATATAAGAATACAAGAATTAACGTGGAAACCCAATTTGGAAAAAAATCACGAGGGAAAGATCTTCGAAATCTACTAAAAGATATTAGAAGCGTTACAAAGTTCTTACAGAGAAAATACTCATTTGAACACGGACCGACGTATACTGATATATGTCGATATATAATGATTTGTAACGAGGCACAACAATATTTCTTTATACACGTGGTGTATATGTCTACCCTTCGATATACACCTAGCGTATATCACTACCCTTCGATATTTATCGACGTGTATAAATGGTGCTTATTGTCCACGCTGTATATCACTATAACTATGTGTATATCAGTGTGTGTCGAAAAGTGATCAAGACGAAGTATTTGGGTTGAACTGTATCTTCTGGGTTTAGTGTTATTATTTGTGGTGTTTCTCTGTATGCATGTTCACTCTACAGATCATCCTCTTTGTGCCTTGTGCTCCGTGTATATATAAAGCACCTTTAGTGACCGCCTCTTCCAAATATAATATTTAATTAATGTAAAGATATCCTTGGTAATGCTCCACCGCCTAAAATCTCATAAAGTGAATTTGTCCTTATCTCTCCACTAGCTAAACTTTATAAAATATTAATGGCGAGTCATCACCTCAAATATTTACACCACAACATAGCTCCCCACTCTCCTTTTATAAAAATTTATAATATGAGACTAATATAAAAATTCACCAAATATGTCGAGCCACCCATTGCTATGCATCTAGTATGTTATGAATTTATTTTTTTTTATATATACCCACTAATAGACATGCACAACAAGTTGGCCTGGTTCGGGCCTGCCAGGCTCAAGCCAGGCCAGGCCTTGACTTTAAGCCCAATAGACCAGGCCAGGCCAGATTCTTCCTAGAAAACCAAGGCCTGTTGATGTTTGCAGGCCAGGCCAAGCCAGGCTCACCATTTGGGAAAACCTTGGACCATTGCTTCTCCAAGGTGTAAGAGGTCAAGCCTCACCACTTGGGAAAACATTGGATTATTGCTTCTCCAAGGTGCAATAGAGGCCCGAATACTGACCAAGTAATCTTTAAACTAGTCACTACTGGCCCCATCCAAAGCCAAAGTTAAAAGAATGCCAAAAAAGCAAAGAATTACTATGAGACTTCAAAGAAGTCCATTGCCTTATTTATAGGCTCTTGGTGCTTTTAAAATCTCATTTACAAGTGATGTGGGACATATGGTTTAGTTAAAAGGGCATTTGAACTACTCAAGTTAACGGTTGCACCTATGCAGCTCTAGTTGTCCTTTATATTATTGCAGTTTTTCTTTGAAATGATGCACCAAATAGGATTGGAAGCTTTTTATCTTTGCCATTTTATTTGTTAATTGATGGCCATCATATTACTGTATATATTTGGTTTAAAATGTTGAACAAAACAACATTATTACTTGTTTAAGTATCTAGAAAATAGTAAGCATATTTTAAATTACGCCTTCGGGGGTTTTGATTTTTAATAACAGGACCAAGATTGTTCTATTTAATATATTCTAAATATAGTTTCTATTTTTATAGCATCATAAACAAAAAGATTTTCTTCTACTGGGCTTCAAGTACCAAGATGCACATACCAAATAAGCCCCAAGATTCAATACACTCAACCCTGCTAGTTGTCCCACATCGTAAACTTATGGAAATG
Organism: Hedera helix; assembly: GCA_947179155.2. NCBI lineage: Eukaryota > Viridiplantae > Streptophyta > Magnoliopsida > Apiales > Araliaceae > Hedera > Hedera helix. The sequence continues at coordinate 12,126,106 of OX359269.1, forward strand.
AAACAAATACAACCTGTCCCACATCGTAAGCTTATGAAAATGAAACAAATACAACTTGTCCCATATCGTAAGCTTATGGAAATGAAAATATGTATATAAGAAACAGAGAGGAAAGAGTATACCAGTAGTGATGTTAGGCCTAGACAAGTGGATAACAGTTAAGCTGGTGCGTGTTTTTACCAGTGGTGATACGGGCCGGAATACGTTTATAAGAAACAAATACAACTTGTCCCACGTCTATAAGAAACAAATACAACTTGTCCCACATCATAAGCTTATGAAAATGAAAATATGTATATAAGAAACAAAGAGGAAAAAGTGTACCAGTGGTGATGTTAGGCCTAGACAAGTGGATAACAGCTGAGCTAGTGCATGTTTTTTACCAGTGGTGATACGGGCTCGAGTGAGCCAGGCCACAGGCCGGGTTGGATATTTTCGCAGGCCAAGCCGGATCGGAGGGAAAAAAAGGGGGTCTGTTTACAACCTGCAGGCTGGGACTGGCCTAGTCCAGGCCTTGACTAGGTCAAGCTTTGATCAAGCCGGGTCCAGGTAGAACCACGTGTTAGGGTTTCGACACAGTGAAAGCAGCGGAATTTAAAATTTTTCCGAAACCCTAAGACAGGATCCATGCGAAAACAGATTAATCAGAGGTTTAGATTATTTTACCGATTATCTGAGATGTTGAGAAGACGATGGAATTCTGGAACGGCTTCGAATCTTCAACGCAATCCAGTGACTACGTCTCTACGGTATCCACACGAACGCTCCGCGAATCGTCCCACGATCTGCAGCAAAAGGAACCGCGGTACTAGCCACCAAGATCAGGATTTCTAACCTATTTTTCTCTCTAGCCTCTTTCTGAAAGCGGCTAGGGTTTTAGTTTTTCCTTACGTGACTTTTAGACTACTGATATATCATATATATAGTAGTTAATAGGAATTAACTAAAACCTAAAATCAATAGAAAAATAAAATCCGAATTTATATATATTATATTTTAATTAAGTCTTACTTAATTAATATACATATATACAAATTATCCTATTAATTTAAATTCGTAATTTTTAAATACTATCAATCATATTGACATATTTAAAATACTTACAATTTAAATTAATTCTCTTTTAATTACGTTCTAAGTGTGTGACCCTATAGGTTATTATTATGTTGGCAATAATTTTAAAATCATATTATAAAATTATAAACAGTGAGCGGCATCTAGTAATGCATCACTGTTACCCAAATAATAATAAGATCGGTGATTCGATACAACCTTTTCGTGACCAATGTTTCAATGTAATTTAATCCTTTTAACCTTATATCCTAGATTAAACTCGAGGCATGGAATGTGTCATACTCTTCATAATTTAATCTGAGTTTTCTTGATCAATGAGTAGACTATATGAAACAAATCAATATTTGAGCATGGCCATGCATTTCATAGTCCTACTCAATCAAGAGGCCTATGGATATCACCCCTAATATATAGGAGGGTTAAATTCCATCTAGATCACTCATATTCCTCACACGATTCATGATGTACCCAATAATCACCTTTATTGTCCACCCTATTAAAGGTGACATTTGATGATATCAAAGTACACAAATTCTCGTGTAATAATATAGTGACTTCAGGTCGAAGGATCATTACATCATTGTCACTATAAGAATTTCTTATGACACTTTGCATAATGCTCCATGTAGAATTCTCATGGTGGGTCAGTCCAGTACATTGTTCTCTAACATGTACCTATGCATTGACTCAAATATCTCATATATTTATGACCAATGAGATTTGGCCATCAGTCAATCCACATACTAGTCTCAATGCATCATTGTTGTCCCATTAATAATGATACTCGACTAGGGACATTTAAGAGCAATGATACTAATTATAATTATATAATCTCATGTTCAAGTCACATACTTAAAGCTATATAATTTGTATCATTATTCTAAGGGCTTTTATTATGTTAACATTTATATAACGCAGTAAATGAAATCATAATAAAATAATCTATTTATTCAATCAAATATAATATCAAAAATGTTAAGCAATTACATCAAATAATTAGCCTCTAGGACATAAACTCTAACACCACGATCGGGCCGCAGGCCTCAGGCCGAATGTGCATCACTACCCACCAACCTTCTCTTTCCTTCTCATTCAATCATTCTTTTTTTTTATTACTGGCCCCCACCATTACCTTTTTTCTCCATGCTTCTAAAACTCCTTTTATTATACTTTATCACCCGTTCTTTCTCCTCCTCCACCAACGTTCCCTTTCTCTTTAATTCTCTTTAATTCTCCAATATTATTATTATTATTATTATTATTATTATTATTATTATTATTATTATATCTCTCTTTATTCTCACCCACCAACTTTCTCTCTCTCCTCACCTCACTAATTTTTTGATTTCTCTCTCCTCTTCCCCCCTCTTATTTTATTATTTCTCTCTTTATTCTCACCCATCAACTCCTTCATTGCTCCAAGTTGGAAGCCAACCGAGGCTGCTAAGGAACAGAGGACAATGAGTAAATGCCGAACAGGAGCAGAAACCACCACTTAAGAAGGTTGGCACAGGGTCGCCGAGTCACCGAGAAATTGAGCTCTCGTCAAGCAACCCATTAACTACCGCCACGCTCCTTTCAAGCCACTGTCGAGCCAACCTTGAACTGAAGAACTACTGTTGTCCTTGCCAACCTCAACCATCAACTTGCTAACCATGACCCCTAAATCACCGACCTTGACCATAAGTTGCCGCCGAGCTACCGCCGAGCCGCTGCCAGGCTGCTGTCGAGCTAAAACCCAACCGCCGAGCTGGAAATCTGAGTGGCCGAGCTGTCGAGCCACCGAGAAATCGAGCTGCCACCATACTGCTTGGCCACTGCCGAGCCAATCCTGTACTGTCGAGCTCCACCGAACTACTACCGTCACCGAGTTGCAGGGCCGAGCTCCCTACGAGCGACCGACAAGCTCCACCCAACCGAGCACCGAGCCTCCCGAGCATTGAGCCCCCCGAGCACCGAGCCCGAACCTCAGCTACTGATCTCATGGTGAAAATAGAACCTGCCAAGTTTTTTGTATAGAACAAGCATAGATATATAAATCATATAGGTCCCACCAATTAAGATCTAATATACCTAGTAAGGGATAAATAATTTATGTGTATGAATATAGTAAATTAGAGAGAATATGGATGGAGTTAAAAAGATGGTGCAAGATATAAATGTTTAGCACATCCTTTACCACATGAATATATAATATTATTATTATATTATAGAAACTCCATGTATTTGTTGCATATATATGTATATATAATTTAATAAAAATTAACAGCTTAGCTTTTAGATGTATTTTCTTTCTCCATGTCAGAAACACATCTCCTACATCTCCCCTTCCACGGGAAGGAATTTGGTGATTTGAAATTATGTAGCCGACCCCCCCCCCCTCTTTCTAGCGCCAATATTCATGCCAAATTTTGGATGTAGGCCGAAATTACTAAGGCGGCTAGCCCAAAATGCGTTACCAATGAAGAGCCCAAATCATGCTGGAATGATAGATGTTTGATCAAGTAAAAGCAAGAAATAACAACACAATGATTTTCGTGGCAACCCAAATTGAAAAAAAACCACGGGTGATACGCCAGAAATCCACTAGAAAATAGTAATAATATTACACAGTTCTCATTTTCTCTCCAAAACCTCCCCCCCCCCCCCCCCCTCTCATGACTCATGATACTGTCTTGACATATACCGAATAACAAAGAACAACAAATGTTTCTTCATACACATGGTATACATCACTACCCTTCGATGTTTACCGATGTGTATAAATGGTTCTTGTTGTCCAACACTGTATTACAGCATAACTCTGTGCATATCGATGTATGCTTGGCCTACCAAGATGGTGAACGTTGGTTGAACTATATCTTCCGAGTTTGAGTGTTTGGTTTGTAATATGTAATCCCTCTGCTGTATATCGGTATGTCCCTGCGCCTACCAAGATGGTGAACATTGGTTGAACTATATCTTCCAGGTTTGAGCGTTTGGTTTGTAATATGTAATCCCTCTGCTGTTTAATGACTCTATATTTGGTGACGTTGCATGTTTACCCATTTCTTTTGTGTAGTGTATGCCGTAGTCCATCTCTTCCCTGGCTAACTGTACATAGAAGCACCTTTTTTGACTACCTCCCTTAACTATAATATTTAACTATTTGTGAAGATATTTCTCGGTAACCACTATCCAAAATCCCATAAAGTAAATTGTCCTTCCCCTCCACATAGCCTTATTTTATCAGATAATTAAATGGTGAGTCATCACCCAAATATTTATACCCCAACATAGCCCCTACTCTCATGTTATAAAAATTTATAATTGGAGAGTAACACAAAAACTCCGCCAAACCTAACGACTGCCAAACCAACCACACAAATTTTTGAACCTACTGAACAAACTGCGAAGTGAACTTACCGAGCCGAACCAAACTAGTAAACCAAAACTGTTGAACCAACCCAAAACTACGAAACCATCCCAAAACTGTTGACCCTGACCCAAAACTACATAACTCAAACAATTGAACTAAATTCATCATTTGATGATATTAAACCCATCAAACACATTGTTGAACCCCACCACACATCTTGTCGAATCCCACCAAAAATGGCGAACCCATCAGAATGTCAAACTCAAATAACTGAATTGACCAAACCCAAACTGAGCGAACCATACCAATTGAACCAAAACTGACCGAGCCAAACCGAAGCTGATTGAACCCAAAATGGCCGAACCAAACTAAAGCCGATCAAACCCAAACAGGGTGAACCATATCAATCGAACCAAAACTGACTGAGCCAACCCAAAGCCAATCAAACCCAAACTGACCAAACCAACTGAAGTCGATCGAACCCAAACTGGCCGAACTAAACTGAAGTCGACCAGACCCAAACTGGGTGAACCATACTGATCGAACTAAAACTGACTGAGCCAACCCAAAGCCGATCTTACCCACACTGGCCGAACCAAACTAAAGCCGACCGAACCCAAACAGGGCTAACCATACCGATCAAACCAAAACTGACCGAGCCAACCCAAAGTCGTTCGAACCCAAACTGGCCGAACCAAATTGAAGTCGATCAAACTCAAACTGGTCGAACCAAACTGAAGTCGATCGAACCCAAACTGGCTGAACCAAACTGAAGTCAATCGAACACAAACTGGTCGAACCAAACTAAAGTCGACCATACCCAAACTAGGAAAACCACACCGATCGAACCATAACCGACCGAGCCAACCCAAATTCGGTTGAACCCAAACTGGCCAACTCCAAGACTGTCGAGCTCAAAACTGACCTACACCAAAACTGTCGACCACAAAAATGGACAACCATAAAACTGTCGACCACAAAACTTATCTTGACCGACTCATCCAGGATGTCTCATATGAACCTGAGATGGTATTGATTATCTACAATATCACAACTGACACTCCCATGATGCCTCATATAACCCTGAGGCTGGTATTGATTATCTGCCTTATCATGACCGACACGTCCATGATGCCTCATATATGTGACGTCCATGATGCCTCATATATGTGACGCCCCCAAATTCGGGTTCCATAACCTCACATTTGGTGCTCACGAAACAACCTCATCAAACACATTCTATAATCTAAAGCGGAATAAATAAACATACATTGTTCATTAAAAAGGTACTTATAGTCCCAAGGTCTATTAACCTTTACATAATACCAACATACACCTTAATTGTTCAAAAAGGTTTACATAACAAAATTACAAAACATAAAGTAAACAACATGCATAGCTAAACTATTCTTGAACTTTATTCTTGCCCTTATTCTTCTTCGAGCTTTGTGGCTTGACTGAAAAGTAATGTGTTATAGCAAGGGTGAGCAACTACTTTGCTTAGCAAGTTTAAATAAACAGAATCATATGAAAAGTATATCACGATTTTAAATAGATAACTTTTTAAGGTTTCCGTCAAGATATAACACATGTGAAGGAAAGAGAATCAAGTTCCAATTTAACAGGAATAAATGAATCTTTACTACTGAGTGGTCACTAAGGACCATGAACTAGCGAAGGTAAATCAGAATTTCATCTGAGCCTCTTAGTATTTTGGTATCCAAGGAGATCAACCTCTTCAACCCATATATATATGCATAACACTTAGACATCTTGCGCCAGTTCGATTTCCCGATATTAATCCCCTGATAGGGTTGTTCTTTCTCAGTCTTACTATAAGAGTCCGCACCAACTATTGGTTTGGATAAGCTTTAACAATATTTAATTTATTGAATTTAATCATGCAATGTCTAGCTGAAATAATTAGCATAGACTACTTCTTAAACAGTTCATAAATAACAGAACTCTAGTGTTTCACAGATAAATAATGAAACAATTCTTTAAGTGCACCCAAGTGCGAATAGTAATATTGATGTGGATTAATTTTTAATAATTAACCCACACAACATGCTTTTAAAAGAAATGCAAGACTGGGTAAAGAAAAACTTGCCTCGTCCGCGAATTACTGCTTACAGTAAACTTATCTACTTCCTTTGAAAAGACCTAACATTGATAAAGTTGACCTCCCAATTAGTAACCCGCATTAACATATCCTTAAATCGTCTTAAGTACTAACATTTAATCACATAAGTCTAACATGGAATACTTAGAAATATTATCATCCTTTGATAATATTTTAATCACTTAATAAGGATATTAATCATTTACTATTCTTTAACACTTGTCTAATATTATTAACCATTTACTAATATTATATTAGTTGCACCATGCCTTCAGGCACGGTTATCCCTAGTACAAAAATATATCACATCATCCAAATGCCGACCTCATCAAGCTGCTACGAATCTACTCTTTTTTATATATATATTTTTATTAATTTTATCTCTCCTCGCCCACTTCCTCTCTCTCTCCTATTTATTCATCCGCCAACTTTCCTCTCTTTATTTTCTAACTAGGGATAACTCGTGCCTGAAGACACGGTGCAACTAATATAACAGTTGAGTACTGTATCCAATATTTTTAGATTGAAAAATCTAAAATTATTGTGGACTCTCAGTTCCATAATAGAACTGAGAGTCCAACCATTAATACAAAAAGATTGATACTCAATCCGGTCATAGTTTCTTTTTTAGGCAAACATTAGTGTGTTACTCATTCCCAACTTAAAATTAGTTCTTAACAGGTTTGAACAATTAATTGATTGACGATAGCGGGCTCAAATTTGTGTAATATAGTATTTTCGGGTATCCCACATACCTTTCCTTTATTGATAAAACGGAATAAAAAGTTTGACAGTATTTATTTGCCCCCTGTATCTTTAACCATCGATCAATATGATCCATGAATAGTATTTTCTGTGAAAAATGGTAGTACTGCAAGCCATTTGGTAGGATCCAATGAGGGGGGAAAAAAGATGTAAAAATTCAAAAGAAAGGCTTTTGCATATATACTCCAAAGTATAAAATGAGCTCTCTAAGTCCAAACAAAAAAGTATTGTCATAACACCAACTATCACCATAACAATTTTTCCTCTATTTTTTTCTTGAAATTGGACAAAAGATTCTCATACCATGAGTTAGAGCCTACTACAATAGTTGCTCTCGATATAGCCCGCAAAAACATCAAAGAGATGACACGTAATTGACCGTGCCTGAAGGCACGACGTAGATTAAAATTCTAAAAATACTTTATTACCTAAAGATTCTTTACAACATAAAATAACTTACAAATCAATTAGAATGAATCTGAACCATTCCTGTGATTTCCTGCCCAAATCAATTTGCATGTGGAAACATAACGACCGCAATATACCTGAAAAACAGGAAAAATGTGCCAATGCTAAAAAAGTGACCCGTGTTGTTTACGTGTAATTTTTTTTATAATAATAATAATAATAATAATAATAATAATAATAATAATATTGCGGTCGTTATGTTTCCATATACAAATTGATTTGGGCAGGAAATCACAGGAACGGTTCAGATTCATTCTAATTGATTTGTAAGTTATTTTAGGTTGCAAAGAGTCTTTAGGTAATAGAGTATTTAGGAGGGAGAAAAACTTTAGCCAGTGGATCCAGGATGGAACTGGGACTAATTTTCAAAATAAACAGCATGCATCTAATAAACAAACAATCATTATAATAATATTATAATATTTAATAAAAGGAAACAACTTAGCTTTTGGATGTAATATCCTTCTTCAGTCGGATAATTGAACCGCCATAAAAATTATTCAAAAATAATTTGGTGATTTGAATCAAACATTAAAGCTCTCTTTCTAGCGCCGACGTCCGATTTTGCACCTAACAAAACCACCAAAAGAGTAAGCTAAAAAGTACGCCAATACATTCTAAAAATATAAATTATATTGTAAATAAATCAAACTCAAAAATATAAGAATACAAGAATTAACGTGAAAATCCAAATTGAAAAAAAAAATCACGAGGGAAAGATCTCAAAAATCCACTAAAAGATATTGGAAGCATTACAATCACAGGAAAAATAGTCATCGGTACACGGACCGACGTATAGCGATATATATCGATTGCAACGAGACACAACAATATTTCTTTATACACATGGTGTATAAATCTATCATTCGATATACACTCGGCGTATATCACTACCCTTCGATGTTTATCGACGTGTATAAATGGTGCTTGTTGTTCACGTTGTATATCACTATAACTCTGTGTATATCGGTGTGTGTCGGAGAGCGATCAAGATGGAGTATTTAGGTTGAACTGTATCTTCTGGGTTTAGTGTTTGTGTATTGTTTGTGGTGTTTCTCTGTATGCATGTTCACTCTGCAGATCATCCTTTTGTGCCTTGTGCTCCGTGTATATATAAAGCACCTTTAGTGACCGCATGTCCCAAATATAATATTTAATTAATGTAAAGATATCCTTGGTAATTCTCCACCGCCCAAAATCTCATGAAGTGAATTTGTCATTATCTCTCCACTAGCTCAACTTTATAAAATATTAATGGTGAGTCATCACCTCAAATATTTACACCATAACACGGACTTTAAGTACTTCGTAAGATGACGTTGAAGACATAAGATATGGGGAACCTTTTACTTGGGTATGATCTAAAATGATTCCACATTCAATAAAGAACTAGACTGAACTCTCGGAAGGAAGGAGCTCCATCGAGAAAAGAGTGGTGCTGCCGCATTGTTGCTCTGCTCGAGGAAGGAATAAATCAGCAAAGGGCACCAAGCGAGTGAAGTTTACAAAAGGAGTCACTAAGGGCGAGTAATAGGTTTAGTGTAGTTGTAAAATGTAATCCAACTTGTACTGGAATGTTGTTACATTAAAGTGCAAAACAGTTTCAACGCCCTTATTTTCACTCAATAGTAGACTAAGCTGCGAGGAATGCTAAAATAAAGTAATTCAACTTGTGGCGCGAACACTCTATTAAGAGTGCCTTCAGTAGAGGAAAAAGAGAGATAACATAGACTACCAAAAAGATTTTCTCACAACTTCCAAGCGGGCAGTTACTTCAATCTAGACTTTAGCGAAAAGGGCTAGTGGAAACCCTAATTGATGCCACCAGAGGCTGTAAGAAAACAATAGTTAGAGGCGAGGCGTGATCTATAATAACCCTTCTACGACCACCCGTTTACCCACTACCAATTGTCACATATGTGCACGTACTGTACGATTTCCCCAGCTAAAATCACTTTAACACAAAGGTGTGGCAACCCAACTGCAAGACCAAGACCATATGTCTGCCAAGGAAGAGTCTCTTTCTTCTTAAGCTACTAATTTTATTTGTGACATACCGAGATTGACTCAATGAAAGTCCGTAGTACAGATGAGACCTATCCTATATTTGTTGACTTTTCTTTTCATTCAAATCACATTGTTGATGACTACAAAAAACTTTGATCCTTGAAAAGAGGTAGAATCCAATAAGAGATGCTGACAAATTATTTTTAGCACTTTTTTTTACTTTTTTCAATATGAAATATATAGTATAAACACAAATCTTTCATGACCTTTAAGTTGATCTATCTTAACACGAATCCTATTCCATGGTGGGGCAGATAAATCTTTCAATATAGAAAGAAGGAAAATCTCTAAAGGAAATCTTCTTTCTTATCTTATTAGCAGACGTCGAGACAGAGTCTTCAGAAGGCTTCCTCACAACTTTTTATCAATAGGGGTTGCATATTTTGAAAGGGCTTCCTCGGTAGAAAGCCCCTACTAGACAGCTTTAGAACTTGAGATTTGTAAATGGAATGTGGTGGGGGCATTCAAAGAAGTTTCAAAAGTTATTTTTGTTAGAGAAACTTGGTCATTAAATGAATGAAATTCCCAAGATCATCTTAGCTTGACCCTTACTTGATTGTAAGGAAGAGAACAATCTTTTGGAGTGGATTGCTAAGCTACAACTGTGAAAAGATAAACTGTTTAGGAAGCATCTATCAACACTCTCTCTTTTCTTTTTATTGCATTCCCTTGGCGATTGATAGTGTCAATAAGGGGGTTCAGTTAATTCAATAAATTGAGTTTCTTAAAGCTAATGAGAATGAGGCAAGTTCTTCCACGATTGGGATCACTCATTGAAGCTAAGCTACTAAAAGATAAGACTTCATACATGCATGACTGACTCACAGCTAGGGTTTTCTCCGTCTTTGACAGGTGTAATCTCTTCATTAGTGGATAGGTAAGTGTAAGTACTGTTTACTTATATATAACTTGAAAAATCTCTTTTTTTAAAACAAGAGTCAATAGTTGAAATGACCAAAGTCGGAAGAAAATAAAGTTAGGGTTGTTATATTAGTGGTTTTTTTCTATTAGAGTTGAGGTTCCGGTCAACATATTCAAAGACTTGCTCTCTAAGCTTTGGAGGTTTTGTTTACTCCTTTGCTACATCCTATTGAACATTATCATCCATGTCAATGACTATTCATTTTACTCGAATACTGTTATGCTTTGTAAAGGTAGGTTGCATTAGAACCTGATCACATTGTATCTTGACATTAATATGGCAAACTAAATTTGACTAAATATTTTTTATTACTTTTTTTGACATAATGTTTAACAATCTCATGCAAGGCCACTCGTATGTATTGTAATTATCAGTCCTATCGAAGGAAGTTTGTTGTATTTACATGGTAATGTAGAGGATGTTATTTTGTGGTTCAATTTTAGAACTTTTGTTTGATCCAAAAGACGCTTTTATTAAATGAAACTCTTAATAATATCATCACACTCTTACTGGATGTCATTTTTTTTAGCAATAATTTGCTTATAATGAAAATTATAGTATGTTTTTTTATGAATTTGAATAAAATATTCATATTTTTATTCTTTTCAATTTATGTGGTCTTATTATTGTGATTCTTCGACTTATAGCTTCTATTTTACCACCATAATGTTCTTCAAATCATTAATTGATATTCTAAATATTTATTCATGGGTTTTTATTACGATGATTCTTGGGCTTTATATTTTACCACCATATGTTCTTCAAATTATTATTGCTATTCTAGAAGCAATTTGAAGCATTTAGAGGTTATTGAAAGGTCAGTTGCTTCCTTTATGGAGCGAGACCTTTAATTATGTATAGGAAAATGTGCAATGGTTTAAATTATAGTTTAGATACCTATGATTTTGTTTCTTATGTAATCAAGTAAATATGGTAAAGATATAGATGGGAAGATCCTCTATAACCAAATTTCTCTGTTTTTTTGTGTCGAGACCTATGTTGACTGGTTTTAGGGTCTATGGCGACGGTATGTACCATCATCATAATTCTATTTTTTTGTAAGGCTACAACGACGGTACATACCATCGTCATAGACCCTAAAAACCGTCGTCATAGGCCTCGGCATAGAGAACGCTTTTGCTAAATTAGTATAGATGATCATAAGATGTACTTAGTTTGTATAAATTGTACTTTTTTGGATTGCGTGAATGATTTGGTACCAATTAGGGTTGTTTATGGTAATCGAAAAATTCGTATTCGTCTACATCCGAATTCGAAAAAAACCCTGATATTATTCGCATTCGGAAAAAAACGGATATATTCGTATTCAGTTTAAAGGTATCTACAAATAAACGAATACGAATACGGATATAGGTGTATTTGTATTTATTTAACATTCGATTGTAAATATATCCGGCGGATATTCGAAATTCGATATACGAATTCGGATTCGTATCCGAATAATTATATATATATATATATATATATAATAAGCAAAATAATTTTTTTAAGTCGTCTTCCTTATATAATAATTAGTTTTCACTATCATATGAAAATTATTTTTAAAATATGTCATTTTACTTCTAAAAAGTATAAAAATAACACATTTATTATAATATTAATAAACTGAAATAAATTGATTTAAGTATAGTTAATTAATTTTTAATATTTATAAAGTTAAAATATATAAAATGTATCACTTAATAAGTGTTATAAATGTTATAAATATCATTTAACAAGTGTTAAAATATAACTTTTAGAAGTGTTATAAATGTTTTAAATATCATCTAACAAGTGTTACAATATAACTTTTGGATCATTTAATAAGTGTTATAAATATCATTTAAATGTTATAATTATAAATTATAAATATTCATACACAGTACAGTATTACTCCAAACATATAAAATGAATATCAACTTATTAATAGACATCTAAACTTTAATAAGTAGAGCAATCATTTTAAAATTTAGGATTTCAAAAATAATAAAAATTTATTTGAATTATAATTTAGAGCATTGATTATTATATTTATGAAAATTAAATAAATTAATATTCATTCATTAATGAACTATATTTTAAAACTTAATATGTTTTTTTTCCTTATTCTAGTTATATATAATGTAACAATATATATATATAATGCATCATTTAACAAGTGTTATAAATATCATTTAAATGTTATAATTATAGATTATAAATATTTATACACACTACAGTATTACTCCAAATTAACACATAAAATGGACATCTACTTATTAATGGACATCTAAACATTAATAAGTAGAGCATTCATTTTTAATTTAGAATTTCAGAAATAATAAAAACTTATTTGAATTTCAATTAAGAGAATTGATTATTGTATTTATTAAAAATAAATAAATTAACATTCATTCAATAATGAACTATATTTTAAAACTCGTTATTTTTTTTTCTTTATTCTGGTTATATATAGTGTTACAATATATCTAAAATGCATCATTTAACAAGTGTTATAAACATCATTTAAATGTTATAATTATATATTATAAATATTCATACACACTATACTATTACTCTAAATTAACACATAAAATAGGTATCTACATATTATTGGATATCTAAATATTAATAAGTAGAGCATTCATTTTGAATTTAGAATTTCAAAAATAATGAAAACTTATTTGAATTATAATTTAGAGAATTGATTGTTGTATTTATTAAAAATAAATAAATTAACATTCATTCATTAATGAACTATACTTTAAAACTAATTATTTTTTTCCCTTATTCTAGTTATATATAGAGTTACAAAATATCTAAAATGTATTATTTAACAAGTGTTATAAATATCATTTAAATGTTATAATTATAAATTAAAAATATTCAAACACACTACAGTATTACTCAAAATTAACACATAAAATGGGCATCTACTTATTAATGGGCATCTAAACATTAATAAATAGAGCATTCATTTTGAATTTAGGATTTGAAAGATAATGAAAACTTATTTGAATTATAATTTAGAGAATTGATTATTGTATTTATAAAAAATTAATAAATTAATATTCATTCATTAATGAACTATAATTTAAACCACATTATTTGTTCCTTTATTCTTGTTATATATAGTGTTACAATATATCTAAAACGCATTATTTAACAAGTTTTATAAATATCCTTTAAATATTATAATTATAGATTATAAATATTCATACACACTACAGTATTACTCCAAATTAACACATAAAATGAGAATTTATTTATTAATGGACTCTAAATATTAATTAACAAAGCATTCATTTTAAATTTAGGATTTTAAAAATAATAAAAACTTATTTGAATTAAAATTCAGATAATTCATTATTGTATTTGTTAAAAATAAATAAATTAACATTCATTCACTAATGAACTATAATTTAAAACTCATTATTTTTTTCCTTATTCTAATTATATGTAGTGTTATAATATATCTAAAATGTATCATTTAACAAGTATTATAAATATCATTTACATGTTATAATTATATATTATAAATATTCATACATACTACAATATTACTGCAAATTAACAAATAAAATGGGCATCTACTTATTAATGGACATCTAATTATTAATAAGTAAAGCATTCATTTTGAATTTAGGATTTCAAAAATAATGAATACTTATTTGAATTGTAATAAGAGAATTGATTATTACATTTATTAAAAATAAATAAATTAACATTCATTCATTAATAAACTATACTTTAAAACTCATTATTTTTTCTCCTTATTCTAGTTATATATAGTGTTATAATATATCTGAAATATATAATTTAACAAGTGTTTTAAATATCATTTAAATGTTATAATTATATATTATAAATATTCATACACACTATAGTATTACTCCAAATTAACACATAAAATGGGCATCTACTTATTAATGGACATCAAAACATTAATAAGTAAAGAATTAATTTTGAATTTAGGATTTCAAAAATAATGAAAACTAACTTGAATTTTAATTTAGAGAATTGGTTATTGTATTTATTAAAAATAAATAAATTAACATTCATTCATTAATGAACTATACTTTAAAACACATTATTTTTTTTCCTTATTATGGTTATATATAGTGTTATAATATATATCAAATTCATCATTTAACAAGAGTTATATATATCATTCAAATTCATACATACTACAGTATTACTGCAAATTAACAAATAAAATGGGCATCTACTTATTAATGGACATCGAAATATTAATAAGTAAAGCATTCATTTTGAATTTAGGATTTCAAAAATAATGAATACTTATTTGAATTGTAATAAGAGAATTGATTATTACATTTATTAAAAATAAATAAATTAACATTCATTCATTAATAAACTATACTTTAAAACTCATTATTTTTTCTCCTTATTCTAGTTATATATAGTGTTATAATATATCTGAAATGTATAATTTAACAAGTGTTTTAAATATCATTTAAATGTTATAATTATATATTATAAATATTCATACACACTATAGTATTACTCCAAATTAACACATAAAATGGGCATCTACTTATTAATGGACATCTAAACATTAACAAGTAAAGCATTAATTTTGAATTTAGGATTTCAAAAATAATGAAAACTAACTTGAATTTTAATTTAGAGAATTGGTTATTGTATTTATTAAAAATAAATAAATTAACATTCATTCATTAATGAACTATACTTTAAAATACATTATTTTTTTTCCTTATTATGGTTATATATAGTGTTATAATATATATCAAATTCATCATTTAACAAGAGTTATAAATATCATTTAAATGTTATAATTATATATTATAAATATTCATACATACTACAGTATTACAGTAAATTAACAAATAAAATGGGCATCTACTTATTAATGGACATCTAAATATTAATAAATAAAACATTCATTTTGAATTTAGGATTTCAAAAATAAAGAATACTTATTTGAATTGTAATAAGAGAATTGATTATTACATTTATTAAAAATAAATAAATTAATATTCATTCATTAATAAACTATACTTTAAAACTCATTATTTTTTCTCCTTATTCTAGTTATATTTAGTGTTATAATATATCTGAAATGTATAATTTAACAAGTGTTTTAAATATCATTTAAATGTTATAATTATATAATATAAATATTCATACACACTATAGTATTACTCCAAATTAACACATAAAATGGGCATCTACTTATTAATGGACATCTAAACATTAATAAGTAAAGCATTAATTTTGAATTTAGGATTTCAAAAATAATGAAAACTAACTTGAATTTTAATTTAGAGAATTGATTATTGTATTTATTAAAAATAAATAAATTAACATTCATTCATTAATGAACTATACTTTAAAACACATTATTTTTTTTCCTTATTATGGTTATATATAGTGTTATAATATATATCAAATTCATCATTTAACAAGAGTTATAAATATCATTCAAATTCATACATACTACAGTATTACTGCAAATTAACAAATAAAATGGGCATCTACTTATTAATGGACATCGAAATATTAATAAGTAAAGCATTCATTTTGAATTTAGGATTTCAAAAATAATGAATACTTATTTGAAATGTAATTTAGAGAATTGATTATTACATTTATTACAAATAAATAAATTAACATTCATTCATTAATAAACTATACTTTAAAACTCATTATTTTTTCGCCATATTCTAGTTATATATAATGTTATAATATATCTGAAATGTATAATTTAACAAGTATTTTAAATATCATTTAAATGTTATTATTGTGACGACCCCAAATCCAGGTTCTTTAACCTCGGGTTTGGTTCTTACTGTACAATACTTAACAACAATAAAATACATAAATTGTATTCAAACTACGCGGAATAATACAAAAGGTTCCTTATCGAAAGGCTACACTTCCCAAGGTCTATTAACCTTAATCGTAACATTACATATCTTAAGGAAAATACAAAAGATTTACATGGTAATTACATAACAGTAATTTAAAACTAGCATGCATCTACTAATCTATGCATTCGTTTTCCCCTTGCCTTTGTCAGATTTAGAGCATTCGGGCTTAGCTGAAATATAGTCATGATATAGCAGGAATGAGCAACTAAATGGCTCAGCAAGTTTAAAAACAACAACATAAGATATATCATGATGAAGGGAAATAACTTCAAGGTTTTCAACAATAACAATTGTGAAATATATCAAGAATCAATGTTCAATATAAAAATGGATTGACTCTTTACTGCTGAGTGGTATTTAATGACCGTGAACTACTACTAAAGTAAAATAGACATACAATGTCTGACACCTTGTTAAAAATAACGAGACACTTGAGGGGATCAGTCCTCTCATGTCCTATGTATATGCATAACATTTAGTTTTCTTACGTAAATTCGGTTACCCGACAATATAAAAATCCCCTTTAACTAGGGTTGTTCTTTCTCAGTCTTACTATAAGAATCCGCATCAGCCAATGGTTTGGATTAACTTTTAAAATATTCAATTAGATGAATTTAAACATGCATTTGTCTAGCCGAAACAATTAGCTTAGACATTCTTAAACAGTTCGTAAATTACTGAACTATAACATTTGCAAAGGCACTATGTGCGAATACAATACAATAATGATGTGAAGTAATTTTCAATAATTAATTCACTCAAAGGTCTGTCAAATAACTACGAATGTAGATATTTGCTCAACAATAATTGAATTGCTCAACGTAAATAAGGTTGAAGAATACTTGCAACAATAAATACAAGTTAGGGTTAAGAAGAAACTTGCCTTGTGCGTGGTCTACTTCTAACCAATTCAATTTAATTTTCTTTAGATAGACCTAACAATTAATCAAGTTGATCTTCAAATTAGTATCATATACGCATTCATATGATAACATCTATACATGTTATACCTAACCACATAATTAAATAATTAAGGGTATATTAAACACTTAGGAAATATTATCATTACTTGATAATATTTCAATCACATAAAATCTATATTAATTACTTAATATAATTCACATTCTTATCTAAAATTATTAACAATTAATAATATTCTATTAGTCTTATAATATTATTAATCATTTAATAATATTCTATTATCCTTCTAATATTATTAATCCCTTAATAATATTTTATTAATCTTTAACCATTTAATAATACATTATCACATTATTAATATTATTAATCATTTAATAATATTTTATTATCTTATTAATATTATTAATCATTTAATAATATTTTAATCATTATCTAATATTATTAATCATTTAATAATATTTTATTCTTTATCTAATATTATTAATCATTTAATAATATTTTATTAACCTTATAATATTATTAATCATTTAATAATATTTTATTCGTCTTTTAATATTATTAATCATTTAATAATACTTTATTCATTATCTAATATTATTAATCATAATATTTTATTCATTTACTAACATTATTATTTATTTAAATAATATTTTATTGACTTATTAATATTATTACTCATTTAATAATATTTTAATCTCTTCCTAAAATTATCAATTATTTAATAATATTTAATCGCTTGTTAATATTATTGACCATGTAGTAATATTTTAATACTCTTTAAATAATACCAAAAGTTAACTTTTAAATTGGGTTAACCTTAGTATTTAATTTAAACATTTAGCTAACATTTATTTATAATTAGACTTCATATATGTTAGTTTAATATCCAAATATATTCATTTTACACCTATTTTAACTTAATTTTTCAAAGAAAACTCAACCCGGATCGACCCAACCCGGACTCGACTCGGATTGCCCAACACTGCCCGACAGCATGTTCTGGCGCAGCTGCGCTAGTGCTAACGCAAGTGCGTCAGGACATTCTATCCGGAAATTAATTTTTTTGACTGCTCGACCATCCGACGCTCCGACAGCCATAACTTCTTCATTTTAAAACATTTTGAGGTGATTCTTGAGTCCATTTTCATCATAATTTCCCCATCTACAATTTCTATTTAGATCACAAATCCAAATTCCGAACGTAACGAGACTAAGAACTGCTCACAAGGATAAGGTAAAAACTAACTTCACAAATCCTTGGTTTTATTGGTTCAAACTTGAATAAAATGTGATCTATATGTCCAAATGACACAAACTCAATTTTGTTAAACTTGTAACTTCTTATTTTACAATATTTCATGGTTCAATCACATTTTTGAAAACGTTTGACACAAAATTTAAAGATCAAACCACCTAGGGTTTAAAAACGACATCATTTGCAGTAAAAACTATAACTTCTTCGTTATTCAATATTTTTGAAAGTTTCAAGTTGAATTTTCTTTAAAACTCATAGATCTAGCTTTCTAACCATAAAAATTTAATTCCCAACTTGTATATTTTAAAATACAACATTAAACACAACATGCTTAGTTAGGTTTTACCGGTAAAAATTAATATGAGCATTTCTTGCATTTTTATGCAATCTACACATACCAAAACATGATATAAATATATCATACCATTAATATACATATATTACATAGTTAAATACTTCTAACACATCAAAACGAGTTTTGATCGGTTAAAAATAGATTTTAACCGTTAAAAATCATTCTAGACTACAAAAATAAAATTTAAGAGAAGTTATAGTACTTTTAAACCTTGTGGTCTTGAAGGCTCTTCTTCTTCTTCTACCAAAGTAAGTGGTGAAACTTTGTGTCATCCACCAAGCTCAAGCTCTAGCTTTCTTCTCACAACTCTCAAGTGTTTCTCACTTTTCTCTCAAAAGCTCTCTAGTTTCTCTCTTGAATTCTCTAGCAAATGAACCAACAAGCTTGGCTCAAGTGTGGAGCATCATATATATAGTCAATTGCTAACCCTTCATTAACATCTCTTAATTCACCAACATAGTTAAATTAGGGCTTAAGTTGGATTACTATTTATTGGATTTACTAGGTGAATGACAAGTTGAGTGACATGAGTTGGTGAACCACTTTGATCTAGTGTGTGAAAGAAGCAATTTGCAAAATCAAGCAACCCCAAGTGGGCCCCCAAAAATCTCAGCAAAAATAATGAAAACTTACTTGAATTGTAATTTAGAGAATTGATTATTGTATTTATTAAAAATAAATAAATGAACATTCATTCATTAATGAACTATAATTTAAAACTCATTATTTTTTTCCTTATTCCAGTTATATATGAAGTGTTATAATATATCTAAAATGTATCATTTAATAAGTATTATAAATATCATTTAAAGTTTATAATTATAAATTATAAATATTCATACACACTACAGTATTATTCCAAATTAACACATAAAATGGGCATCTTCTTATTAATGGACATCTAAATATTAATAAGTAGAGCATTCATTTTTAATTTAGGATTTCAAAAATAATGACAACTTATTTGAATTGTAATTTAGAGAACTGATTATTGTATTTATTAAAAATAAATAAATTAACATTCATTCATAAAATTAACTATACTTTAAAACTAATTATTTTTTTCTCTTTATTCTAGTTATATTTTGTGTTACAATATATCTGAAATGTATCATTTAACATGTGTTATAAATATCGTTTAAATATTATAATTATAGATTATAAATATTCATACACACTACAGTATTACTCCAAATTAACTCATAAAATGGGCATCTACTTATTAATGGACATCTAAATATTAATAAGTAGAGCATTCACTTTGAATTTATTATTTCAAGAATAATAAAAACTTACTTCAATTGTAATTTAGAGAATTGATTATTGTATTTATTAAAAATAAATAAATGAACATTCATTCATTAATGAACTATAATTTAAAACTCATTATTTTTTTCCTTATTCCAGTTATATATGAAGTGTTATAATATATCTAAAATGTATCATTTAATAAGTGTTATAAATATCATTTAAAGTTTATAATTATAAATTATAAATATTCATACACACTACAGTATTATTCTAAATTAACACATAAAATGGGCATCTTCTTATTAATGGACATCTAAATATTAATAAGTAGAGCATTCATTTTTAATTTAGGATTTCAAAAATAATGACAACTTATTTGAATTGTAATTTAGAGAACTGATTATTGTATTTATTAAAAATAAATAAATTAACATTCATTCATAAAATTAACTATACTTTAAAACTAATTATTTTTTTCTCTTTATTCTAGTTATATTTTGTGTTACAATATATCTGAAATGTATCATTTAACATGTGTTATAAATATCGTTTAAATATTATAATTATAGATTATAAATATTCATACACACTACAGTATTACTCCAAATTAACTCATAAAATGGGCATCTACTTTTTAATGGACATCTAAATATTAATAAGTAGAGCATTCACTTTGAATTTATTATTTCAAGAATAATAAAAACTTACTTGAATTATAATTTAGAGAATTGATTATTGTATTTATTAAAAATAAATAAATGAACATTCATTCATTAATGAACTATAATTTAAAACTCATTATTTTTTTCCTTATTCCAGTTATATATGAAGTGTTATAATATATATAAAATGTATCATTTAATAAGTGTTATAAATATCATTTAAAGTTTATAATTATAAATTATAAATATTCATACACACTACAGTATTACTCCAAATTAACACATAAAATGAGCATCTACTTATTAATGGACATCAAAATATTAATAAGTAGAGCATTCATTTTTAATTTAGGATTTCAAAAATAATGACAACTTATTTGAATTGTAATTTAGAGAACTGATTATTGTATTTATTAAAAATAAATAAATTAACATTCATTCATAAAATTAACTATACTTTAAAACTCATTATTTTTTTCTCTTTATTCTAGTTATATTTAGTGTTACAATATATCTGAAATGTATCATTTAACATGTGTTATAAATATCGTTTAAATATTATAATTATAGATTATAAGTATTCATACACACTACAGTATTACTCCAAATTAACTCATAAAATGGGCATCTACTTATTAATGGACATCTAAATATTAATAAGTAGAGCATTCACTTTGAATTTATTATTTCAAGAATAATAAAAACTTACTTGAATTGTAATTTAGAGAATTGATTATTGTATTTATTAAATATAAATAAATGAACATTCATTCATTAATGAACTATAATTTAAAACTCATTATTTTTTTCCTTATTCCAGTTATATATGAAGTGTTATAATATATCTAAAATGTATCATTTAATAAGTGTTATAAATGTCATTTAAAGTTTATAATTATAAATTATAAATATTCATACACACTACAATATTACTTCAAATTAACACATAAAATGGGCATCTACTAATTAATGGACATCTAAATATTAATAAGTAGAGCATTCATTTTTACTTTGGTATTTCAAAAATAATGAAAACTTACTTGAATTGTAATTTAGAAAACTGATTATTGTATTTATTAAAAATAAATAAAATAATATTCATTCATTAATGAACTATACTTTAAAACTCATTATTTTTTCTCTTTATTCTAGTTATATTTAGTGTTACAATATATCCAAAATGTATCATTTAACATGTGTTATAAATATCGTTTAAATATTATAATTATAGATTATAAATATTCATACATACTACAGTCTTACTCCAAATTAACTCATAAATTGGGCATCTACTTATTAATATACATCTAAATATTAATAAGTAGAGTATTCATTTTTAATTTAGGATTTCAAAAATAATGAAAATTTACTTGAATTGTAATTTAGAGAACTGATTATTATATTTATTAAAACTAAATAAATTAATATTCATTCATTAATGAACTATACTTTAAAACTCATTATTTTTTCTCTTTATTCTAGTTATATTTAGTGTTACAATAAATCTAAAATGTATAATTTAACAGAATTTAATTAATAGATATCTAAACATTCATAAGTAGAGTATTAATTTTGAATTTAGGACTTCAAAAATAATGAAAACTTATTTGAATTTTAATTTAGAGAATTGGTTATTGTATTTATTACAAATAAATAAATTAACATTCATTCATTAATGAACTATACTTTAAAACTTATTATTTTTCCCCTTATTCTGGTTATATATAGTGTTACAATATATATAAAATACATCTTTTAAAAAGTGTCATAAATATCATTTAAATGTTATAATTATAAATTATAAATATTCATACACACTATAGTATTATTCCAAATTAACACATAAAAGGAACATCTACTTATTAATGGACATCTAAACGTTAATAAGTAGAGCATTCATTTTAAATTTAGGATTTCAAAAATAATGAAAACTTATATGAATTGTAATTTAGAGAATTGATTAGTGTATTTATTAAAAATAAATAAATTAACATTCATTTATTAATGAACTATACTTTTAAACTCATTATTTTTTCCCCTTATTCTGGTTATATATAGTGTTACAATATATCTAAAATGCATCATTTAATAAGTGTTATAAATATCATTTAAATGTTATAATTATAGATTATAAATATTCATACACACTATAGTATTACTCCAAATTAACACATAAAATTGGTATCTACTTATTAATGGACATCTAAATATTAATAAGTATAGCAGTCATTTTAAATTTAGGATTTCAAAAATAATGAAACTTATTTGAATTATAATTTAGAGAATTTATTTTTGTATTTATTAAAAAGAAATAAATTAACATTAATTCATTAATGAACTATACTTTAAAACTCATTATTTTTTCTTTTTATTCTAGTTATAGTTAGTGTTACAATATATCTGAAATGTATTATTTAACAAGTGTTATAAATATCATTTAAATGTTATAATGATAAATTATAAATATTCATACACACTACAATATTACTCCAAATTAACTCATAAAATGAGCATCTACTTATTAATGAACATCTAAACATTAATAAGTAGAGTATTTATTTTGAATTTAGGATTTTAAAAATAATGAAAACTTATTTGAATTGTAATTTAGAGTATTGATTATTGTATTTATTAAAAATAAATAAATAAACATGCATTCATTAATACGTATGATTTAAACTTTAAATTGTGATTGGTTATGAGTAATTATTCAAAAAAAATATTTATTTTTAAAAAATAATTTGAGTGAATTTTTAATTTGGTGATTCATAAACGAATCCGAATATCCGAATATTTGAATAATCTGCTTATTCTATTCGAATAAAATAAATGAAAACGGATATTATCCGTATTCAGATATTATTTCGAATACCAGATACGGATAGTATTTTTAAATTTCGTCGAATATCAGATACGAATACGAACAACGCATTGATTTTTCAGATACGGATACTGCTGTATTCGGATTTGTTTATATCTGTTTACACCCCACCCCTAGTACGAATTATGGAAATTTTGATCTTAAAATGTAAGTCTGTAATCTTTTGAGTATGTGACATTGATTTATATCTAATATGTCACAAATTATCTCATTTGGTTTGTACGCAATTGCATTGCACATAAGCCAAGGTTATGCACTAGTTGACAAAAATAATAAAACTGAGTTAAAGAGAAAAAATTATCAAATGCTCCTGTGACACCAGTCACGTAGTGCTTCACACTACTCATGTGATGCCATGTGAGTACTTAAAGTGAATTATTTTACTTTATGTGCTCACATGGCACCACATGAGTGGTGTTTGACACCACGTGACAGGTGATTCAAGACTACTGAATAATTACTCGCTAAAAAAAGAGGAGGGAAGAATATAAAAAGCACAAGTGGATTTAAGAGATTTAAGCGATTGTGCATAGCCAATATATGATTTAGGGATAATCTCTTTACTAGTTTTTGAATTATTACCGTTCTTTATGTTCGGTCCTGCAATTATTCTTTTTGTGTATTTTATCCCCGGACATTATAATTTCTACAAATTTAGTCCAACCTTACAAAAAGAGACAAATTAAAGAGGACTAAACACGAAAAACAACTATAGATTGAGGACTAAACTTTAAAAAAATTATATTTCAGGGACTATACATGAAAGCTGCTATATTATGGAGACTAACATGAGAAAAATATATAACTTGATGACGAAATACGCGAACAAAATAATTAGTGGATTTATGAAAAATAATTTTAATTTGGAGACTAAAAGAAGAAGTTATTCCAATAATTTAATAGGATTGCAAAATGTTCTTATAACAGTAGACATTAGACAAGATAAGCCTCGGCTCTCCTTTCTTCTTTAAATTCGTAATAAACAATTAACTTTTGTAGTGGAAATAATTTAATTTTTCTCGCGTGTTACTGATTTTCATGATTTTCATTTAAATTTACTATTATATCCTTTTCAAAATATACAATCATTTGACTTAATATTTGAACTTATACTTTAGAACAAAGAGGGAGTTTTTTTATTATATAACTTTGTGTCATTTGCTACATATAAACCTAAATTTTATATTTGATTAGTTTTATTTAATAGTTTTCTATGCATTAAATAATCCACTTAAATGAAAAACAAACAGCCTTTAATACTGTGAGGCTATACTTGCAATTCTTACTCTATTTTAAATTTTCCTTCCATTTTAAGCGTTCTTACATAACATAATTTTAGAGAACTGTTATTTTCACAGGATTTTATGTTACTTCTGTAAGTGAATTCCATTTTTTTACCTATAGCGACGGTTTTAAAATCATCACTATATACTTGTAATTATACTTTATATGTTAAAATCATCGCTATAGACCTATTGGGACACTTTACATGTAAAAAGTGTCACCATAAATCTATAGCGATGGTTTTACAACCGTCGCTGTAGATAAACCATGTGAAAATAACAAAAGAACATGCGAAAATATCAATTTTCTAATTTTAATCTGTGTCCTCTTCTATATGAAACTTGATTAATTATTGTAATTTCACAGCATAAGTGTAAGTTTATTGACATTGTGATTTTATATTTGCTTAAAAGAATTCATTGTACTTATTTTGTATCCCCAAACCGGGGCATAAGAAAAAGTAAATTTTTGGTCCTCTATAAAAAAATAAAAAATAGAAATAGTTTAGAATATTGATATTATCTGAGCAAAAATTATACTACAAGATAAAAATACAATTTAGCGACAATTTTGCAATTATTATAGCTACACTTGAGACTTTAAGCTACACTTGTTGCTTTGACAATGTTATTTTTGCTGACCCCTTTGTTTATTATATCAATTGAATAATTTTGTCTCAATTAGAACATGTTTTTGACTAATCAGTAGAATCCTCTTAACGTTAGACTACACAAATTTAATAAATTTGGAAATGTTGGTGCTAAAGAAATTTATTTGCTTCAATCTTTCAAGTTCCACTCCATGTGAATAAATCCTCTAACAGAAACCAAACAGCTCTAACAGCAGGCATTGTTTTTTTACACAAAGTAGTTAGCATGCTCTCCCTGTTGAGCCAAATAGGCGCATTTTCTCGGCAACTACAACTTTCATGGCTTCCTTTGCAGATGCCATGACATGGACGAGATCTTTCTTTGGGCTGCTCAATGAGTCCATGTAAGCCTTCCGAACCTCGGTGTTTACATTGAACTTCCTTACACCATGCTCGATACATTCCTGATCATTGAAAGCATGCACTCAAATAGGTAAGTGAAAATAATCATCAGATATACATACCAACATTGTTGGGCTAAGATTCCCTCCATTTTGTTTTTCACCCAATTTCCCATTATACATTTAGCAACACAAATACTGCTTTTAGCGATAATGCCAACACCGACACAATTAGTTGCAATGAATACAATTGTGTAGCTAATGTAATAGTCTTACTACTTGTATTGGCGGGAACTTGGTGGAAGATGAATTTTTTCTTTTTTTTCTTTTTTTTTTTTTGAGGGGGGGGGGGGGGGGGGGGGGGGGGGGGGGGGGGGCGTCCCAACATTGATTGGTATTGTGTATCTAAACATACCTTGACAAGTTCTTTTGGCAATCCAGAAGCTCCGTGAAGAACAAGATAAACTCCTTTCTCCGAACTTAACTCGTGCAGATTCTGGACAAAAGCAAATGCAGGAATTAGCCAAATCTATCAACATGGATGGGCATATCATTTGCCAAATGAATACACAATGGCCTTTTCACAAATAATAATAATAATAATAATAATAATGACAAGATCATAGTCTGGAGAAGAAAACATTCCTAATGATGACCTGTCGTAATGTTATTGCCAAATGCCAACAACGTCAACGAATCAAAATAAAAAGCTATTCTGGGTAAAAAGGTGGAATGATAAAAAATTATGGTTTGTGACACCCCCACAACGGATAAACTAGTCCTTACACTACACTTCTTGTGAAGAATTGTGATGCCCTCTGGCTCAAAGCACAAATACCACTAGGACAACTGGACAAGTAATCCAAATAGGTAAATAACAGTAACAACCCAAACCAACTACTGGGAAAGTAGATACCTATACTCAAACAATGAGATTACAAGTTTTTAACTTTTGCTATATAATAAATTGAGAATTTCAGTACTGATTCATCTATTTGAGTGATACTATCTAACAGAACAGCTGATGAAATTTAATTCTGATATCAGAATAGTCTAGAAATAAAGTAACACATGCAGTTCAAATAATTGGGTCAAGAAATTATTTTTTATCAATTTTAACTTTACTAGCCATTCCAAACAAAATTAAATTCATGGAGCTAACAATCTGGGAGCTGGAGACTAAATTAACCAAAGTTGTATCATTGTGAGATGAATGTATTTCAATTAGTAGTTATTGCGACATTAATGGCAATGGCCATTGATGTGAGAAATAAATAGTATAGTTAAGATCATCGATACTCAACCTTAAGCAAATCAAGTCGAAGGTTAGGGCCACTTGCAGGGTATTTCCCATGAACATTTCCAATACAAACTGCCAAAGCATCAATACCTGTCTCGTCAATGAATTCTTGAGCCTGAAATTCATACAGAACCATAAGTGATGCCTTTGGAAATGTTTTATCAGATGGTTATTGAGTGTTTAATCAACTGGGGTGGAAAAAAGAAAAACAAACCTGTTTAATGTCAGTCATCCTTGCTTCATAATTTTCTACCGTCAAGTCATCTTCAGTTCCTGACAATCTTCCTAGTTCAGCTTCCACCAGCATACCTTTTGCATGTGCCAAGGATGAAATGAATTTCGTGTATGAGATATTCTCTTTGAAAGGAAACTCTGAACCATCTACCATGACTGAATCAAATCCCTGAAGTGGTTTGTGTTGACAAGTAGATTGCAAATGATACATTAAAGCTCAATAGTTCTAATTTGAACATCACAAAATTCAGTGGAAAAGTAACCAGTATAAAGTACATAAAATATCTGCTTCAACATATAGCAAGACAACTTACTAATTCCAGAACTTCCACCAACTCTTTCTTGGAATTCCCATGATCAAAGTGAACTGTGATTGGAACCTGTCACAAAGGCATGCAGATTTACTTCTCAAGTGGTTTTGCATGTAGACCGACCTTACCTAAATGACCGTTATCTCTAATATCTAAATTGGGATGATGCATTCTTCATGGTGGAAATTATACTAGTCATAAAGTTAACATAATTAAATGTAGCAGAATGTTAGAGGAGCATTTGTTTGGCACAGGATCTTCAACATGAATTTGACAAACTTAAGAGAGAGAGAGAGAGATCCGGATCTGGAACAAATATTCCTCATAATGAAACATAAAAATTGTTAACACGGATTTGGAAAAGTATATAGATCAACTGCATAGACATTTATTTGTCAGAGTCATTATTTGGAAACCGTAGCGGCTTTTATTCACAATATCCACATAACTTTTATAAATAAAAGGTCTACAGAATCTAGAAAACTTTTTCCATAAAAGGTGACAAAAGCATATGCATGAAACGTGTTCACAGGAAAATCAGATACAATTTTGTTTTCAAACTTTTCAAATCACTACAAAATTTCTGTGTACTTATCGCTGTTATTGAGAATTAGATCATTTAGGATACACAAATTTTAATGAATTTTCTTAAAGGTATTCAGCTTAGATAATTCAGTAAACATTGCATAATCTTTAATGTAATAATCACCAATTGAGCAACTTGTAAATTCTGCCTATTACAATTAAAGTAATAATCTGATTAATGCATATTCGTATAAGCTGCAACACACATCATACCAGCAGCTAATTCTAACCTATAAGTATACTCTAGTACAAAGAAGCTGCAACAAACAGGATGAAATCTATATTTGATCGAATCATTTGTATTTTGCAATTTGTTAGAACGATCTACTGAAAAATTGCACTTACCCTCGCTTGTTCTGCAGCAGAAATGCAACACGCAACCAATGGGATTCCTCCTTGTTTTAAGGCACTTGGATGGATCTGGAAACGAACAGTGATTCAGAAATTCATCTAAGAAGACTGTCAGTATATAGATCGTTGATCAATTGATGAGCCCATTCAAGTATTAATAAGAATACTTTTCAATATATTTAGTCTACAAATTTTAAAAATTTACACCATAATTCTCTCTTAACATGACTAGGAGATATCACTAACTCGTATGCTGCAACTAATAAAACCAGAATGCGTTCTTAATGTACCACATTTTCATCCTTCATCTAAGTCATCAAATTCTCAGTACCATTTCATTAGGAAGTAATAGAACAAAAATAACTCTAGACTTTCTAGTCCTAATCTTTAAAAAGAATATGCAATAAGTTAGAAGAAACTTAATTCCAATTAAAAAATGTTGAGTGAAAACTAATTTGTATATTTGAGTGTAAGCTTTTTTCATATACTTACTAACGTCACGTATATTGATTCTGGATAATTGTTGGCTGGATAAAAAGGGGGTGGCGGTTAAAAAAATTGTTTGTTTGTTCTTGTTTTTTTTTTTTGTTTGTTTTTTTTTGGGATAAAGTGATGGAGAGGAAAGGGTTTGGGACTTAAACTTTGGGTGGACGAAGTGGATTAAGGGGTATTTTGCTTCTTCTCTTTTTTGTAGTGATTGCTAATGGGAGAGTTGAAGTCATGGTTCAAGGCTTTTAGGGTCTTCGACAAGGGGCTCCATTATCTCCTCTCTTGTTTACTGTGGTGGTTGAAGTGTTAAGTATGATGTTAAAGAAAAAAGGAGACATTATTGACCTTTCTGAGGGTTGTTCTACAGGTTGTTTGGAGGTTAGGGTTTCCCATAGTTGATCACTGACAATACCATTCTTTTCAGGGGTTGCACAGGTGTAAGAATGTGGTAATGCTTCTTTAAGTATTTGTGAGTCTTCTGGGCTTGGGGTTTAATTCAGTCGATGTGCAATCTTGCATATCAATGTTCCCTCTTCCTCATGTGTCACCCAGAAAAGAAAATACAAATCAAGATATGCAGTCGGGGCCAAATCCAATGGTTGAGACACAGGATCCACAGACCACGCAAGCGCCACCCATGATTTGTTGTCAGAGCACTTGACCAAAAATCATATGTAAATGAATGGAGGCCTAGTTCTCATATATACTAGCTAAAGTTGCTTCATTTTTCTAAGCAGTACACAACCTCAGTACAATGACAAAGCTTTTATTTTTTTTATTTTTAGATAAAGAAGAAATTTTGTTAGTGAAAAGAGAGAATCGAAACATATAGA
This sequence comes from Hedera helix, assembly GCA_947179155.2. NCBI lineage: Eukaryota > Viridiplantae > Streptophyta > Magnoliopsida > Apiales > Araliaceae > Hedera > Hedera helix. The sequence goes on from OX359269.1 coordinate 12,156,478, forward strand.
GGTGGGGCAAGGAGTCCAGCCACCCTACAACAAGTGCAAACAAAAAGAGCACACTCAAAAAAGGGCAGCTCTCCAATCTCAACAAAGATCAGAACCAGATAATCCTAAAGGCACCCATGACTAAGGCCCATAAAGAAGTAAAGAAAAAGATCCTATCTCAAAACAAAGTGAAAAATAAAGCTATACCTAGCCTATTCAAAAAATAAAAAGTAGCCATCTCTAGAAAGTCGAGCATTATGCCAAGTCCAGATCCCAAAAGAGCAGAAAAAAATGCACACTTCCAAAGCATCTTAACATCCTTGATACCGCCAAAACCTCTGAACCATGTAAGAAAACAATCCACCACTGAGGCGGGACGACACACTCACTCCTCCCCAAACACTCCAAAATAGAATTCCACGAAGCCCAAACAATATGTCAATGCAAAAGTAAACAAGTGATTCTCATCAAACCCATCACACATATGATAGAAAATGTAGAGAGGCTTATTTCCAACACATGGTTGCAAGGCTTCATTCTACTGATGCAGGACCAACTCTATACAGTCCAGATTCTGGAGAGCTACCATATCTGACATTCCATATAAGTGAAAATACTAACACTTGGTCTTTTAAGAGGCGAAGAATTATAGATTTGTAGGCATGTGATATAAATTCCGCCACATTTTAACTAGTCTAGACTTCTGAATTGAATGGTTGAACCTGTAAAATTGCAGGGCTCTGTTCCTCCTCTGCTGCAGCAACAACTGCCTCGACTCCTTCCAAATTATAAACATTAAATGCTCCAATAGCATATTTTCCCTTTTCTGCATTCTTTACAACAAAAGATAGTAAATATCACTATTTTAAAATAATTTTTCAGTTTGTTTTGCTTAGTGGATCTTACAAGAAGGAGCTCCTTTGTTGAAGAATTTCTGACTGGAGGAGCCCAACGTTTCACAACCTCTGCCAGAGCTTTACTATCACCAACATTCCCTAACAAAGATACATCATATAGTGATACATTCAAAACAGAACATTTTCAAAAAGTTGATTATGTGGAGATATATAAGAACACAAACTTACCAGGGAAAACAATGTATGGGACTCCTGGATGTCTACTCTCGGCACCTAGCTGCCACAAGGGGACACCAGCCAAGGCTTGTCCAACTATTTTGGCACGTTTTGCTTCTAGAGCTTTTGTAGCAATGTCTGAAGAGGTGATTCCACCCTAAGATAAGGAAAATCTAGTGGTCATACCATTCAACCATACATGTCTCAACATAAAAAAAGATAAAAATTGTTAAAACATGATATGCATCATTGGGTCCATTACCCAACAACTTTAAGCTTTTTTAAAAAAAAAACTAAAATTGGTAACTTGACAAGTATCAGATTCAGATATCTGGTCTCACAAGGTTTAGGGTTCATTTAACCTGGTTGCATTTGGTTCCCCGTTACGTTCTTGTTCCCCATTTGTTGGGACCATAGCAGAAGACAAAAGGGAAGCAAGAAAAACAACTCTCTCTCTTAAAAACTGAGAAGATAAGTAACTCCCTCTAAACAGTCTAGCATTATGCTCCTTCCAAACTACCCAAAAAACTAAAAAAACGGAATTCCATTACGATATTGGCATCCCTCTGGCTACCAAAACCTCATAAGCGAGTTAACAACATATTTTCTGCCGAAGCTGGGCACCACCACTCCTCTCCTAACACTCCAAATAGAGAGCTCCACAAACTCCAAGCAACAGCACAATGCAGAAATGTCCAGAGAAAGAGCTTAACGAACCCACATTCCAAGATCCACAATCTTTACCTAATGCCTCGTCTCTAGTAAATAATTCTTGAAAACTGTTCATCATTTCAACAGGGAAAGTCAAAGTTTCAAACTTAATCTTCTAATTATCATGATGAAAATAAGGTGGGTTCTGTACAAATTCAACATCTGCCCAAATGTTGTCTAAAATAAGTAATATCAACCATTGTAATCTTTTATTTGGCACTTGCATTTCTTTTGTCTATATTTTTCTAATCAAGAACGGAAAATAGTTAAAGAATTGAACTAATGTTGGCATTAAAAGGGAAAAATAACTTCTTGTCTGAACAAATAGAAGTACCTTTGCAAGAATATAACGGGGTCTTGCAGTTATCCGCCTAACTATTTCCACCAGCGCAGAGCTCACCTTAAAATTGATATCCAAACTCTCTGAAGGAGCTGTTTTCAACATTGATGACAATCAGTAGTTGTTCTTACCAAGTGTTGATATAAACATCATCATATGGGTAATCATTCAATATATACATGGTAGCAGATGAAGAATTACTAGAAATTATTATAGACTCACTTTTCCCTGTCACAAGCTCTCTACTAGTCATAATTAGAGTATCTTTACAAGCCCCAAGGAAAACGTCTGCTATTTCAGCTGCTTGACTGATTTCCTCCTCCCTTTCTTCTAATGACTTCATGGCAAGTTTAGCAACAGAAATCTACCCCCAAAAAAAAGTAAATAGAGATCCTTGAGACAATAATCCAATTGTGTTAAATAAATAATCTGTGAGAAAAATGTTGAAAATTGGATTGCAATAGAATCTCATATTCTTCTGTTGAATATATATATATATATATTATCAGCACATAGCACATAGCAGACTTATCATAAGAAAAATTAGTATTTTAATCACCTCAATGCTTCTAATCATGTGGCTGCATTGTATTTTAAGTTCTTCAACCTGTGTTTCACAAGAAATTAGTAAAGACTTAGATTTACTAAATAGAGTTTAAAAATAGGCTGAAGGCATCAAAATACTAAAAAATGACATTGACCTGCTTTGTTGTCTTTGGAACATATGACCCCACAATTATAAGTCCACCATTCCTTCCTTTATCTATTCCAAGATCATTGGGTGAAATTGGAGCTTTAGGAATAATTCCAATCCGAACGGAAACGAAACTAGCAGCAGTGCGGCATAAGAATCGCTTTCCCTTCAGTTCTGCCTGCCAATGAAATGTAAATAAATAATAGAAAGGTTGTCTCGAGCTTTCTTTCAGATATAAAAGAAAGATATTCAACAGCACAAATGATGCAGGAACTACCTGAATCATTCCCGCTGCAAACACAGCCACGTCTCTTTCACTAGCCGCATTAACAATACATATGGAACCCTGTTTAACAAAACAATTGAACGCGCAAGAGATTATAAGTATTCTGAAATAAGCATGTAGTATAAAATAAATACCTCATATTCAACATATAGTAGTTTTGTGATGAAAAGGAGTACCAGTATACCACTAATTTCATAGAATCACTAAAAGACAGGTGAAAATTTGCATATCCAACAGCTACTTAGCTGTAAGCAAATTGATTGGGAAGGGAATGCATCTATTAACTCAATTAAGAAATTTCTCCTGAGAGTGATGTTTGAGCGATTACTGAACTTATTCCAGAAGCATAGTTTTCCAGACATGGAACATTAGTATCAAGATCACTCTACTACTTTTATTTTGGTAAGTACCCTACCACTTTAAGGACCATTCCATTTCGGCAAAAGACCCACACCCAAGTTCCATAGCTTTTGGTCTGCTATCCTGATCATGATTTTTCTAAAATGAAGCTGAAACCAAGCTACTGGTTCAGTGAGCTGACTCTGAATGAGCAGCAGTTGAGAGTTGGAAGGATTTATTATGTTGCATAAAGCATTCACGCAGTTTCAAGTCACCAATTGCTGTAAAATTTTATGCTTTTAGAGAGAGGAGCCAACAATGTGTACCATGCTTTAATGCTGCACCTCATGTGCAACCCCCATTTGCATGTGGAGAGAGATATCAAGGTGAATTTGAAGCATCAGGTAGTGTGAGGGGGAAAATCATACTTCGCTTCATTATCGTAGTGTTTGTTTCTTTGAAAGAAACTGAGGGAAAACCTCAAAAGGTTTTATTGAACTAAAACCCTAAAGTTCCCTGAAGAACTCGAGTAAGATAGCAATATTTCACTAATAATTAAAATTTCTGTATAATTCCATCATAACCACTACTCCGAAAAGAAGACTGGTAAATCCTAATGATACTAAATCCTCGGCACTATATAATCTAATATCAACTACATAGCAGAACAGCTAAGTTAATTATTTTCCTTTTTTCGTATTTTCCTATCGTAAACTGTTTAAAGTAAACATTAATAATATGAGGTTGGTATACAAATAACATACCATAACTCTTCGTGAACCCCTGAATATTATACAAAATTACTATATTCCAATGTTATGTGGAACGTAGTTTGATATGGTACGTGTAACAAAAACAGGGGCAAAAAAGTCACATGTAATGGTACGAAGTTTGGTAAGGGTAGGTTTTTTCGGGTCATTTTGGTACGAATAAGTTTATTTGAAACGTGGAATGTTACAACAACTTTCCTAAACATGTAGTTAAAGCTGATAAGTTAGCGTCACAATATGCACATTTTCAAGAGGCTACAACACGTTATCATTATTGGATGCCCACAAGGTGTTCACTTGGTGTTTAAAGTATTCTTATAAATATTAGAATTTTTGATAGAATATTTTAGATTTATCTTTGTGATAACTAAGCTAGTAAATATTTTAGATATTTTGGAGGAATGTTATAGATAGGCAATCTTAGTCTTCCAATAGATTTAATACCAACCATTGTTCGTAAGGCCTAGGGATTATATAAAAATGCCCTCATTTGTAAAATAAAAAACCATAGTTATAATTATTCTTGTGGAATTAAAGTTTCAGCCTCTTGTTATTAAATAGGAAAAGAAGTTTTGTATCGCTAAATTTAATGTTTTGGCACGTAAGTGTTCAATATTTTGGAATGTTCGTACCAAATAGCAATTTGCTAACATGTTAGCGGGTAACACTGCTATATCGTGAAAAGTAATATGCTATAATATTAAACTATTAAATTATGACACAAATGCTCAGACTCCCTAAGTTGGGAAAGAGTATACGCTATTGGTTTCCAAGATCTATAGGAATTCTTATTAATCCTTGTCTTCCTGTCAAGCTTTGAAGTTTCAAAATGAATATTGAAACTCTAACTACAAAACAGAATTAAACTTTTCTGAATTGAGAAACCTTACATGAAAATATGAATATTTAAAATATAGCATATTGAGAAGAGATTTTTGTTATAAAAACAAAAGGAGAAAAAATTTATTAATAGAAAAGAGAGGCTACAAGTAAAAAAAAGGCGGAAAAGAAGTCCACCCTTACTGAACTAGTGGAAAACAAGACAAGGAGCACTTAAAAAGTGCAGCCGTCCAATCATTACATAGATTTGTCACGAATGGCCCCCATAGCCCGTTGGCAAATCGCTAGTGGGGCAGTTTCCCTCACTGATATTTTTGAATAAACTAAGTAATAGTATAAATATTAATAAAGTATAACATTAATTAGAGTGCGATATATATTAATGTTTAACAAGCAGTAAATGAAACTGTTCAACTAAAAGAGAAACTCAAGTTTCAAACCAGTGGAACAATTTTAAGTTTAAAGCCTTTCCTAAAAGTCCCAAACTAGTGCCCTAAATCTCTTACTGCCTCAGCCTCTTCTACACATATTCCTTCAACTTTGTTGGTTGAATTTATTATAACTTTAAGTTGTAAAATATATTATATATGGAAGATCATGGCTTTACGGCATCACCCGTTTCTTAATGCATTTTTTCTTTTGATTTTTGAAATTAGAAGAGAGGGAGGGATAGAGAGAGAGAGAGAAACTTTCTCCGGAACTCACAAAAACTAAAATTTATTATTTAAATATTATTACAACGTTATTGTATTACAACAGTTTGAATTATTTTTTAAAATGGTTATCAAATTAATTGTAACAGACTTCTTTATTCCTTTTTTTTGGTATATACATGTTTTTTTACAGTTTAGTGTACTTTTTCCCCCTAATGATGTAAAATACTGGCTCTGCCACTGCCCATAGCAAAAGCCTACAGGGATGCAAGAAAAGTAACAGGAGTAAATGTGTGCTTTTGTTCTGTATTAGGTCAACTAACAGAAGGGTTAATCTATTATCAACAATCGAAGCACAGCGGGAGCATAAGTTTAGAAACCTCATGGGTCATAGTCTAGATTGTGACTTCAGAAATTTCATTGGAGCTTCTCGTAGTTTCTATACCCCTGACATAAATACGTTGATATACATGAGTTCTCTGTCTATGTTTGTGTTTGTGTTGGGGGAGTTTATGAGGGGTGGGTGGGGTTGAAGTGGAGGAGGAGGCATGGACGTGAATGTGAGAAAGAGAAGGAACCAATCAGAAATATCTATAAATTAGATCAAGACGTATAACCAGGTAGATGATTAGTTGATACAAATGATTTCTGCAAAACTTTCCTCTTTACCTTCTGCAAACTGCAAAGATGCTCAAAAACAGCATTTGGTCCACCTTTCCTTAGTAGTGGAATAGAGATAGATCCAACACTGCTAGCCAGTATGCGGCCTCTAGTTTTCTCTTCCACCCACTATTATCCAGATGAAGAAAAATTAAAATTAAAATGAAATCTTAACATTTTTGGGATTATTGATGATTTATCACGTGTTTCACGTAAGTAGAAAATGCTAGACCTCACGGAGGTTTGAACATTTATATCCGAAAGCAGCATCTTGGGCAAATTCTGTGTCCCCAGCAGGAATAAGCCTACAAACACCAAGAGTGTAACCATGACAGTGTTTTGCATGTTGAAATGTCATGTGACAACATAAGAGAAATAGAAGAATACCTATCAGAGTCTGCAACATAATGTATATCATCAATGGTGAATCGACCTCCCTGAAGAAAGAAGGGACAGATGATCCATGCATCCATCTCACCTAGTACTGACACAACTGCATCTGCCTCCTACATAGATCAGCCAAACATGTTAGGATACTGACATAAACATATAGTTACCATTAAATTCTATTAAAACTTGAGGATCCATGTCCTTGCCTCTGGAAAATGACCCCTTAATGTCGAATCACCCCTTAATACCACAGTATAGTCAATGTGCTCAACTGACTTAGCTGCAGAACATAGGTTTCTGCAGATATCTGCTATCAGTGCACTGGCCTGTATGGGGAATTTTTTATTTTTTTTTGCAGTCAGTGATACATAAGAAACTATATATATATATATATATATATATATATGTACGTACGAAAAAATGGTCATTTGTCGTCTTAACAAAAAATTTGAAAGAACAAAATCAAAATTGTATGCTTTGAGTAAGCTATTTACCTTCTCAGAACTCAATGCACGGGAGTTTGTCAAAATGAAAAAGCAACTTGGCCTTTTTCTAAACTGTTCAACAAGTGACTCAATGTTCCTGAAAGCATATCTAGCAACTAAGATTTAGTATTGATAGGCATAATACATTCTTTTTCATATATTTATCATCTTAAAGATGTTTGGCACTCAGGGTGATTGTATACAAGATGCACAAGAATATTAACCAAATTATAGTGACAATGGAAAGAAATGCAGCCTGTTTGGAGTTAGATAACAACTCTTAATCTTAACTTTAGTAAGCAAAAAAAATTGTAACACCTAACAAGTTATTTGAGATGCACTTGCCATTCTGTCAAGACATCGATATCATGAACAGTCTGAGTTCCAGTTGGATCATCATCCAGAACCACCAAAGTTTTTGAATTATGCTGATCCAATTTACGTATATCTTCAGTTAGATCCAGTTGCCACTCAGATGGAAGAGATTGCAATAGTGATTCTTTCCCAACAATGGGAAGTTTCCCTTCAACTTTGACACCTGTGAGTGTCTCATACACCTTCAAAGATAGTACCAGAGTTGAATTAAATTTCTATTACTCAATTTAAGACATGAACATCTTTACAAACTGAAATTGGCCACTGTGAGTCCTATCTATATGTCACAATCATGCCATGTTATGAAAAACAATGGCAACTTAATAGTAGTCAATTAACTATATTGACGTTAAGGGAGAATTTGATAGGAAAAAAAAAAGCAGTAAATTTCTCTAAACTTGGTATGAATCATTTGGCAAATTCCAAAACTCCCAGACTCCTATAAAGCAGACCCTTCACTTCACCCTGGCAGCTGTTCCCCCATGTAAACAAAAGCCCCTCACAAATTGTGAATACTAAATCGTACCTTTACAACAGCAGCATCATCTAAGCGACCCCACCCAGCAGCAGAACCTATTCAATGAAAGTAACAAGAACTATTAGTTGGCAATAAGCTAACATATACGTTTATTTAGACATGATCTATGTAGTATAACAAGTGAAACGGATTTCACATACAAGAGACATAAATATATGTATATGGGGAATGATCCATAGTAAATAGTTGTTATGAGCACTATTATAGCAAACTGATCTTACACCATCCATATGAAGATCTAATGATGAAAAAAAAGCACTTTACGATTTTGCTTGCGGTTGGCCACTCTACGATTTTCTCTGCTCCAGCTGCTATTAGGAGTAATGGCTGGGAAAAGGCCAAAAACGCCGTCGTTTTGACTAACCACTAGTAGGAGTAGCGGCTGGACACTTTATGATTTTGCTTGCGGTTGGCCACTCTACGATTAAAAAGACTAGCGGTTGGCTACTCTAAGATTATGCAAAAAAGTTTGACCACTCTATATAGAGAAAGAACTGGCCAGTTCTATTGCAAGTCAGGACTGCTGACTCAAGAATAAAAGAGTGACAGAAGTTTAATTCAACCAAATAGTAAATTCACAGAATCATAGGAAGGACTGACCAATTCTATTTCCAATAATTTTCACTAAGATCAGAATCACATATGTAAGTAATATCTTAGTGAATGACTAGAGGAAGAGCTATGCATTTGAAAATTACAATCTGCTAACAGAACTTTGGAGATTTCATTACAAATAAAGGAAACAAACCTTTTATGTGATACATACTATTTTAAGGTTATCTATCATATACCAGAACAATCACATGATACAAACTTTTTAATGTGAAATTTAAGTTTCTTCTCATATTTAAATTTATCTTAAAGCTGCTAAAATTAGAGATAATTCACAACTCCCGCTGCAGTCATTAGATTTGGCCCCTTCTAAGTTAATAACTACAAACTGGGATACTATATCTCAACAGAATGTTAAATCATTCAGCAATTTCACGAATAATTATAGCTATAAACTAACGGAAACTCACAAAATTACACTACTCCCTGAAAAACATTTCATAAAGGAACCACCATTGTAACATCGACAGTTAGAGAGAATGTAAATATTTGTTTTTACGTATTCAACCTTACCTGACAAAAACAATTGGTGCGCTACAGTAGAAATATGAAGCGGAACCCTGCGGGATGAACATTCACGAGAGACGATCCCCTGTAACATTAATTTTCATGATTAACAAACTAAAAGAGATTAAAAAATAAGTTGATCCATGAAAAGCATTATAAGGTTGAAATCAAACTGACCAGATCCTTCACAAAGATATCAAGTGCAGATAATGGTGTGTAATCATTTTCTACCATGTGTGGAACACGATTCTCAAACATCCTGCAATTGCATTACAAAGACTCATGTCATGTATAAAAAAAAAAATCATTTCAGAATATTAATAGATATATAAAGTTTCATTCTTTAGAAATAAAACAAATTAACAAGTTATGTGATACAAAGAGAATAGTGATAAGAAGTATGATTACAAAAATGTAACCTAATGAGGCTGCAACAGAGGAATTCTTAGAAAGGTCGATGTTGAGAATTGGTAGGGTATGTAATATTCAAAGACCAAAACTGTTGGCCATAGAATAAAATCAAGAGAATAGATGATGAATAATTCTATCTGAATTCTGACGTTTCTTCATATTCTATTATTTATTACTTTTCTCAATGAGAGGAAACCACCTTAGAACTACTTTAAGTTTGGCATACCTTTTCAATCGTTTTGAAGCATTTAAAATCAGTTTGGAAACACATCAGACACATTAGGAACATAAATTAGATCTATTGGTAATTACAAATCAAATAAAAATCAAATTTTGAGTATGTTTGGGACCTATACATCCCACCACATGAGAAATTGGGTGCCGATCAAGAAATCAATGAAAATTAGTTGTCTATGAAAATACTGTTCAAGATTCTGTACTAGTATGAAGAAGCACTATACTTCCAATATGGCAGGCATGAATTAAAAGATATGACCAAAAGAATGACACCCCTAATTTTCTACTGAAACCAACATCCAGCAAAATTCTGACAGGACTCCAGAGGCATATTGAACAATAAAATTGAGGAAACCATTGCGATAGCGCGGTGTCGGTGCGATCCAACAGTGAACAAGCCTGTTGTGCTAAACAAAAACAAAGCAAGAGGACTTTAAATCATGCAGCAGATAAAGACGCATTCTGTGTATCCATACCAGTGACGAAGTAAACCTTTCCACCGTGTGTGTATAGGATATACGCTTATTAGACTATCTAATAGTTAAATATACTAATCAAATCCAGCACAGTAAACATAATTACTACCTTTACCTACAATGATAGTCAAACAGTTGTGCTCATGGACATTGGAACTTGCAAAAAATTGCAGATGTTCATTATGTTTTTATTGATTATTTCCTGTTTCAAGGATTATATCATGTAAAATAACCAACACTTTGTTGCAATTTAATTATTATCTTCTCCTAGGAAGATTAAAACAAGATGAAACCATTTAAGGCTATTGGTGGTGCTTGGGAGATGTGGCCTTATTTTGTTTGACCACTGATAGAGTTAAATTACACGATATTTTTATTCCCTAATACTTAGTTTTTATATTTATTATGTGCTTAAATGTTTAATTATTTAGCTTATTTTGGTTTTAATAAGTTTTATAGGATTTTAGTTAATTTATGTTAATTTAGGTAATTTTATAGTATTTTTATATTTCTTTTTATTTGTGTGTTTTTATTTATTTTTAGTGTTTTAGGTGTTTTATTTATTATTATGTGCTTTTAGGATTTTTAGTATTTTTATATTATTTTTATTTATTTTTAATATTTTATTTTGTAGGAAAATTAAAGCTTGGATGGCAAAATGGTAAATATCAAACTGCTAGGGGCAAATTCGTAAATTCCGGAAAAGTTGGCGTCCGCGCATGGCGCGGGGAAGGAATTAGCAGTGTGGATCAGAACGACACCGTTTTGAGCTAGAGAAAGGGAAAGCAGTCCGCGCAATACGCGGCCGCGTTCGGTTGGCACGGGCGCGTGTCTTACACGCGCCAACGGTAAAAAAAAGAGAGGCGCGTGGCGGCTGGCGGCTGACAGTTTCTCTCTCTCTCTCTTCGCGTGGCTCTTCCTTTTCCTTCCTTATTTTGGATTTTCTACACTACAATACAACAAATCAGTAGAATAAAAGTCCAATTTAATTTGGAAAAGGAAGCAATAATTCTTTATTTTATTTTTAATATTTTATTTAGACTTCCAATTAGGGTTAGGATAATAATTATTTTATTTTTCTTTTATTTTTAATTGTAAATCCTATTAGGGTTAGGAGGATTTTGGAGCCTATAAATAGAGGGTTTGACACACAATGTAAAAGGCAACTCTCATTAGAATAAAAATTCTCTCTTTTATTCTTTAGTGTTCTGTATAATTATGAGTAGCTAAATTATTTTTCTTGGTTTAAGTGATTGAAGCCATCAAGATTTATACACTGTGAGATCTAATTTATTTTAACTGTTCAATTTATATTTTGAGTATTAAATATTTTTCTGTGCTTAATTTTATGATTGATTTGTTTAATTGCTAGGAGTACTACTAGTTTATTATTCATATTAATCTACTGCTGTTGGTGAAACAACTAAGTTTAATAATTGTTTTGCAGATCAAAAAATTATTTTATCTTAGGGAGAATATTCATCTAAATTAAATGCAAACAAGTGGCTTGTGTTGTTTAGTTCAACAATCTCTCTAATTCTTTATGCTGCTATTAAATTAAATCTTTAACAAGTGCTGGAGGTTGTTTATTAGTAAGAGTATTTAGACCAAGTGGCTCTACTTATCTAAAATTAAGGAGAGAGGAGAAAAATTATTTCACCTGCGAGTAGTTCTTTCTACGGTGAATGTTTAAAATATTAATTGATTTATTCTTGCATCAATGATCAGTTGTAAATTCTTGATGGTGGATGTTGACTTAAACCAAGGCTTTTTTTTTCTTATTTATTTCTTGCATATTTATTTTAGTTAATTTTATTTAAATTATTTCTTTAATTAAAAAAATCCCCAATTTTTGTTTGCAAAAACATAAAATTAAATAATCATTCTCTGTGGGATCGACTCTTACTTGCACTACTACATTACTATTTTTTCAAAATAAGATTTTATTTTTAGGTTCTTGCGACATCACACCAACCACTCTATTTATAAGATTCTACAAACTAAAGAGATGCTCATGATGTGGAGGAGTATGGTAATGCCATTTTAAGCTCATCAGCCATATAATAAAATTGTTGTGGAAGAGAGTAATTGATTATTGGTTAAGAATAAGGCTGCAAACGAGTCGAATTCATCCGGATTTTAAACTGTTCGGATTCAACTCATAAAGTTAAATCCGTACTTGAATTCGACTCGGATTCGCCCTATATTTGAAAATTTTTACTCAGAATTGGCTTGACTCGAATTTTCATTACTTGAATTCGATTCGACTCGGATCGAATTATATTCAAACTACTCGTGAACTTCAAATTCAAACTCGAATTCGAGTCTCCAAATAATAATTAGTTTTATAATACATATAATTATTAATTGAACTTATTATTTTACTTAGAAATGAAAAAACATAATTATAATTACACTTTAAATATATAAAATTATAATTAAAATTACAAATAAAATAAAAAAATAATAACTAATTATTCAAATTTTGTTCAATTGTGTATATATTATAAAAGAATGTATCGAGTATAGATTCGAATATGTATCAATCGATTATGTATCGGATCATGATTAAAAATTCGAATAGTTTGAATCCTAAACGAGTCGAGTATAACTTTATTCAGATTCTACTCGTATTTTTATTCGAACTATTTTTTACGCTTAGATTTGAATCATATTATTAACGAATTTGAGTCTCGCTCACATTTTTTCAAGTCGAGCCCGAACTGTTTGGTTCGATTTATAGCCTTAGTTAAGAATAGGGACTGAAGGATCTACGCAAAAAGAACTACTACCGAGGCTAATTTCTTGATTAGATAGTAGATGGTAAGGAATAGAGGGAAAACGAAGGCTACAACTCTAAAATCTAGGTCATTTTATTAGTTTTTTTTTTTTCTTCTTTTACTTGCTAAATGAAGTTTACCAAACATAATAGATTCAAAATTAAAGCAAAAAATTGTTGAAGAAATTAATACAAATATGAATTTAATTAATGAACTAATAATGGTATTTAATGAAGGCTCTCAAGCTCTACAATGCTTGAAATGAATTTGCTACATAGTACACAATAAGATGGCCCAGGAAAACACCTAGGAAAACACCTAGGCAACCTAGGCGCTAGGAGCCCTCTCTGACACCTACGTCCACCTAATGATTTTTAGAAAAACTGAGTATATATGATAAATCTTTTTCAGTGCAAACAATACTGTTTCAATACCTGGTTATCTACGAAATACTGAGCCGGGCCATTACCCCTTTCCATCCCATCTTCGTGTTTTGGGATATCACTCATCGATTTCGAGATTTTTCTGACTTTCCCCATGGCTTCCTTCCATCCACTTTTACTTCCTCATGTTTACCAAGTGTATCACAACCACTATCTAATTGTCTGTTCAAAATTACCTCAATCAGTAATGGAATGCTAACAGCCTTCCACGCTAAGCAAAAAGTGGCTATACAATTTAAGACTGCATGGGTGCTTATCAATCCTAAGAACCAGCAGCAGAACTTTTTCTCTTGTTGTCATTAAAAAATTGTTTGTTTGCCTGTCACGATAGGCTTCTATGTGCAATCAAAGCTTAACTAGCAAGAAGCGAATAAGGCATTTCCTCAAGGTTATGACGAAGTTGATATGCAGCTGGCACATGGTCTTTTTTCAACTACTTAAACTATTCTTCTGTCTAGGTCGAGCTGTTTTATTGTCTTAACCAGGAACCTCGCTTAAGAAATTTATGTACATTACACTCTCAACTTCTAGCTTAGGAATGAGATTGATATTATATTTTGATGACATTAATTTACAAAGGATCTTCTCATTCTTCCATTAAAACACAATAAAAGTCACATTTGAGACTAAATTTTTCGGATTTAATTAATATTTTGGTAAATTTCGGTCCTTTTAACCTTCTTCTTTGTCAAAAAATATACTACTTAACTAACGTCAAAACTACACCATGAGCTCATTTGGAATTTTAATATCAAATGCCTATACCACTTCATCTGAAGCTTCATCCAATGTAGCAAGCAATCTCATTATGCCACTCAAAATAACTAGTCGAGTCTTATTTATATTGGCAAGCCTTTGGAATAAGTACATTTCTTTGAGGGCCCTTTAGTCTTTCTTGCACTAAGGAGAGGTACTTACTATTGCAATCTGTACCTAACATGTACTTTCACGTGGCTGCCTACTTGTCGCTGTCCCTCTTATCTTTCTGCTACTAATATCTTAGCTGTTTGTGACTATGACTCATGAACCGTTATTCTTTCTTGCTTCAACTGTGTTTTCAGTAAGATACCAAATGTGCTAAGTGATAAGATATTAATCACTGATTTCAATGTCATGTTTTAGTTTATAATTTCTTAGAAAACAAATCATAATGTAATAAAACAGGCTATTATCACAGGCACATCAATGGTGATGATTACTTAACGGCTGCTGAATGCAGGGAATAGGTGTCATTCAGAACAAATCAAGCACATTGAGTTTACAGTTAATTGGTCAGTCACCGTTATCTTGATTGGATATATTGCCCGCCCATCAGCACCAACAGTTTAACTAATTGGATTCTTCACTAAATCTCTCACCCTTCACAGATTAAACACGTAATATATATTATGACATAGGAAGTAAACACGTTATATGGGGAAGGCTTCAATTAACTAGCATACACTTACTTCATTTGCTTCTGTTCAACATGCTTCCGTTTTTTCACTCTACTACAACATACTCAAAATTTCAATTTCAATGGGCCCTATAATGACCCTCTGGTATGGTTATGACTTCAAAGAAATTGAGCTGCTAGTTACCGGTTATGGACAAGAAAGTATTTCGGTTTAGATCAAAAGGAGACAAATATTTATAAACAATTACAGATTTGCAAATTATTAGTCAGAGTACTGAAATTACTGCATTGCAGAATACATGAGACATACCAAGATGTTCCCCCACTATATGTGAGCACGTCAAACAAGAATCTCGTATTAAGACCTAGTCGAGCCCCAAATGCCATTGCTTCAGCTGCTGATGCTATATGAACTCCAGCAAGCAGTTGGTTAACCATCTTTACACCACTAGAGAATAGAACATAGAAAAATAAATTTGTTAATGTTTGTTGTCGTAATAACCCAAAATGTTAAATGTATCATGAAATGAATAGACATGATACACATGAAACACATGATCACATGTGCATTGAAACTCCCCTTCTTATGAAGCCTTCAAAACAATTCAAAAAGACAATTTAAGACTGAAAGAGACAAATGGTATTGAAATCTACCTTCCAGCACCACAACCGCCTTTTATAACATATAGCTTCTCACTTAAAGCTGTTCACAGCCAAAGATTATTTCATAAGAGAACTAAATTTCAGAAATGTTTGTAAGCTAAAAACATAAGCATCTTCAATCCAACAGTGTAAGAACAGCTAATTACCTGAAAGAACCGATCCAGCATGTTCAAGAGCTTCATCCGTGCCTGATGCCATTATCTAAATGATAATTAACTTAAGTTAACTTCGCAGTTAGATCAGCTTTTCAAACAATTTCTGAAAACTATGTAACATGAGATAAAAAGATAGAATCCACACCGTAAGTGTTCCTTCAGAGGCCCTCTTAACACCACCAGACACGGGAGCATCCACCAATTTTAGTTTCTTTTGTTCATCTATTGAAAATAGAGGACGAAAATACATTGCATGTAAGTATTGAAAACAAAACTAGATGAAATTTCCCTTTTATACCCTCTAGTTCATTGTAGGCTGAAAAAATAAAACAAAAAATGTGGATTTTCATAATCATCTAACTTCACTTCTTCAGCTTAATGCCATATTGCCAGTCTTCATGACTAGATCCCGTTTCCACATGGATTAATATCAATGTCATATTCTGCAGTTTTTATTTTCCTTTTCGAATAAAGCGCCATCATACTCTTTACACTATCTAGAATTCGTTATAATATATTGTCATTATTATCTTTCGACAATCAGATATTGCTGGTTAAGCTATCAATGATGAGAAAATTGTCTCAAGTTTGCGAGAAGCCACATTGTCAAAATAACAGCGAATGTTATATCTGTACCGAGACTACCTAACACGAGCACCCTACAGAAGTGGGACAAGTTAATAATATATTTCATTAGTAAAACCTACTTCATGAACTTCTTAGCTAAGATAAAACATGCTCCCCCTCCCTGTGAAAGTGTGCATTAATTTGCCCATGAACATATAAGAAAATGTGTCTTTTATATTCTTTAATCAACGTTTGTAATTACTTTATTATTTCAAAATGTACCAAAAACTTATTTTGGAATGTAACATAAGCGAGATTCCTTTCTTCTCTTTTGTTCAACATGCACCATCAATCCAATATAGCCACAAAAATCTGTACTTCATTCACAACTTTTATGTTGTTAAGCATTATGATGTAAAAGAAAAAAGTTTAACAGAATGCTATTTTCTTAAGAAATAATAATGGTCATCATTCTATTGATAAAAAAAGAAAAGATCCATGTCATTAATTAAAAACCACTCAGGATATGAATATTGTTAGCGATAAAATAGATGTATTGAATATTGTTGTTATGTTATATAAAGAGTACTAAAGCCTTATATATAGGCTACTAGTTAAGTAGTGGCCAAGTATGAATGGGCACCAAGCATACTTGGTGACCAAGTTCTAATAATAATATACTCTAATACTTTCCCTCAAGTTGAAAGTCTTATATCACGACTTACAAATTGTTACATAACATAATTCTAAAAAAAGTCAAACCAACCACAGCACGAAATCATTTTATCATCAACACTCCCCCTCAAATCAAACTTTTCTTCCTGTGCAAATTGAAGAGTGCCTTAATTTGAGAGAGGGATCGTTGAAAATAAAATAATTCCGCTCTACGGTTAGTTTGAGTCTTTTATTTTTAAGATAATGTTATGTAACAAGTTGTAAGTCGTTATATAAGACTTACAACTTGTTGTATAACATAATCTTAAAAATAAAAGACTCAAACCAACCATAGCGCGAAATTATTTATCTTCAATGCTCCCCTTCAAATTGAGGCCCTCTTCAATTGCACGGGAAGAAAAGATTGATTTCAATTTATTTATTTATTTATTTTTATGTCCAAAGTTAGATTTTCCATCCTCGGTATATAACTTCACACATCACTTTTCAAGGATATCATGTGCCGGCAATAATGGAAAACACTCGTCTCCCACAACAAATGTGAAGGGATCTCTATCCTTTAAAAACAGCTATAAAGGAATCCTTGCCTTCCTCAACAACGGAGGACTCTAGCCTCCCAAAAAAAACCAAAGGACACATTCCTTCCCGAATTCTCGGCCCTATACAATCCTTACTTTCCAATCAACCATCCACTTACATATTCAACCAGAGATATAACTACTAAAAACAACTCATTTTTGTTTCACCACAAAAACAAAAAACGATCATAGATTTTAATTTTGTTTTCTCTAAAAAAACGGAAAAAGAACTATAAGAAGAAAAGATACCCGCCGCCGGCTAGGTGCTGCCGGTGGCTGAAGCAAGACTTCTAGTTGGCCTCCCAAGATCAAACTAGCTCTAATACCATGTTAGATAAAATAGATGTATTGAATATTGTTGTTGTTATTACAAAGAGTACTAAAGCGTTATATATCGGCTAATAGCTGAGTATTGGCGATATGTGTGGACACCAAGCATACTTGTTGACCAAGTTCTAATAATAATATACTCTAATAACAATAATATACTCTAATAAATATAAAATAAATCCAATATACTTAACTAATGTCAAATCTAGAAACTTAAGCTACTGCATGCAGTATTAGGTCAGAGTTTTCTATAGCATGACTAAAAGAACATACTTTGTAAGCGTCGCTCTAGCTGACTGACATAAGCAGGAGAAACAGTGGATGAAAGAATAATAGATGCTCCAGATGGAAGGGCTACAAAAAAAGACAAATAAGGTCAGTACTGCTCAGGAAAGGTAAAAGAGACACTGAACTTTACCTGACACAGCACCAAGATCGCCATATAGAACATTTTCGGCTTGAGCTTCATTTGTGACCATAACTAAAAGTATATCTACATCTGAAAGAATAAAACAGAAAGGTTATGCTCTGCGATGGAAGCATAATTAATAAAAGGATTTGAGAAGAGAGAATAAGAACTGTACAAACTACATCAACCCAAAGTTTTCACAACTTGAAAGCTGATGCAATTGCTTAAAAAATAGAGAAAATCTGGCCCTATTCACATTTGTCCATTTTGCCGACATTCTGTCTTCTCACATGTAATATACTGGATTTAAGCACGTAGAGTTTTCGCACTTCAATATTTCAATGACAAAAGGATAAATATAAAAAGAAAAATGAGATGCACACACCCACTTAGACACAAAAGAGAATGATAACTATAGCTTAGCAAAGAATTCAAGGACCCGATGATCCATATAGATCGTCGTGGCACGAACTTTGTCAATAGATTCCTAGCTAACTCCTCTTTACAATTAATAAATGAAGAAAAGGTAAACTATTTCTATTCTTCTTTTCTTTTCTTCGCCCCTCTATGCACTATCCGTAAATTTATGTCATTATATAGTGTAAACAGACACCATAAAGCATAACTCATTATTTAGTAACCATCTTCAAGTACCACAAATACTTAAAATCATAAATAAAATTAAGCCTTGCATTTTACAAACAGTTTAAAGACGTCATTTTACTTGAAGACAAAAGCCACTTTTAACATGGATAGATGGTACGCTTGATAATTCATAGAATAACCCTGCAATGAACTTCTTCTCTATCATATCACTTCAAATTTAAAAACAGGAACACCATACTGTACTTGTGTAAATGTCCAAGAACAGTGCAAAACACAAACAGTAGGAAATACTCCAAACTCAGTCGAATCATTAGACGAAACACAAAGTTGTGTTTCCAGCATGCCAATTTTTTTAGAAAATTATAAAAATTGGCATATTGAAAACCAATATGTCATCAGACAAAACACAAAGTTGTGTTTCCAACATGCCGTTTTTTTTGGTAAATTAAAAAAACTGGCATCTTGAAAACCAATATGTTTTATATTTCTAGTGAGTTTTGAGTATTTCTTACAGCTGTCTTATACATATACAGAAGTAACAATTTAATTGAACAACTATCCTGTTTATGGTTAACTGGACAGTAATATAACGAAGAGAAAACTGCTTTGGAGCTCATCTGAGGGATCAATTTGGGCAAAGACTTTGAGAATTATTAAGAGACAGACAGGTATTTTCATTTCCTGTAACGTCTGTTTGTTGTAATGTTTCATGGGAAAACTAGTATACCATATGAATTTAGGTCTACTGTCTTTGTGTAGCTTAACGTGTTGTGTGAGAAGTACCACTTGCATAAATCAAGACTTGGTAAGACGTCAGAGTTAATTGCAAACAATTTTAAGTGAACCTTGCTTCTGTGAATTTTTTTGGTGTAGGAATGTGTTAAGAGTTCAAACTACTATGGAATATGAGAAGATCAGGAATCTATCCCTCAATAAGTAAGATGGTTAAACCATGTAGTCTGGTCATATTCTGAATCTCTGATAGGTTGCACAAAGAGGGACCTGAACTGTTTGGACGGAGAAATAACATAGTCAATTGTGCATTACTTCTTATTTTTCTTGTTAAGGCTACATTTGAATTCCCTCTCATTGCCACATTAACGTAATCTTAATTACTGCATGTAAATTAATTCTCATCTATTTCTCAATGAATATATATCTCGAAAATAAAATTGTTCAAGATCTTCCAATAAGATTTGAGAACTGTATTGGTTTTCATACAAATTGTATAACTGTTCAAGATCTTCTAATAATTAAGGTTTCAGAATTGTATTAATTCTCATACGAATTGTATTAACTTTAAACGTCCTTGAGTTACCTTTCGATACTTCTGCTGGCGAGCACCCAATCAAACCACCAGAAATTTCAAATCGAGATAGTGTTGGCTTATAAACCTATCGTTCAAAGACAATGCAGATACAATTAATTGCAAGTACATTTCAATATTCGAGCAAATTTGCAGCTATATTGAATATAAAATATACTGCCGGAAGCCTTTCATAGAACAGAGCATGCTTAGACAGGTCCTCTATGCTTATAGAAAAATAGCTAACCAAGCATGTGGATAGAATCCAAAGATTATATTATATAATATCATAAATGCTTGTATAGAAGATGCATATTATTCTGATTGTGCACTTAGTACTAGGATACACAAATATGCCTATGTTCTACATACCAAAAGAACAACCGTTGCACAGATGATGAATTTAACATATGGTTTATTAGACAATTCATTTTTGACATAACAGAATATTACTTCTCAGTGCAAATCAACCACTTAAAAAAATTGCCATAATGATATAAATTTATAATATCTGAAAGAAAATTCACATATTTTAAAAGGATCTGAGGTCTATATATGTTTCCAGATATCTCTGCTTCTCTAACTTCATTTAATTAGTGTAAGAATGCTGAATTTTTCAGCTTTTATTGGGGAAAGAATGATGAAACTGAAACCCTTTGTAACCTGAGTATTGGATGGTCCAAATTCCACAGTGGCTTCTCTAACTTAGCTAATGATGAACTAATCTCGTATTATATAAGTTATATTCAATCATATCATCATTTTCTATTTTCTAATATCTGATTACACTATGATACTACCTGATGCAGCAATTCTTGCTGCATCACATTCTTTGGTTCAAGAAAGTAGTGATTTCCTCAAGATGCCTTGTTAGCTTTTCAATTGAATCTTTGGGCGAAATATTTGTGATCTGGGTCCATGGACCCAGATCATGCAGAACTTGGCTGACCTTTTCCATATGATCAATGTTTAATACATGATGGTAGTAAAAATACTTGCTCGTTCTTTGTAAAGATGGTGACAGTAAGAAAAAGTTGATGTTGAAACTCGTGAAAGATGTTAACTAGAAAAGAAGGACAATGACTCATATTCCTTACATTTAACCTCGAATGAGTTTGTAGGGGAAAGAGACAGAAGTAGCATTTTGCATGTCCTCCTTGGAAGGAGCAGATACAACCACGAACAGCAACCAAAAAAGTGAAATGACCCTTCAGTGAATCAAAGATGTAACATCTAATGATCTACCTACTGGATTACTCTTTGAGAAGATACAACACTTTATTAACCTATTCCAGATACCAAACCTACCACACTATAGGATGAGTCGAAAGGAACATGAGGAACTTCAAAGAAAGGTTTTATCCAATAAAACCTAAGTCTCAAATCACCCTACAAAGCTGAATTTTACCACGTAGATGTTAAGCTCAACGAATTAAAATCCAAAACAGACGACCATAATAGACGAGGTAAAAACTTACATCATAACCACTAACGCAGAAATTTGATCTTAGCAGGTGAGTTGCCATGCCAAATCCCATTGCTCCAAGACCAATGAAACCAACTCGCTTTACAAATTTTGATTTGGAAACAATCTGAGTTGCCAGTTCCTCAGGTTTGTATGTTTCAGCATTAGCTGCATCTGTAATATTCACGCCTAATATTTTTTCCCAAACCTGCAAGAGAATATGCATGCATAGACAGACATTACAAAACAAAACTTATGCAAGTGTGAAATCTTATAAAAAAACAAAATTGAAACTTGACAAACTGCACTAAGAAAATGAGGATTCTTAGGTCAGTCTCCGAGTGTGTGGGTTAAGAAATGAGGTTCCATAATATTTAATGAAAGAGCAACCTTGAATTAAAAAAAAAAAAAAAAAAACCTAAAAGGACCACCTTGACCAATGTAGCATCATCGTCAGCTCCCCGCCCATGTGAAGAGCCTGTTAGATTGGTGCCAAGAAAAATAAAAGATGATCAACAACCAGGATGCTTCTAACTATTAATTTTTATTACTTACAATGTATAGCTTTAAGCTATTTCTATAGAACTAGATTCTTACCTGCTAAGAGTTGTTGATGAGCGACCGCCAACAGGGGAAGAGGAAACGTAAGTGATTTGGCCAAATCTAAAACAATCCCCTTCATTTTAAACAGCAATTTATCTCATCAAAACTTGATAACAACATACTAAGTACCAAGTTATATACTGCTGACAATCACGTAAACTATCTCAAAAGATTAAATTGGTAATTTAATTTTTGATTGCCTGTTCCTTGTCGTCATGGGCCCGTAAGCTGGCCCCCTTAAAAAGCCATTAATACACTTTTCCAGCAACATAAATAAATTCCATATAACAATTAGACACAGCTCGCAAAGTAATAGAAAATAATTTCTCATTTCTAATTAAATTTCAAAGATTTGACAGCAAAAAGATCTCTTACAAGTCTCAAAATTATGTAAAACTGATACCAATTAGATTCATCAAGACCATAAGCTTCTCAGGCTAATAATCTATTTGCTAAAAGTCATTAATTGGATTTGGTTGGGAAACAGATCTAAAATCAGCAAGAGGTCTTTTGGAAAAGTTAGTCCATCATACAACTCTTTGATGAGTAAGTTCACAAGTCCAAAATGAAGACTTCATCCACCTAAACAGTATAACAACAATAGAAATTCAATTCTAATATCACAACTCGCGACTTTTATCAACTACGTAGAAAATCTCACTCAAAGGTGATTTGTTGGCATCCCAATTTTATAAGTTTTCTTGTGCAGATCCAGCAACATGCAAACAAAGAATATAATTTCTTTAGAATTTTCTGCTCTAATTATTGGTCTTAAGAAAATGGCTTCAAAATGTGAGGGATCTCTGAACATTGTAAGCAACTCGATATGCGAGAATGATTATGGGAATTTTTGGACAGAATTATATGGTTGATTCTTCAGCCTGGATCTGTGGGCATTCCTCATTTGATGGGGGGTAAGTGTATAATTTGCAGTGGAGGATCAGCAGTTGACACATGGATGAGATATGCTTTTGATTTTGCATCAGCAGTTAGTAAATGGACAAGATATGCTTTTCTTATTTTTCGTCTCTGATTTTGTTTTAAAAACAACATATTCCATTTGCATGATTTATGCCCTCCTAAGCATAGATAGATTTATTTTGTCAGCATACTAACCAATTCAGAGCTTGAGTAAATGGTCGATAGCAACACATAAAACTCAACACACTAAAGCCTTCTCCGAATTATACAGCTAGACATACTTCAGTCTTGTTTCTCAGTTCTGCTCTGTATAGGGGCTAGACTTATATCTACTATCGAAGCCTAATATTGTCTTTCTTAACAGCCTCAAAATTTAAATTATTAGATGATTCAGAAACATTTAACTCCAATATTGCACTACACTGAAAAGCATTACTTCTTTCTGAACTATTTACCCATCCCGAAAATTCAATTTCAGCATAAAGAGAATGGACTTGAGGTTTTACGCAGAACTGAAAAGACAAAAATCAATAAATAAACTCTCAACCTATTCTGAGGTGGAAATGTCATTCTTCAGCTGTGGTGAGTAAAAATATATACATAATATGAGATGCATAATTTGAAAAACGATAGTACTACAAACTTAAAAGTGACCAGATTGTTCAATCTGCCACTAGACTAAAGCATCCCAGGTAAAAGTACAAAAACATGTGTAAA
The DNA here is from genome assembly GCA_947179155.2 of Hedera helix. Lineage (NCBI taxonomy): Eukaryota > Viridiplantae > Streptophyta > Magnoliopsida > Apiales > Araliaceae > Hedera > Hedera helix. Next base: position 12,180,468 of record OX359269.1, read on the forward strand.
AACCATAATGTCCATAAGCACTAATAACTAGAATTACAATAAAATCAATTAGAGAAGTTCCTGATACGTACTCCTTCGTTTCAAAATATAAGACCAACTTTGATTATTTTACGTCAAAATGAGACGTTCTCAAATTCAAAATTAGTGACTTCGTTTAATTTAAAAAAATACAATTATGAATAGTATAAACTATCTAAAATTCTACTTAGTACAATATTTATTGTTGTCAAAATTTAAACGAAGCATGTCAATTTTGTTTTTAAAAATGTTTCAAATTGACTGAATAAAGTCAAAATTTATCATATATTTTGGAACGGAGCGAGTACAAAAGGAACTGATCTAACACATATTAGTTGTATAGTTCTTACCAAGTTCTGTAGAAAAGTATTTAGGAAATGATGCTTGGTCTGATTACCCCTTAACAGTTGGGGAACATGATGCTTGAACACCCTGCAAAATTGTTCAAAGACAATTACTTTTTCTAATGATGGAGATTAATATAAGACCATCGGAAAGGAATATATATATGGTATTTGAGGTAGTTGAAGAATAGAATAATGGGGAAAAAAGGCTTAGTATTCATCAAAAAGCTTACTATTTCAGCTTGAGTAGATATACGAAAGAACTCCTAGACTCGGTTGATGAATACAGATCATCACCAAGGTGGGAAAGCTTACAGCTACAATACCACCCCCAAGACCATTAGGTCTTAATCTCAAGTGTCTAACCCTCATATTTTCTAATGTACCAACAAACAATACAAGGAAATGGACATATATACACATATAGATTTGTGGTAAAACAGCATTATGGACACGTAAGCATCCCAATTTGCACCCAATTTCTGTTATCAATTGTAATTTGCATGAACTTTTTGAAAAGGCATAAATCTTATGCTAACATCCTCCGGAGGAAATGAAGCCCCAAACCTCTTCACCACCACCGCTGCAAGAGTGCTGGACAGGATTAGCCATTTCATGACTGTAAAAGCTCTCTTTCTGAACATGGTGGTGGATATGTAGGGAAAAATAGCATCAGCTGATCCTTGAGAAAACTTCTTGTATTACCTACTACAAGCCACCTTTTTTTTTTGTGGCTCTTTATTTTTGTGTACGCCTCTTATTTTTATTTGCACTAGGCAAGGAACAATATACTATCCCAAAGAAGAGCAGGAGGGAGAAAATTATCATAAGAAGCTATAGCATTCCTTTGAGTCTACCCAAATGTTCTAAAAATCCTTCTTGGCACCCGCCTACTTGGTCCTCTATTGCCTCGATTTGCTGGGGCACCAAGGACCCCACTTAGGCAAAATTGGACAACTACCGCCTCGATTTGGCTGACCCAGAAATTTGATTACTTTATGATATAGGTCATGACCCTGAAATTATCTATTTTAAAAAATATGTAATATATCATCCTAATTCTCTTCAAGTTTTATAATATATCACAATTTTTAATCAACTCAAAAATATAGACTTCATTCTTGTTTTTAAAGTGCTAAATGACCTTTACCAAAAAATATAGATTTGAAATTAAAGAAAAAAGAAGGGAACGCAGGGGCTTGAAGACACCGAACCGAATTGGGTGTGGTGGCCTAGAACAGGAAGCAAACCAGTGTTGTTTTATGTTATTGTTGCCTCTTCAATGTTCTTTTCTTTTTTTTTCAGAATACCCACCACTATCACCAAATTCACCCACCACCAACAGCAGCCACCAACACCGGCGAGTTCACCTCTACCACCATGACCATCCGTCACTCAACACCCACCATTCACCACACAGATATATAACCAACACCCACCACACACCACCTATATCACAACCATGCACCACCACCATAACCACAAAACATAGATCCTGACCACCCCACCACCAGTGCACCGCCAATGCACGACTGCAAACAGCTTGATAATTGCAAAACCTTAAATTTAAATACAATTTAGAGAACTTATAGGACAGCTTGCATGCTTCAATTTTTAAAACAGAAAAAGATTATAAATTACAAATACAGCGCAGTTACCATGAGTTTCCTGCAGCATTTGAAATGATGTCATAAAGTATCCATGGATGAATCCCAGCTTGAGTACCAAGAGAGATGGCCTCCACAGAAGCAACAAAATGGATTCCTTCAAGCAGCTCAATCACCATTTTAACTTTACTGCAAGATGATAAGAAAGCATATAGTTAACACCTGAGCATCATATGCCATGCAACAAATCTAGAAAATAACTATATTACTAAAGTTGTAAATCCAGCGCATGTTTACAATCTTATGTCAAGTAGTATTCAATAGTTTACTCTTTCATAACATGTATTTCATCATCCTATCCATACAATTAAAATATTTTATCAAGAAAATACAATTCAAGATCATATTAGATATGAAATGGATATTTTATGAGAGCAAGAGGAAAGCACACCTTCCAGCCCCAAGTTCACCCTCAAAAATGTAAAGCTTGTCACACATAGCTGTTTGCATAACATAACATTTCAGCTCAGAATTGCCACAGACGGATTAAAAGTACTGATCACGGTATTGATTCTCCAGCAGAAGGCGTTCAAGTAAAAAGAAGAAAAATTAACAATACCATTTAAAATAGGCTGCGCCCTAGCAATAGCATCTGACCTTCCAGAAGAAATTATCTGAACATCATTTCATTATAGCTGTTATACACCCGTGAAGAGAAAAAGAGATGGATCGCTGCATATAAAAATATGTGAGACAGAGAGAGAAAGAGAGTGTATGTGATCTTACCATGACTTTTCCATTAAAAACCTCTGATACTCCCCTAGAAACATATACATCAACTACAGAGGCTGTCTCATGACACTCTACAATAGAATAAACAGACGAATGTTTAGAGACTAGCACAAAGCTAAAGGCAAATCTGGCGAGTCACTGAGAAATGATTTGTTATCTTTTATGTATATGTTCTATCTAGTACCTGTAAATAGAAATGGCCTTATTAAAGCTCAGGAATAGTCCAGTAAATTAAACAATCAACTAATCATTACAATGTGATTGAAAGTATGCACTAGAAGCTTCATCTGTTAGTGAATAAGGCCCATCATTGTATTATGTTTATCAAGCTTTAACACTCCACCTCACATGCAGTCTCCGCTTAAATGCAAAGAGACAAAATAGGTGCATAATGAATTCATAATGCACAACCATACAGATCGCACACTGGACAACCTAAAAAGTCTCACAGCAGACAAACAAGACATGGAGATTCAATATGCAACCATGATAGGCTACTCCACTCATTGCCAATAGGTTTTGAGTTGGATGAATAGTATTAGAGTAGACAATTTCATTAATGTGCAAGGCCAAAAGGCCATATACTCCACCAATTTTTCTGTCCATAAACCAATTAATGTAAGAATTTCTGAATAAGGCCAAATTGTTCAGACTTTCTAGCCATTAATGATGCTTGACAAGCTTGTAAGAAGGAGTAAAATTGGAAGAAAAATAAAACTCGAATGCCAAAATGGCAAAAAAACAATTTATGTCATGACTAAAAATATACCATGAACATTTCCCTTCCATTTCATTGCACCCCCCAGCCCTTTGATTTCAACTGTTCTCCACACAGCAATTCTAAGAAAATTTCACCACCTTCAACTCCCAATCTTGCAAATGTCATCGAAACCTGAGTTCCGAACCTGATAATCACCTACAACAGTCCCTACATTCGCCACACTACACGCTCTATCCATAGCAAGAATAAGACAGAAAAGATCTCAAATAAAGGTCTCTAACTGCAGATTGGGACCTGTGACCCTGTCACTGTAGTCTATCCCTACTTACCAAACAAGTACATTTTCTAAATTCGTTAATACCAAATCCATGATGCAATCTCACATCATCGACTTCCAACCAAACTCATCCTCCCCAAAACTGCCCACAACCACCCTCTGCCACAAACTTATCATTGCACATCAACTGGAATATGGCATACTTTATACCATCAAATTTCTATCTTGACTACATGTTGCTGCAATGCCAGCAATAGACACCATCCTTAACAACCATCTCTCTTTTTGCCTTGAGGAACAAACCCTAGGTTTTTGCACCATACTACATAGCTTTTCCAGCAGACAATATATTCTCCTTTCTTACCTCTCCCCTTTAAGTAATCACTACAAGGGTTTCCTCAACATAAACTCAATAACCAACAAACCCATCAACTAAAAGAACAAATGTATTTGCATGATCCATGATAAGAAATAAACATAATATGGCAATCTTCTAAAAAAAAACATGTCATCATATAAAAGTAACTATAACGAGAAAATAGCCTGCCTGCAAGACTCTTCTCCAGCTTTTGAATATAAACAGGTGATATTGTTGAATGGAGGATGATGGCAGCATCTTTGTTCAACCCTGCATATCCAATGAAAGATATATTATGTCAAAGTGGATCAGTTATAAATTAAAAAGTTGTATCAAGAAGCATTATAAAGACCTTTTAAAGCACCCTCCTGTCCAAATACTATGTCATTTATTTGATCTGGATAAGATATCAATATAATCAAAGCCGCCACACCTGCATGCCAAGTATTGAGAGAAAGATATATCAGCAAGGCAATTCTAAGGACTTGGGCATTGAATGTAGGGTAAGTGATAGAAATAAAGAAGAAATTATGAAAACAAATTCATAGAAAAAAAAAACAATAAAGATGATTTTTGACCTTGTTAGAGATGAAGTTTGAACTTCCACACAGGATTTCTGTTTGTTACATGAATGTAGAACTATTTAAACTTTCTACAAGTTCTAGGGAGGAGAAGGATACTTTTAAATTTAAACGAGTCTAACTCTAGCACGGACTCTACCTGCTAAGCAAAGTTCAAGGGTACATGTTGAATTATCAGGCTTCGAATTTTATGAAGTTTTGAAGCAAAATCTAAGAAAAGTAGATAACATTAAGTGCTGCAAACTTTATCCTTTACATTAAATGCATTTAAATTCAAGTCACATAAATATAAATATTTAAAATAGAAATTTCAGTTACCAACACCCAACTCCCTACATATAGGTTCAAGTGAACAGATGTCTATCTATGGATATGCCACTAGACTAGAGAGAGCTTAGACAGAACAGTATTAAGATAAATAAAAACATGTGGGGGGTGGGGGGATGCCCTTCAATAAAAAAAGAATCAAAAAGTGAGAAAGATACAAACAAACCTTCAACTAAGACTAAATATAATACTGAAATATATTTCCTCAGGAGATCAAAGAGTAAATATCAAGAAAAATGCATTTTGCCTTTTGAATTCAACAATATCATATATTTATTTGACACGTCAAGAACTTAAAATGATATTATTTTTTTAAACAAATATCGTGAATAAAGTACATATAAAGCAATGTTCTAAAAGGCACTAAGCGGGAGGCGAGCAGCCAGGGGGCCTAGGTGGGGCTTAGGCAGGATTTTTTATTTTAAGCTGATTTTAATATTTTATCTTACATTTATCCAAACAAAACAATAATATAAAACAAAACAATTTATAATAAAGATAATAAAGGCATTTGCTTAAAATTCAAACACATCTATATTGTTAATGTCAAAGTTCAAATACAAACATGCAATTGTTCAAAATTCAAACACAAACAAATAATAAAAAATACAAACTAATAGTCCTTATCTCCATATCTCTTTATATCTCTAACTCTTCTTCTCCATATCCCTCCAAGATAATGTCTCCATCGAACTCACACTCATACTCCTCATCTCTTTCTTCCTCCGTGTCATCATCAGACGAAAAATATTTTTCATGGAGTTCTCTGACTCCAATATTTTTACTACTTCTCCTAGGCTCTAGCACGATATCTGCTCCGGATACTTCACCAAACACCTCCCAAGTAAGGCCCGAACAACCCTCAACTTCACCATCCACTCACACGACATCGTTTTATAGCTTAGTTATTACAATAAAATAAAAACAATTGCAGCCCTAATTGCTCCGCCTAGGCCCGTCTAATTTCCTAAAGGGATTTTTTTTCTGTCTTGGGCCTAGGCGAGGAGCCCGGGAGAGCCTAGCGCCTAGGCGTAGCGGCAAGAGGGGGCCTAGCGCCTAGGCGGGGATTTTTAGAACACTGATATAAAGTCTTTCATTTAGCTTCGTTTCTTTACTATGGAAAGGACCATTTAAAATATTTACAAAATATAGCTTTAGTTTTTGGTGACTCGTATTAACTGTGGTTTTAAGTTAATGCTCAACCATTAAGAGCTTTACAATATCGAATGATGATTGTCTGACCAGTTGACCACCATATTATGAAAATTTCATTATCTCAACTTAAGCCCTATAGCTTTCATTAGATGTAACATTGTTTTAAGACGCAGTCCACCAGTCAAAGTAGAATAATATTTAGAGAGTTGGTGATTGAGTTAGTAGAATATAAACTTAAATTATGAATATTATAATTTCATTAGCTACTATCTTAAACCTGAGCTTAATTTTATACTTACGTTTCCATCTTCAATACTAATAAGAAATATCATGGCATGACAAATAAGCATAAAGATTGAAGCTCACATGCTGAACGTCTAGCTAAGAGTAGACCTGGCAAACGGGCCATTGGCAGGTCGGGCCAAAACGGCCCAGGTTTTTTTGGGCCAGAAATAGATAGCCCGTGGCCGGGCCAGGCTGGCCCGCAGGTCATTTTATTATTATTATTATTATTTTATTTTTTAAGCAATTATAACACATAACATGATGTTTTGATATTGGGCTATTAAGTGTAACATGCAATTTGTTTTATTCAATAAAAATGTACTTATTAACAAAAATTATTGAAAAACTTATGTTTAATTAAGAAATAATTTTAACTTTATAAAACATTGTAAGCATTATTTATTTGATTAACTATGTGAAGCTAATAATTGTAATTAAATACCAAGTGACTAATTTTTTAAAAATGCTAGAAGCATACACAAACACATTACACATACATGTATTTATATTGTGACAATTATTTAATTGTACATGTAATATATTCTGCTATGTGTAAGTACATACAAAAATAATTAGTTAATTACTATTCTTTATTAACATTTGGCAATCAATAATATTTCAAATTTTGGCTTATGTAAGTTATTTCATATCTAATTGTCATAAGTTTGGTGATAATAGTATTGTGAACAAATGAAGATAAGCTTTGTTCCATAAATTGATCTAAATGATTAAAGAATTAAGTTATTTTTAACATTTTTTTTATGTATTTATGTATTTAACTTTTTTTGTATATATATATATATATATATATAGGGTTGTGGGCCGGGCCAAAATGGCCCAATTTTTTTTGAGCTGAAAAACGTAAGCCCCTAACCCACTTTTATCCGGCCAAGTCTGCCCACGGGCTTGGGCTATTTTTGTCGGTTCTAGCTGAGAGGCACGCCCCCTCATTTAATCAAAAAAAACATTCTGCTAAAAATATGCCAGCATCCTGAACAAGAAACTAAATTAAACCTTTCAAAACAAGCCATGCAGTTGGCATGAACAAGCATATACGGTTATGCACCATGGTCTTGCTCATGGTCTCAATCAAAAATGCTGCAACTTCGATAGCGTGTAAAGAAACATTTTCAGTGTAAACAATGAAGAGAAAATTTTCTTTGTAAACAATTACAATTCTTGGTCAATGGGGCATAAATATTCATGAGCATAGTATCTTGTGAATTATTATTGAACCACAGTTTTCACCTACAAACTCTAGACTTCCTTTGACAGTCACCCTGTGACACGATCCTGATCATGTCTACATTAAACAAGGTTGAGATTTATGATCCAATCAAAGCTAGGAGCAAAAAGAGCACGATTGGCACAAAAATGGACTAGGATTAAGGAATTTATTGGCAGCCCAATTCAAATGAGGACTAAAGCTAAATGCGGCACAATCAGTTATCCAAATAAAGCCTTAATGGATCAGCTTATAAAGGTCTTAAAATAATTAAGCTTGCAGCACAACCCAGCTCAAATAAGTCCAAAATAGAGACAATTGGGCAGGCCCAAGGAAGTTACAATACTCAGCAGTTTATAGCATAAAATTAAGCCCAAGCGCGGCAGTCCAACAAACATAAAACTGGGCGGGGAATCAAGTCCTTTACACGGCAATTCAAGGATACGTGGAAGTCCAATTTGCGGAAGGATCAGGATACTTTTAAGTCACGTTAATTATGCTTCAAAGTGTGCAATCTTAGTTGTTTTAGGAGTTCCAAATCAGCAGCATTATAATTCCATTACTTGAGGCAATTAAGAGGATTCCAATTTGTCATCATCTCATGGCAAATCAAGAGTATCAAAGGCTTATTCACGTCAATAGAAAGGAAGGATATCAAGGATTTGTTACCTACTGTAATTAGGAAACTATTAAGAAAATTTTGTTTCCTAGTTTTAGTTTGATTGTTATTGTATTTAGGAATTTTAAAATAAATAGGGCTTCTAGAATTTTCTTTTCAGGTATATAAATAGGATACATAGCTGCTATTGTAAAGAAGTTTGGAGTTTATAAAATAATTGAGAGGTTTTTCTCTTTTAGTTCTTTAAGAACTAACGAACTTATCAGAATAATCTGTGGTGTTCAACATGACTTATTGATCAATAGACCATAAATGATTGTGGCGTCATTCTACCCTACGTCAAGTGTCAATGGTACCAAGGTTCTTACTTCAATATAAGCGAAGGCTTAAGATGTCGTTGGTGTAATCCATCACAACCTGTGCTAAAACGATCCGGGCGACGACCGCCTCACGCAAGCGTGTCATGGAGCCTATCACCCTCTACCCCTTGGTCAAGGGTGATCAAAGGGATGGACTCGAAGCCAAATTTCAGTAATTCACACACAGTCGTTGCAGTCCTAGATAAACAACGTCCATGGCCAATGTTACGGTGAATAATCATTTAAATTTTTGTGGTTAGGAAAATTATAGGGTCTAACGGGGTTTAGGACAAAGGATATCTCACACAAGGTATTTCTCACACAAAACTCAATCAATTATAAAAATTCATTGTCTATAAAATAATAGAGTACATCCTATTTATAATACTCCTAAACACCTAAATTGAATTCTAATAAGATAACTAGCAAAATAACAAATTAAGTAAATTAATTATATACAACTTCTAGAATTTGCTTTTATTTCCATGGGCTTCCAAAGCATCTTATATTGGTCCAACCATTCTTGTGGGCTCGTCTTGCATCATAAATTATAGTGAAATTACACCATGAAGCTCTTTAAGATACTTTCCAGGAAATGTAAACGAAATATGGTGGACCACAGGCAGAAACATAATGTGACGTATCATATCTGGTCTTTAAATACACTTTCTCAAGTGATTAAATATTTTTCATATTCCCATATACATCAATTGCATAGATGGTGAAGTGATACTCTTTTCTGAAGTATATATCTATTGAGAATACATACATTAACTGTTTCTGCATCAACGGCTAAATTTTATCCATCCTAAGGTCCTCCACCCAAGTCACCACATTAGAACAAGATTTATACTTATCACAGTTTATACACAAGGATTAGCTGCTATGTTACTACAAATACCCAAAGCAACAGACTTGTCTACTATGAAAACTCTAAAATTGTAAGTTAGATAGACCCACAGACAAAGCAAAAACCAAAATCACATTTCACCTTTCCCAGCCTCCAAAGCCTTGGCACATCTTACTCCCCCGAGCTTTACAAACTCATCAACCAAAGGATTAAATGCCTGCATGTGGAACAATTGCAATCAGAATATGAAGTGTCAATGCTACAATCATTTAGATCTCCATTTGTAAAGATAAAGAGAAAAAAAAAAATAGAGCTTCAAACATTCTATTCTTTGACAGAATTCATACTGAAAATCAAAATCTAAACACAACGACAACCTTGTAATTTCTTTTCTTTACTTTTTTTGTGGTAAGTATGTAATTCATATATAAATGGAAACAAATTTTTCATACACAATTCAATATATAACTATAGATTTGTTCTCCACAGGTGTAACAAAGAACAACGTGACAGTAATTTGTAAAATTGAACGTATGAATATGTTTCCGACATTCCGTTTCCTTGTGAAGGGGCAAATGGGTGCATATGGATGGATTACCAGGATCTCTAACAGATAAGGCCAAGCAGAGTTAATTCATTCAGAGAGGTGCTCCCATACTCAGATACTCTGGAGCCTAGACATGCCCACATACATTAATAGATTAAGATGTGAGAGTGATTGAATTTCTTCTACAGAGAAATTAGATACATAACATTTCTTTAATAAATAAAAATAAATAAATAAATCATTTAGAACCAATGTCAGTATTGTAAAATAATATAATAACCAATATAATTTGAAGCATTGACATAAAATGGACCATTTCTTTGATTATCAAATCCTTAACAAAACCACCTACATTAAATTTTCAACAGCCTAATTACATTCCAATACAAAACAAAATCATAACTTTTCTTTGTTTCCTCATCAAATAAATAGTCCCTCAGGACATTAGAGTCTCATTTTACTTTGTAAATCATACTAAGTTTTGCATGAGAAGCTGGGACACATTTAAAATTATCCAAAAGGTAATGTCAAGAAGAAGACACATTTAAAGAAGAAGAAGAAGAAGAAGAAGAAGAACAACAACAACAACAACAACAATAATCATCATCATCAAATGGGACCTCAATTTGGGACGGACGAAGTAGGAGTTTGATTTTTCTACAATAATATGCTATCAAAAACCCACCATCCAGCTCCACCTGATTTCAAGTACCCCACCCAAAAAATAAATTGAGATTTGATTTGAGAGGCTAACTCCCTTTTGAGAGTCACAGTGCATCAAGTACCAAATTTCATTTCATTCAAATAACTACCGATTTTGAACTTTAATAACATTAAAGTCAAACTTCATTTGAAATTGACTTTTGAACTCTCATTTTACAGCAGAGATCGCTTGCTTATACTATACCAAAATCCAAGTATTGTCATTCTGATAATAAATCTCGTATTCAAGAAACTAAGAATCCAAAAATCAAACAAAATTCCAGAGTTCTGAGAGGTTAGGAACGGAAGAGGAACCTCATAGGCTTGGACTCCATAGCCAGAACGAAGAAGCGAAGCTGCCAATTCCAAGCTCAATTCGTCCAATCCAACGAATCCAACAACACCTTTAGACGCCATTGTTGCTCTGCACCTGCAACTATCTTATTTCTTGTACTTTATGGATTGAAATTTGAGTTTTTGGAGAGTTGATGAACATGAGAGAGAGAAACTGACGGGTGGTTGTATATTGTAATATAACAAACATTACATTATTTTGGCAAAAGAAATGGAACAGCAATAAATTAAAATAAATAAATAATATAATATAATAATTTACACATTCCACTCGCGAGAGACTATAGGATGCGTACGCTCTCTTGTATCGTCATTAAAAGTATTTTTAAATTAAATATAAAAGTATTTTTTTAATGTTTATTTTTTTTAAATACGTTTAAAGAGTTCTTTTTAAAAAAATCTTTTAAAGAGTATAAATTTAAATTTGAAAGTATTTTTAATTGAAGTATAAAAAATTTGCTTTTAAGTTTAAAATTAATTTTAAATTATTAAAAAAAAAATTATATTAGACACTTATTTTAAATTTGTCATTAAAATTTTTAAAAATACTTCTATAATTATAAGAATTATTATTTTCACGAGAAAAATTTTGATATTTTTATAAGTTGTTATTCACGTGAATCTCATCTATCATTTATAATTTCAGAGTTGAGCGTAAGAGTCCGAGGAACAAAAGATTCACATAAATTAAAATAAATTGAATAAAGAGAGTTATGTCCAAAAAATTATGCAATACATAACAATAATAGTCAACAAGTTTTTTATTTTATTTTAATTATAATGGATATTTATGATAAACAAGAATCTTGAGTCACGTGTTTCGGATGTAATTGAGATGAAAAATTATTAAATGTTATGTAATAAGTGTGTCAGAATTATCGAATAATTATTTATTGGTGATGTAGTACGTGGCAAGTCACGTGTCTAGCTTAAAGTCATTTAAATCACGTGGATCTAAACTTCGAGCATCGCAAGTGGGAATGAAAGGACATGCATCGCTACGTTTAAGTATAGAAATAGGATTCCCTCATTGACTAACTCCCCCTACCCAGCTACCCAGACGTGGCATTGACGTGGATATTCTCCATCATTACTATCTGGTTGATATTATAAAACGTGAGCCAAATGGTAAAGTTCGAAAACTTTACCAACTTTTGTCCTTTTTGTAAACTTCTTTTGTATTTCTTTCTTTGTTTAAATAAACTGAAATTTTATTTATATTCACATCAATGGGCCATCTCACTAATGCATTAACACTCGCATACAATAAACAAACCTACGACCAAGTTGTTGACAATCAGGTTTTTTTTTTGGGAATTAACTTTTAAGAAGGGTGATAATTAAAGGGTCTGCTTAATATGTGTCCTAAGGATACATATTAAATTCGGAAAACAAGAGATGGGACTCGCTAAAAATTATTTCTTTATATAGTTGCACTGAATTCAATACATGAAATCCACTAATATATTATTTTTTTATACATTGAATTCAGTGTGCCTACATAAACAAATACTAATATTATACATCGTTTTCCACGTTTAGTGTGTGCCCTAAGGGCACACATTAAGAAAATCAATAATTAAATAGCATCAACATTTGCATTATGATATAGGAAAAGTATAAATTTATAAAAATCGATGATAAAATTGATAATAAAATACATATTAATTATATAAAAATTCGTGTTAAATTTTATATTTTAATAATTAAAATAAATGTAATGTTTGATTTCTAATTTTTATATATTTAATTTTGTCTTTTATGTATATGCCCAAGGAGCCATCAACCTGGTAACAAAATGACATTTAGCAGGATTATACAGATCCATGTGTCCAACGAAATTAACCACTTCAAACAATTAATCTTGATAATTTTGTATGGAAATTTGAGTATTTATCTTTTAAATCTCTTTTCTTTTTGTTATTAAACAAATAATATAATAATATTTTTTATACATATAAATTTTCTCACATATAATAGAAGGTAAATTGATAAAAGTGATTTTTTTTTCTTTTTTTTTCATTAGAACTCAAAAACAGGAAAAAAAAAATTAAGTTTCTTATTTTTTTTCAATTAAAAATTCAGAAACCACACAAAAGAAAACTTTAAATTTTTTATTCTTTTTTTTTGTTCTAATTAAGTTTTCTAATATTTTCTTTCCAAAACTCAGGGTAACTAGGATTGGAAATTTTCTTGGCATCCAAAAAATTCTTTTATTATTTCTTTTTAATTTTATTATTTTAATTATTAATATTTAAAAATACTTAACAAATACATAAACGTATGCAAAGAAATTTTTTATACTGTTCGTCAAGACAACTGACATAAGCCAAATCTTATTTATTTGGGAACCAAATCAAATCTTTTAATTCATCAAAAAGTCAATACTTTAATTTATTGTTATAGAATTACGTAAGAAATAATAATACTTTCTCTGTTTTAAATTATAAGATCACTATTAATTTTTAAAAATTAATTTAAAATATTTTTAAACTCAAAATTAAGTTATTTAGGTTTTTTTTTAGTAAAAGGGAAAAAATAATTTTATTACTAAAAATACAAAATCCAAAGAAGCTTGGAGGTTTGTAAGAATAGAAGAGTCATTTTTCTGATTTACATGAACTCTCCTATAAAACCTCAAATTTTATTGAATAAAATTTATTTTTCTTCATATATTATTCTAAAATAGTAAAGTATTATATTAATAAAAATTAAAGTTAAGAATGTTATGTATAAATTTTATGTCAGACAATATTTTATTGGTCGGGGAATATTCGTTAAGTCGGGAATATTCGTATTACGGCGCCGTAATAACCAATCATTGGTGAACCCCACAACGAAATATTATCGGATATAGAAAACGACAAAAGTAACATTTTTAAATAAAAATGGTCAACGGTACTATCACTTTTAACTTTTAAAATATCTGATGATAAAAGAATAGTAGCATACTGTATTTTATTATAGCACACAGTATTTTACAATAGCACACGACATTATATAGTAGCACACGATATTACACAGTATTCATATTATTAAATTGATAAAGTGGCTATTGCACCATATTTTTCAATAATTATTGTTACACGGTATTTGACATTATTGAATCAATAATTACTATTGCACTATAGTTTATATTATTGAACCAATAATTATTACAGTAGCTCATACATTATATTAAATTAATAATTGTCATATTAACGTATTTTTACATTATTTTTGAATTAGTGTTATCAATGTCGTATCATTACTTTAATTATCACATTTAATTGTTAGTTGATATTTTGTAAATAAATTATAGAATATATTCACGATAATAATAAATAAATAAAATCATTTACTAGAATAAGTGTTGGTTGGAATAATTATATTCTTGAACAAAGAAATGAATTTGTATAGGGAAATTGAATTATTGTTAGGTGAGATGGTGAAATGAAATGGTTGGCGAAGAAGAAAGGAAAACAACATGTATGCTTTATTTTGTGCTGGAATTATCATTTTGATAGGGGCCACTTATTTGTTTAAACTTCTTATTGGTTTGTAATAAAGAAAACTGAGAGAACGGAAGAGGAAGTCAGATTAGTTAGGCAGAATACTTGGCATGGTAGGTGAGGTTTAGAGTATAAAAGGGGAACTCTAGTAGCGAATTCCTCATACATTCCTCTTCTCTTACTGATATATTGTGTGCATACTTTGGGTATTGTAAGGCTACTATGAAATTTTGATAAAGACAAAAGTAGTGCAAGAATTTTTCAAGTGAGTATTTTCTTTAAAATTAATGGTTGCACAAATACTCGGTATTCACAAATCTTCTTTTATAAGACTTTTTCTTTAGAAGATTTATTTTGAAAAACTTCATTTAAAAGATTCATTTTAAAATATTATTTCAAAAACTATTTTTAAAGTTATTATATTTTATTCTGTACACTACAAAAAATTAAACTTTTGATAGTTCATAATATACGAGTTATTATACACCATGAAATTTATATGTGATAGTTACTAATTATATTATAAATATATAGGTTGATCTACTACATTTAAAGCAGCCTCTTTTGCATGATGAGGTAAGAGATATTATTTTCTTTCATACTCTTAAACTTACCCTGGTATGTATTGTTCGGTAAAACTTCCTGAAATAATTATATGCTCCTTAATGGTTTGCGCTTCATTTAATATCATTTCACGTGAACCTTCCTATTTACTTGAACATTTCTATTGAATTTTAAATATTATCTTTGAACTATGGATCTTGAATATCATTTTTGAATTTAACTTCACATCATGTTGACAATTTGGACATTATTTGACTTTGAATAAAGTAAAAATTATAAACTTTCGATAGCTATTGTCTATCATGTTATTCTATTTTTTTTTTTGTTCATCATTTATATCTCTGTTGTTATTCTAATCATCAAGAATCAATTTGTTGTGAATATCTTTGGCTTGAGTGTAGAAATAATATAATAGATGAATATCGGTGGCATGTGGCATAAATGATAGGATAAATGGGATATAATGGTTGTGACTGTGACACCCCAGGATTTTACAGAATTTCTAAATTAAGGATTATGATAATTATGTAAAGGTTATTAGTTAAAAACCTAGTGTTAAATAGCAGATGTATCAATGGGTGATAAACTGTAAACTATTATGTGATCGAGGTGTTAGAATGGACCTGTGTGGTCGACTATAGGAAGATGAGTTAATTTAGAGAGCGATAAAAATGAGAATGCATAAAGGAAATGATTAGTTATATATGTGAAGTGTGTACGTGATGTAATAAACATGAAATGATGATAGATATGGAAAATATGATGGGTAAATGTTATTATAAGGAAACTAAGATAAAGGATGGTTGTAATGTCTATATTAAGGCAATTTGAAACAAATTATGGTAGGACACTAGATTGTGTCAGGTTGTGATAGAAGCAATGTATGTTTATGAATGTGATTGATGTAGTAAGGAAAATATGGATGTATATGAAAATTAATATCGAGTTTAATGAAGAGGCACTAAGAGGCTAAGTAACAGAAATGATAAGTTGATGTATAATTTTATGAGTTGAAAAAGAAAAAGAATAGTTGATTTAATTGGTCTACTATGAATTAAAGGAATAATAAGGATTATGATTTTGAATATTTGAGGTTATTAAGAAATCGATCTTGAATTATTGAAATAAGATGATCGTGATGTGCTGTGTAAAGATAAAAGGATAATACTCTCAAGAATGAGTAGAAGGAACGTAGATTAGATATATGTTGAGAATTGGCTTATACGTGTGAAATAACCAGCAAAAGGAAGTAAAGATTTTTAAGCATCAATATAAGTTTAAAAAGGATGAAGAACGATGAATTTGATAAATTGGTCGAGGTTCACTTCTCGAGGAAGCGGTTTATGAAAGAGAGGAGCTAGACAATTATATTGAGATGTCGGAAAGTGGAATGAATTGAATGAGAAACCGAAAAGGTTCGTAGAAAATTTAGAAGAAAATATATGTAAAATTACAATTATGTGAATTATTATAAGGGATTAATGAAATGTAATATTTAAAGTGTGACAAGAGTTATGAGACAAGCCAATTATGATGTATTTGATGATGGAATTAAATTCAAGTATGATGAAACAAGTTTGGATTAAAATGGAATTAAAATGGATAAGTTATGATTTAATTGGAATTAAATTTCTTAGATTTTTGGAGCAATTGACCATTATGCCCTTAGCAAGTGGTGGAATGACATATGTATCCTAGTCATGTTTAATGCCTAATATGTCCTTGCATAGTAATGTGAGTTGTCTAATTTAACCCTACTCATGCATAGTTAAGTTAACCAAGCATGGTTAAGTCCTAGCAAACAATATATGCAAACAATATATGTATATGCATTATAAATCCAGCTTTCTTCATTTTTTCCTTTCATTCGAAGTTGCTAGACATGAGAGCTAAAGAGAGAAAGAGAAGAGAGGGAGCTAGGGTTCCATATAAGTCCATGATAGCTCAAGAGAATTGATGGAAAGGTGATCAAAAGGAGGAGATTTAGCTATCCAAAGTGAAGAATCAAGCACTACTCAACCTTGTAGCTAAAGGAAAGAGAAATTAGAGAAGGTATAGTCATATTTTGTTTTGAAGATTTAAAGATTATGTGTTTTGATGCATGATTTTAAAGAAATCATGCATGTGTTCATGGTTGGATATAAGATTCATGTTAGATAAATGTTATATGTTGGTAAATCATGGAACCCTAAGTGTTCAAGTTGGCTAGGCCCAAGTTGATGCACTATTCATGCATGAACTCAAGCTAGAAGCTATGATTTAGACATGATTATGTGTCATATATGGCTAGAAGTGATGAAAACATAGTTTGAGGGTTTGAACATGTTTGATTCATGTATATTAGCATGCTAGAAAGCTTCAAAGAATTATGAATGAAAGAAAAGCATGACTTAATTAAGTAAAGTGAATATTAGGCTATACTTTTTATGTAAACGACATAATAATCTGTAAAGTGCATTGGAACGTGTAGTTGGAAGTTATAGAGACGTGTAAAGTCGTTAAACGTGGTTGTGATAACCTATGTGGTATGTTGAGGTTAGAATGACAAGTGGTGTCCAAGTTTGAAATTTAAAAGTTTGGAAAGTTTGGTAAAAATCCAAGTTATAGGTGATTTTTGGCAATTTTGATAATTTAAAGGTAAAACGAAGTCACATGACTTGTTTTCATGTTATTACACGTGTTAGAGTCGTTTTGGTAACCGACGGATTTGAAATTTAGCGAAAAAGGCGGTTCGAACGATCGAAAACGATCGTTTCGAACCTAAATGGATTTTAATGGACAATTCTCGCCTCGTGCGAAATTTTACGGTTTTGAAAGTTGGAGCATGTCATATATAGGTTATATGAACTATGTCAAGTGTTGAATTGATGTTTTAAATCAAATGGCCAAAAATCACAAGAATTGCAAAAGTTGATTTTTGAAAATTTCCTAAGTATAGAAACAAGTTGAACGACCCTCCTACGGGCTAAGATATCTATGATTTTAAGAAGCCAAATGTGGAAATAGAAAATTTTATAAAATACTATGTTATAAGGTCTACATGTGTACCAATTTTGGTGTTAATTGGATGTGTGGATGGAGAGTTAAAAATCAGCAAAGTAGCAGAGAAAATCATAGGAGGCTGGTACAGAGCACTGCGCCGGGGCGCAGTGTTTTGTACTGAACACTGCGCCGGGGCGCAGTGTTACTGTTCATGGCCGAGGACTTTTCGCTGGCAGCGCGATCTGGTACGGCCGGGGCGCAGTTTACTGTAGCAACCTGAAAATTTTTAAGTCCCAAAATGCTATGTTTTGATACAGAATGATAAGGATGGGTTATGTAAACCCTAAATAAATACGAATGGGCTATATAAAGGATGTCAAGGTATAAGGAAACGATATACGGCATAACATCATATGCCTTAAGCTAAGTCAAAGCGTGTAAAGTATATGAAAAAGATTGATAGCAAGTTAGGATGTATTATTAACCTACATAAGGTATAATACATCATAAGTAAAGTGATTAGAGACGAAGAGTCGTGTAATTATAAGTTAAGTTTGACTAATACTATAAAGTTTTATGATATTATAATAACATGTAAGTTCAATGTGAACAGATAAGAGTTTGGAATAAGCGAACTGATGCAAAGAAGGATTGAACGGCCAAACGAGGTGGTAAAAGGTTAAGCTAATTAAATGCGGTACAGGCAAGTATTCAGATTATGTGTACTATTATTCTAGGTGAACTATGTGGTAGTAAAGGATTTGAAAGGTGATCAATGTGCAATTATGTGAGTTAACTGTTAAGTGAAATACGTGGCATTCATGCATAGTATGACAAAGTAAAAAGGTATGTCGCATATTATAAACTGCGAGCATGAAAGGTGTTAGCTGAATTACTTGCTGAGCTTTATGCTCATTCTTGCTATAACTAACATTTCAGGTAAAGCACAAGAAGGCCGGAGGTTCCGGTAATGCTAAAGGTAAAGAATGTGAATGTATGGTCAAGCACGTGGGAATTTGTTATATGCAGATTGAATAAAGGAAATGTGTAACATTTGGTTTATGTATTACCGCTAGAGGGAAGCAAATGAATATATGATTTGTAAATTCATAATAATGAATGAGTATGTATGTATTCTTCAGAGTAAGATGGTATTGAGGTAAGAGCATGTATTATTGTGATAAGTCGAGTTTGAAATGTAATTAACTCGTATGTGTGGATCAATTATAAGCAGACATGTTAATATAGTGTATGGATATGTATGAGATGGATGTTTGTGTACTTATATATATGAAATAGGTACACTTATATATATGAAACAGGTTCAAATGTACGGGAACAGATATACAAATAGGGCCATGTATAGATGGTTCATGACGAAATTTTAATTGTAGGTTATGTTGAATTAAGTGAATAGATTATTATGAAATGAAATGGAGGTGGTCACCAATTAATAAGTGTTGACTTAAAAGTTAATGAATAGTAAAGTGAACGTTGCGATCCTGAGATAGGTAAGAAATATAAGATAAAGTTTTAAAAAAAAAAAAAAAAAAAATATATGGACCGAATTTATGGTCAACGAAATTGGTTTAAAGGTTAAAGGAGCAAGTTTTAACGCACGAGATCCCGGTTAATAAGGTTTTAAAGTTAAATAATATAACATCCCGAGATAATCGGATAATTAAATGAGGTCGGGATTTCGGGCTGTTACAGTTGGTATCAGAGTAGACAGGTTATAGACCTTAGGTAGGAGTACCTTAGGCTATGACCTTTGTGAGGAAGAAAGAGATAGTAAAGCATTGGACTCTAGAGGAGTTGTGTATGAAAGAAATGAATTTTGAAAATTCGGGATTAAGGAATAGTGAATGATATTGTAAGATAAGATAAGGATAAAGGGCAAATGGGCCATGAGATCCTAGGAGATCAATAAGACGAAAATGGGACTCGAGATGAGTTGTAAATGGCAAGATAAGATCAAGGGACTTTTAAGGAATTGCAAATGGTAAGTTATGAATATAGGGGACTCATGATGAGTTGTGAACATTAAGATGAAGGGACTCTTAATGAGTTGTAAGATGTGAATTGGTGAAATTCATATCAGGTAAAGGAAAGTGAGGAATGTTAGGGTATGTGGGATTTTTCATTGAGGACTCATGGTAGTGGCCGAGTGTGCACTTCCTCGGTATGGGACGGGGATTTGTACTTACTTAGCTTCCTATCGTGATAATCAGTGGAGATCCAGCGTCACGGTAAGAAATGAGAAGAGTTAAGTAAGAAAGATTAAGATTAGTTGCGTGTTCTGAAAACCCAAGCGTATAGTAAGTTCGTGACTCATGATTATGTGGTGGAGCCCCTCAGCGAATGGGCGACTATAGCCTGACTAGGACAAGCTCCGTGAACCATATGATTGTGGTAAGTTCCTGAGCCCAAATGCGTGGCAAGTTTGATGAACAGGGTTGGGTTTAGAGTAGAGAGCCATAAGTTAAGAGATATAGTTCTTAGATATTGGCTAAGATTAAGGATATATGAAGGAATAGAAGTATAAGAAAGAATTGAATGAATTAATAAAGTAAAGAAGAGATTATTAGGGTTGGGTAGGCAATCCACTCTTCTAGCTATGCTAGACCATTCATGTTTTTAAAATGTGGTTATTTTTGCACGTCGGTGCAGCAAAATGCTTTGTTCAAATATTGTAAAGTGATTTTTAAAATTCCGTGATTCATGGTCTATGCCAATTGATTCGGCTAGACAAAGTTATTTTGAAAACTTCAAAATGTATTTACGAAATCATTGTCACACTGTTGACTATGGTGTGGAATGATAAAATGGCGGAATTCTCAACGTACTTCTATGACGGTACGGTATTAAGAGGTCTTAAATGACTGAATTCTCAACGTACTGCTAAGATAGTGCGGTATTATGAAGCCTTTAAAGGATTTTCTTGGGTTCAAGTTTTGAGTCAATGATAGTATTTCTGAAAATTTTCAAGTTTTTAAGAAATGAACAATTTAATGATGTGAATCTATGCCATTGTTCGGCTAGATCATTCTGCTTAAAAATTTAGTAAATGTTTTTGAAATCCAGATAATGGATAAAACAAGTGTTTTTCAAGTCTGAGGTGAACAACCCTGCAAAGGGGATTTATTATGTGGGTTGGTTAACGTGGTTCAGCCCAAAGAAAAAGTAAAAGGGTACAATAGGCTGATCACCTAGTGTACTAAATATGGTAGTTTCTAGTCTCCGTGACTGGTAAACAGGCCAACAGCAAATTAATGGCGTGGTTGCGTCGTGACTCGGGTTCATTGGTCTTTATTGACCCCTCAGCAAAAGCATCAATTTTGTTTTAAACGCAAAAGTGTTACGTTTTAAAGGAAAAGCTACTCTTATTTATTCACACTACTTCACAGTTGTTGAATAATTGTGAAGATTTCTGAAAGACATTCCAATATTCTGGAATGAATGTTAGAAAGGGGTAAGATGGGTAGAGATAGGAGAGAATTTAAAGGTTAGTGAAAATGTAGTTATGTTAAATGAATGGAAAGAGATGTATGTTGCAAATGAGCATGATATGAGTACACAGCAAATTTCGAGGACGAAATTTTTGTAAGGAGGGGTGAATGTGACACCCCAGGATTTTACAGAATTTCTAAATTAAGGATTATGATAATTATGTAAAGGTTATTAGTTAAAAACCTAGTGTTAAATAGCAGATGTATCAATGGGTGATAAACTGTAAACTATTATGTGATCGAGGTGTTAGAATGGACCTGTGTGGTCGACTATAGGAAGATGAGTTAATTTAGAGAGCGATAAAAATGAGAATGCATAAAGGAAATGATTAGTTATATATGTGAAGTGTGTACGTGATGTAATAAACATGAAATGATGATAGATATGGAAAATATGATGGGTAAATGTTATTATAAGGAAACTAAGATAAAGGATGGTTGTAATGTCTATATTAAGGCAATTTGAAACAAATTATGGTAGGACACTAGATTGTGTCAGGTTGTGATAGAAGCAATGTATGTTTATGAATGTGATTGATGTAGTAAGGAAAATATGGATGTATATGAAAATTAATATCGAGTTTAATGAAGAGGCACTAAGAGGCTAAGTAACAGAAATGATAAGTTGATGTATAATTTTATGAGTTGAAAAAGAAAAAGAATAGTTGATTTAATTGGTCTACTATGAATTAAAGGAATAATAAGGATTATGATTTTGAATATTTGAGGTTATTAAGAAATCGATCTTGAATTATTGAAATAAGATGATCGTGATGTGCTGTGTAAAGATAAAAGGATAATACTCTCAAGAATGAGTAGAAGGAACGTAGATTGGATATATGTTGAGAATTGGCTTATACGTGTGAAATAACCAGCAAAAGGAAGTAAAGATTTTTAAGCATCAATATAAGTTTAAAAAGGATGAAGAACGATGAATTTGATAAATTGGTCGAGGTTCACTTCTCGAGGAAGCGGTTTATGAAAGAGAGGAGCTAGACAATTATATTGAGATGTCGGAAAGTGGAATGAATTGAATGAGAAACCGAAAAGGTTCGTAGAAAATTTAGAAGAAAATATATGTAAAATTACAATTATGTGAATTATTATAAGGGATTAATGAAATGTAATATTTAAAGTGTGACAAGAGTTATGAGACAAGCCAATTATGATGTATTTGATGATGGAATTAAATTCAAGTATGATGAAACAAGTTTGGATTAAAATGGAATTAAAATGGATAAGTTATGATTTAATTGGAATTAAATTTCTTAGATTTTTGGAGCAATTGACCATTATGCCCTTAGCAAGTGGTGGAATGACATATGTATCCTAGTCATGTTTAATGCCTAATATGTCCTTGCATAGTAATGTGAGTTGTCTAATTTAACCCTACTCATGCATAGTTAAGTTAACCAAGCATGGTTAAGTCCTAGCAAACAATATATGCAAACAATATATGTATATGCATTATAAATCCAGCTTTCTTCATTTTTTCCTTTCATTCGAAGTTGCTAGACATGAGAGCTAAAGAGAGAAAGAGAAGAGAGGGAGCTAGGGTTCCATATAAGTCCATGATAGCTCAAGAGAATTGATGGAAAGGTGATCAAAAGGAGGAGATTTAGCTATCCAAAGTGAAGAATCAAGCACTACTCAACCTTGTAGCTAAAGGAAAGAGAAATTAGAGAAGGTATAGTCATATTTTGTTTTGAAGATTTAAAGATTATGTGTTTTGATGCATGATTTTAAAGAAATCATGCATGTGTTCATGGTTGGATATAAGATTCATGTTAGATAAATGTTATATGTTGGTAAATCATGGAACCCTAAGTGTTCAAGTTGGCTAGGCCCAAGTTGATGCACTATTCATGCATGAACTCAAGCTAGAAGCTATGATTTAGACATGATTATGTGTCATATATGGCTAGAAGTGATGAAAACATAGTTTGAGGGTTTGAACATGTTTGATTCATGTATATTAGCATGCTAGAAAGCTTCAAAGAATTATGAATGAAAGAAAAGCATGACTTAATTAAGTAAAGTGAATATTAGGCTATACTTTTTATGTAAACGACATAATAATCTGTAAAGTGCATTGGAACGTGTAGTTGGAAGTTATAGAGACGTGTAAAGTCGTTAAACGTGGTTGTGATAACCTATGTGGTATGTTGAGGTTAGAATGACAAGTGGTGTCCAAGTTTGAAATTTAAAAGTTTGGAAAGTTTGGTAAAAATCCAAGTTATAGGTGATTTTTGGCAATTTTGATAATTTAAAGGTAAAACGAAGTCACATGACTTGTTTTCATGTTATTACACGTGTTAGAGTCGTTTTGGTAACCGACGGATTTGAAATTTAGCGAAAAAGGCGGTTCGAACGATCGAAAACGATCGTTTCGAACCTAAATGGATTTTAATGGACAATTCTCGCCTCGTGCGAAATTTTACGGTTTTGAAAGTTGGAGCATGTCATATATAGGTTATATGAACTATGTCAAGTGTTGAATTGATGTTTTAAATCAAATGGCCAAAAATCACAAGAATTGCAAAAGTTGATTTTTGAAAATTTCCTAAGTATAGAAACAAGTTGAACGACCCTCCTACGGGCTAAGATATCTATGATTTTAAGAAGCCAAATGTGGAAATAGAAAATTTTATAAAATACTATGTTATAAGGTCTACATGTGTACCAATTTTGGTGTTAATTGGATGTGTGGATGGAGAGTTAAAAATCAGCAAAGTAGCAGAGAAAATCATAGGAGGCTGGTACAGAGCACTGCGCCGGGGCGCAGTGTTTTGTACTGAACACTGCGCCGGGGCGCAGTGTTACTGTTCATGGCCGAGGACTTTTCGCTGGCAGCGCGATCTGGTACGGCCGGGGCGCAGTTTACTGTAGCAACCTGAAAATTTTTAAGTCCCAAAATGCTATGTTTTGATACAGAATGATAAGGATGGGTTATGTAAACCCTAAATAAATACGAATGGGCTATATAAAGGATGTCAAGGTATAAGGAAACGATATACGGCATAACATCATATGCCTTAAGCTAAGTCAAAGCGTGTAAAGTATATGAAAAAGATTGATAGCAAGTTAGGATGTATTATTAACCTACATAAGGTATAATACATCATAAGTAAAGTGATTAGAGACGAAGAGTCGTGTAATTATAAGTTAAGTTTGACTAATACTATAAAGTTTTATGATATTATAATAACATGTAAGTTCAATGTGAACAGATAAGAGTTTGGAATAAGCGAACTGATGCAAAGAAGGATTGAACGGCCAAACGAGGTGGTAAAAGGTTAAGCTAATTAAATGCGGTACAGGCAAGTATTCAGATTATGTGTACTATTATTCTAGGTGAACTATGTGGTAGTAAAGGATTTGAAAGGTGATCAATGTGCAATTATGTGAGTTAACTGTTAAGTGAAATACGTGGCATTCATGCATAGTATGACAAAGTAAAAAGGTATGTCGCATATTATAAACTGCGAGCATGAAAGGTGTTAGCTGAATTACTTGCTGAGCTTTATGCTCATTCTTGCTATAACTAACATTTCAGGTAAAGCACAAGAAGGCCGGAGGTTCCGGTAATGCTAAAGGTAAAGAATGTGAATGTATGGTCAAGCACGTGGGAATTTGTTATATGCAGATTGAATAAAGGAAATGTGTAACATTTGGTTTATGTATTACCGCTAGAGGGAAGCAAATGAATATATGATTTGTAAATTCATAATAATGAATGAGTATGTATGTATTCTTCAGAGTAAGATGGTATTGAGGTAAGAGCATGTATTATTGTGATAAGTCGAGTTTGAAATGTAATTAACTCGTATGTGTGGATCAATTATAAGCAGACATGTTAATATAGTGTATGGATATGTATGAGATGGATGTTTGTGTACTTATATATATGAAATAGGTACACTTATATATATGAAACAGGTTCAAATGTACGGGAACAGATATACAAATAGGGCCATGTATAGATGGTTCATGACGAAATTTTAATTGTAGGTTATGTTGAATTAAGTGAATAGATTATTATGAAATGAAATGGAGGTGGTCACCAATTAATAAGTGTTGACTTAAAAGTTAATGAATAGTAAAGTGAACGTTGCGATCCTGAGATAGGTAAGAAATATAAGATAAAGTTTTAAAAAAAAATATATATATATATATATGGACCGAATTTATGGTCAACGAAATTGGTTTAAAGGTTAAAGGAGCAAGTTTTAACGCACGAGATCCCGGTTAATAAGGTTTTAAAGTTAAATAATATAACATCCCGAGATAATCGGATAATTAAATGAGGTCGGGATTTCGGGCTGTTACAGTGACGCCCCCAAATTCGGGTCCCTTGCACCACGGGTTCAGTACTCATGATACTATTCTACCATGTCATCACATCCATTCATTTTAAATAATAAACTTAATTTACATTAAATACATAATTATCCCAGGTTCTACATACCTTTATACATACACATCCGTACCTGACATATTACAAAAAGATAATATTTACATTTACAGGACTTTATCACTGTACATCTACTATTTGCTGACTTTTCCTTTTCCATTGTCTGTACCCGATCCCTTGGCCTGCTCAGGTTTAACTAAAATATCATGTTTAAAAGCAAGGGTGAGCATAAAATAGCTCAGCAAGTACATAATCAAATAATGACATGATATTTCGAATATGAAACATGAAAGTTGTAGGTCTACGAGTCTCATTTCCAGAACATCTTGAATCACCTCAATCGGAGTTCGTATGAAGAAGATATGCCCAAAACACTAAAGGAGGCTGCAGCAGTCCAAAAACCAAAAATTAAGCCTAGCGACGCAGCAGTGGTTTCCACTGCCGCAGCGGTCCTGGGGACTGCCAAATCAGTGATTTTGAGCGCCACAGCGCTCCGGGGCAGCGCCCGGACGCGTCCAGTTCGCGATTTCAGCCTTTTAAAGTCATTTTTGGGAGCCCTAATCTATCATCCAACCATTTTCTCTTTAAGAGAGAGAGGGAGACGACTGGGCATCTATTTGGGCCATCAATAACAAGGCTTGTATCAACGATTGGAGATCTTGGATTGATGGATTGGGCTTGGAGATTGGATTCCCATTTGGTTTTCTCTTTCCTTCCTTTTCCCTTGATTTTGTTTTCTAAGATTTGATGAATATCTTGTTGGTGGGATTTAGTTTCCTTGTAATGAACTAGATTTTCATTCTAGGATTGTAATGGAACCCATTGTGTTGTTTTGATTGATTATATCTCTCTTGTATGATTGCTAGGCATTTGTGGATGGTTTGTCATGTTTAGTTCTTTATGTATTAATTGCTAGACATAGTAATTAATTTGGTACCCTATATGAAATTGATAGATGGATTATAGTGGGTTGGCCAAAGATATGATGACATATGTTATGTTATTTGCTCTTAGGATTGAATGCATAATTTGTATAAAGGATAGACATATACCTTTGTGTCATATGTAGCCAATGGGAGAATCTGTGCTTGAAATCCTCGTTATTGTTAATTCTCATAGACATATGGTGAATTACTTTGCTTGGATGTTCTTGTCTGAATCGGCAGATTTAGACATGATATGTTTATATGTTGTCGGAAGAGACATGTAAACACTATAATGAATTCTTAGTTAGCTATTCACTGTGTTCATGTTATTCAAGAGATTTATAAGATTGTGCATAATTTTGGGGGAAATTGCAATCCTAGCTTGTATCCTATTGAATTCCAGTCGATTTTAGTTAATTAATTGTTAATTAAATATCTTCATACCAAAAACCCAAAAAAAAAAACCACTTCGTCAAATTAAGGTTAAGTTGATTTAATTTTAAGACTTTGTATATATTAGTCATAACTCCTCGTGGGATCGATACTTTACTTTCATTATATTACTTGTTGACCGCGTATACTTGCGCGTTGTATTCAGTCAAACGAATTTGAAGTCGCGTACTTTTATAGGTACCGATTTCGACCAACACAACTTCCCTTCACCATTCATGCTTTTCAACCCTTAAAGAACATATAATGCTATCCAGCATAAAATTTCACATGTATCAACACTCTCAACTAGGTTTTCATCATTTCTAGCAACACATAACACATGATCATCCAAGAATCATGATTTCTAGCTTTTAATATATACATGAATAGTGCACCACCTTTGTTCTAGCAAATTTGAGCTTAGGGTTTCATCATTTACTAATCAATTAGCACATAAGCCACATAAATCTTATATCTAGTCACAAATACATGCATGGCTTCATTTATTCTTACATTTAAACACATAAACACAAAGTTTTATGGCTTGAACATCCTTTTACCTTCTATGTGCTCTTATCCTTCTAGTTATGAAGCTTCTAAGAGCTAAGTTCTCCACTTTGATGGCTATAACACTTCTCTTGCACACTTTTTCTTGAATCTCTTAAGCTTTCTTGCAACCCTAGCTTATTCTTCTTCTTTTCTCTCAAGAACTTACTTTGCTAGCAACTTTGGGTGATATAAAATGAACTTGGCTTGATACATAAGAAATATACACATATATAAGTTGGTTAAATCTTCCAACAACTAACCATACATTGGTTAGCTTAACTTATGCATGGTTAGGGTCATGTAAGTCATTTCCCTTCAACTAGCAATGACATTTAAGACATCTCTTACCAAAAAGGATACCAAGGTCATTTCCCAAATTATCAAGGGCACTTTGGTCAGTTGTCACAAAATCTAGACAATTTAATTACCAATAAATCATAACTTGCTTATTTCTTAACCAATTCAAGTCATTTTTATCCAAATTTGTTTCATTATGCTTGAATTTTATTCTAGCATTATTTAGTCCACAATTAACTTATCTCAACACACTTTTCACACTTCAAAAATTTAATTTCATTACCTCAATTATAAGAACAATTATTTTAGTTCAGTGCAATTTTCCTTACCTCAACTACACATAACACATAGCACATAACACACATTGTGAAAATTTTATCTTTAATAATTTCCACCATTCACCCCCTAGCACTCTAAACGAGTCTCACTATATTCCTTAAGGTCATATTCCAAAGGTTTTCCCATCTAGGGTTTATAACCTATCATCTATTATACCAACTGTGATGCCCCCAAATCTGGATCCCTTGAACCATGGGTTCGGTGCTCACGTTACTAGTCTACCCTGTCATCATATCCATTCATTATGAATAATAAACTTAATTTACATTAAATACATAACTATCTCAGGTTCTACTTACCTTTATACATACACATCCATACCTGACATATTACAAAAAGATAATATTTACATTTACAGGACTCTATCACTGTACATCTACTATTTGCTGACTTTTTCTTTTCCCTTGTCTCGACCTGTCCCCTCAACCTGCTCAGGTTTAGCTGAAATATCATGTTTAAAAGCAAGGGTGAGTATAAAATAGCTCAGCAAGTACATAATCAAATAATGGCATGATATTTCGAATATGATGAATGAAAATCAATTACAATGAAGCTGAATAATTACAATAAGCTGATCCAATAATAGTTCAATATATGAACATGAGAAATATAAATAAATTTTGCATGATTAACTGAAACACATGAAGCTAGCTTATTGTACGGTCACAAGACTAAAAACTCGTTTAGAACAATACCAATCATCAAGACTGATACTGCCCAGGTTCAGTCACAAAACTGCTTATCAATTTAGATGTGTACTCTGGGTGATCAGCCCATCGTACTTTTATATTGTGTACAACATAAACATCTAACGACGTAACCACGCCATAAAAATTATATTTTCTTTCTCCTTTACTCCCCCTTTTATTAGGGTTGTTCTATTACAGCATATCTTACATTCCTCCCCACAACAACATGGATTGGAGCACATAACAATAAATGTCTGAATTCAACATGAATTATTTCATATATCTAGCCGGAATCAAAATTGGCATAGAAACCAAGCCCCTCATGGCTCAATGGTAAAACAACTACTCATAAGGCTTTGGGTGCATGAGGTCTTGGGATCCAATCTTGGCAAAGCCAAGATTGTTAAAATTTCTGCTCAAATTACCAAAAAAAAAAAAAAAAAAAAAAAAAAATTGGCATAGACCTTTCTCAATAACAGTTCAACAATGAATGAACTTTAAAATGCTTACTGAATGCATAACATGAATTTCTATTCAAAGAACTGCAAATAAGAGTTTAGATAGACACTTGCCTTTGTCCTCGTTTACCTTAACTGGTAAAATACTATCCCGTTTATAACCTACATGGCCATAATATTAGTTCATGCATTAGTTACATACAAATGCATGCCTTAACTTGCTACAAGCTACCATTTACCTTTATATAACCCTTAACATATAACACATTGTTCATTTACCCTTAACATCTACCATATTGATTATTTTTATCAATTTATGGCTTACACTCATATCTCTATCATTTAATATCAAAACATTTCATTTTTTATTTTAAAACAATTTATATTTCAAAAGTTAGAACACTACGTCCCGGCGCAGTGTTTCCTTCTCTGAATCTCCCTAGTCGCGAGAAGTTCGCAGTTGGACTGTGCCCCGACTAGCTCTAGTGCCGGCGCCAATGAACTCCTTGTAGTCGTACTGCGCCCTGGCGCAGTCTCCAATGCAAAAGACCTCGCCTCGACGCAGTGCTGTTGTTTCAGAAAAAAAAAATCTTTCCAATTTTCATGCTATTTGTGGCTCTAAGTTAAATTTCTTGATTCCAACACACCACTTAGCACATATAACATTTATTTGACTTGCATGGGCCTTCAAAATATTTAAAACTCTTAAAATGACATTATTTTTCCAAAGTTTTCATTTTAGGCGTTGGCGAATGTTTTTAAACGTTTAAAACTCGCATTTATTGCCATATACATCAAATGAGTTCCAAATCGACTCTAACACGTGTATTTACATAAAACTTTGTTTTTTGGGTTCATTTTACCATTAATTATCCAAAATGGCCAAAAATCACACATTTGTGGCATTTTGTCAACTTTAACAAATTTCATACTTAAACTCAACTTGAGTTCTTGAACTCCATGCACCACATAGGCAATCACATACATATTTGGCAACTTTGTGTATTCACATAACTTCTATATGCACCTTCTAATGAACTTTATAGATTATGATTTGATTTACATGCAAATTATAGGCTAATATTGTAATTTTCCTTCACCATTCATGCTTTTCAACCCTTAAAGAACATATAAAGCTATCTAGCATAAAATTTCACATGTATTAACACTTTCAACTAGGTTTTCAACATTTCTAGCAACACATAACACATGATCATCCATAAATCATGCTTTCTAGTTTTTAATATATACATGAATAATGCACCACCTTTGTTCTAGCAAATTTGAGCTTAGGGTTTCATCATTTACTAATCAATTAGCACATAAGCCACATAAATCTTATATCTAGCCACAAATATATGCATGAATTCATCTATTCTTATATTTAAAATTATAAACACAAAGTTTTATGGTTTGAACATCCTTTTACCTTATATGTGCTCTTCTCCTTCTAGCTATGAAGCTTCTAAGAGCTAAGTTCTCCACTTTGATGGCTATAACACTTCTCTTGCACATTTTTTCTTGAATCTCTTAAGCTTTCTTGCAACCTTAGCTTCTTCTTCTTCTTTTCTCTCAAGAACGTACTTTGCTAACAACTTTGGGTGATATAAAATGAACTTGGCTTGATCCATGAGAAATATACACATATATAAATTGGTTAAATCTTCCAACAACTAACCATACATTGGTTAGCTTAACTTATGCATGGTTAGGGTCATGTAAGTCATTTCCCTTCAACTAGCAATGACATTTAAGACATTTTTTTACCAAAAAAGATACCAAGGTCATTTCCCAAATTGTCAAGGACACTTTGGTCAATTATCACAAAATTTAGACAATTTAATTACCAATAAATCATAACTTGCTTATTTCTTAACCAATTCAAGTCATTTTTTATCCAAATTTATTTCATTAGTCTTGAATTTTATTCTAGCATTATTTAGTCCACAATTGACTTGTCCTAAAATACTGGTCATACATCAAAAATTTAATTTCATTAATTAATAATAATAATTACAACATTGTCAAATTACATATCATTACAATGACAGTGTGTCTTTTAGGACACGTGGTGAATGTTTTCTTTAGCCTAGGACAAAAGAAGAATTGTTGTTTGGCATGATAAGGATCAGTGGTATTTTAGAAGTGGATAATATTTTTCTAAAAAAGAGAAGTCAGTTGACATCATAGTCTACTTAATTTTTCTAATGGGTTGCTTATTCCACTACAGTTGTTGATCTGAAATTTGTTGTTTATTATATTCTATCAAGAACTCAACTGCAATAGTAGATTTAAAACATGTTGTCTATTATATTCTATCATGAACTCAACTGTTGAAGGCTAAGAATAATCTATTCATCATTATCTTATTAATGATATTCTTTACTTGGCTATTTGAGCTCACCCTGTCATTTTGTTTCGTTGTTCAATAAATGAGAATGTAGTCGGGACTAACAGGAAAAAAAGGGGAATAGAGTGATGATCCAAGATAGTTGTTATTAGTATTCTTCACCATATTGTAAAATAGTGTAAAAATAATAGTGAAGACTTAGTTGTGTATTATTGGGCATTATTTTGTTGTACTTAGCACTATTGTAATAATTTTGTTATAGTCCTTTGGTGACTCAAATTGAGTGGTGTTGGCCCAATTTGGGGGCGTCACAGTTGGTATCAAAGCTTAGAGATATGATATTTAATGGAGATCTGAGATTAGAACTAGGAGGGGATAAATGATTAGAATCCTTCGCTAGTGCGTCTTACCTAAGTTAAATTTTATTATCTGATTAGTTGGCTTGAATGAAGGGACAAAAAGTGACAAATCAGTTTGTTTAAACTAATCTTTGTTTTGTGACCACATTTCAGAATGACATCTAAAAACCAGAAAATGAATTATGTGGCAGAAAATCAGGAGGCTGCGAATAATCTTCCTGCAGTTTCAAAAAATAATGTGGGTTTCAAAAAATAACGTGGGTGACCATGTAAATTATGATGATTTCTTTAGAAATTTCATATAATTCATGCAAAATCAGGCGATGGGAGCTCTTACCAGTAGAAACACTAGTAATTCGAGGATGGTCACTGCTAAGCAGTTTAAGGAGTTGGGACCACCTGAATTTTTTAGGAAGTCGGACCCACTCAAGGCAGATGTGACAGCCCGAGATCCCACACCTTAATTAATTATCCGATTATCTCAGGATATCAGAATTATTATCTTTAAAACCATATTAACCGGGATCCCTTGCGTCAAAACTTAACCTTTAACCTTCAAAACCAATCTGTTGACCTTAAATTCGGTCCATAAAATTTTTTTTCTTTTTAAAACTTATTTACTTACATTCCTTAAACCTGTCTCAGGATCGCAATGTTCATTTTTGCTCTTAATTATAACTTAGGTCAATCATTATTAATTTTGACCTATTCTATTAAAATTTCTATAATCATCTTTATTCGTGATTTAACATAATCTCTAAATAAAATTTCGCCATGAAGTAATCGTACATGTCTCTGTTTACTTGTACCTGTTTTGCACCTGACCCTGTTCATATATACCTGTACACATGCATCCACCTCATACATATCATATCCAAATATACGTTCTATGTCCACATGTCTATCCATTCATTCTACATTATGAATACATACATCTGCATATCACATTCCCTGTTCCGTACATCTATGACATACATGTGAGTATATTACAATTATAACTCAACTTACATAATTACAACATTTCCTGAATTATAATATCACCTACATACAAATCATCAAAATAAATTAACAACATTTGTTAACTTGCAACCACATATAACAGTTGGGCTCCACGTTTATTTATCCATCATCAATCTTTTACCTTAGCTGCACCGAAACCTCCGGCCTTCATGTACTTTACCTGAAATGTTAGTAATAGCAAGAATGAGCATAAAGCTCAGCAAGTAATTCAGCTAACACCTTTCATGCTCACAATCTATAATATATGTCATGTAATTCATTTAGCACTTAACCACATAATTGCACATAAGGCACATTCGACTCATATGCTAACACGTAGCTCACGTAATATCTACTGTACTTAAGTCTGAAAAACTTGCCTGTACACTTTCATTTTACTTAACATGTACTGCCTCGCTTGGCCCTTCTATTCCGTCTTGCTTTGGATTGCTTGATCGAGCGTTATCTGTAAACATACAATCTATGTTCGTCAACATAGGACCATAGTTTATATAACTTATCAACTTAAACCATAATTGCTTAACCATTAATCTTTATTCATTTCACTTTTGATGTATCATACCTTGTATAGGTTTATAATACATTCTACTTCATTCCCGGCATTTTTTATAATCGTTAACTCACTTTGGTTTAGCTTTAGGCATACTACATTATGTCATTTATCGTTTCACTATACATTGACATCCTTTATATAGCCCATTCTTATCAATTTAGGGTTTATATAACCCATCCTTATCATTATGTATCAAATTATTTCATTTCGGACAATTTTAGCTCTCAGTGAACAGTACACTGCGTCCCCGCGCAGTGTTTCTTCTTCAACATCTCGCTGGCCTCGAAAAGCTCTCAGCCGGTGAACAGTGACACTGCGCCCCGGCGCAGTGTCAAGGCTAAATGACTGCGCCCCAGCGTAGTCCCTGGTTCAGCAGCTTCTGATTTTTGTCCCTGCTTTGTTGATTTTTAATTCCTTAACCACAAATCCAATTCAGTCCAAATTTGGTATGCATGTAGACCTCATAACCTAGTATTTTACAAAATTTTCATTTGCCTCATTTGGTCTTTCTAAATCAAAGATATGCTAGCTTGTAGGAGGCCTGTTCGGACAACTTTCAGACTTAGCCAAATTTTCTAAGTTCAGAATTCTAACTTTTGCAACTTGGTGATTTTTTTTGCCATTTGCTTTAAAACTCAATTCCAACACTTGACATAGTTCATATAACCTATATATGACATGTCCGAACTTTCAAAACCTTAAAACTTCACACGAGGCGACTTTTGTCCGTAAAAATCCGTTTCGATTCGAAACGATCGATTTCGATCGTTCGAATCACCATTTCGCTCAAATTCAAATCCGTCGATTACCAAAATGACTCTAACATATGTCTTATCATAAAAATGACTCATTTGCTTTCATTTTACCTTCAAATCCTTGAAATAGCCAAAAATCACCTTTTGATGGCATTTTATCAAATTTTATGAAACTTTTTAAATTCCAAACTTGAATTCACTTAACATTTTAATCTCAGCATACCACATAGACAATCACCAACACTTTTAATGACTTTATACGTCTCTATAACTTTCATATGCACATCCAAGTGCACTTTACAGATTATTACGTAGTCTACCCAAAAAGTATAGCCTAGTATTGTAAACCTTTACACCAAAAATATACTTCTTATTCATCAAAGCATTATATATGCTATCTAACATGAATTTTCGCATACTTTAAACTTGTTCAATTTGTCTAGCTAGATTTTCATCAAATCTAACCACATATAACACATAGTTCTTCATAAATCATAACTTAATCTCACATTTTCCTTAATCAAATCATACTTCTCTTCCATTAATTTATATAGGATGACCTTTAACATCAAAGATATACATATATCTTGTTTGTACAACATCTTCATCTAGGGTTTTTATCAAATTTACTACCACATAACATATGATCATCCTTAAAACCATGATTTCTAGCCTTTAATCACACATGAATAGTTCACCACCTTTGGTTTACTACCTTCAATCCTAGGGTTTCATAACCTTCCAAACAAATAGCATATAAATTACATAAACTTCATAATCAATCCTTTTTTTTTATAAGGATTTATGCATGGCCATACCTGTTCTTGAATTTAAACACATAAACATCAAAACTTATAACTTAAACATCTTTTTACCTTCATGTAACTTCCTTCTTTCTTGCTACAAAGCTTCATAAGGCTTGATTCTCCACTTTGCATAGCTAACCCTTATTCTTCTTTATCAATTTTCTAGCAATTCTCTTGAATTCTCTTCAAACCCTAACCATTTTCTCACTTTCTCTCCTATGCTAGCCACCTTCGAAAGAAATGAGAGGAACAAAGCTGATAACACTTAATCATATACATATATAACCAATATATATCCTCCATCACTTAACCAATCCTTGGTTAAGTTAACCATACATAGTTAGGGGTAGTTATGACATTTCCTTTCCATAATTGAGGGCATAATGGACAATCTACATACTAAGGATACCATAGTCATTCTTTTAATTGTCAAGGGTAGCATGGTCATTTCTCTTAAAATCTAGACAATTAATTCCTTTAAATCATAAATTGCTCATTTCTTAACCAAATTAGCTCCTTTTTGATTCAAACTTGTTTCATCACACTTGAAATTTATTCCACATCAATTTAATCCATACATGGCTTGTCTCAAATCTCTTGTCACACATCAAAATACCAATTTCGTCAATCATTCATAACAATTAGCCATAATTACCAATTTTGCATAATATTCCATTCTTAATTATTTACGAACCCTTTTTGGTTCCATTAATAAATCAATTCCTCAAATTTCAATTATCTCAATATCGTCAACTTGCTCATTTGTCCATAAACCACTTCATTGAGAAGCGAACCTCAATCAGATTACCAAAATCCCATCATCATTTATCCTTTTTAACCCATAATATCATTATTACAATTTCCATGTCCGTTCGCTTATAGACTTAACACACACCATATCAACTCTCAACATACATACTATATACATTCCTTTTAACCATATTCGGGTATTGCATCTCATAATTACACCTCATAACACTTATTTTCTTCTTTAAATCCATGAATATCAATCTCCTTATAACATCAAAACATTCCAAAATCATAAATCATATTATTCCTTTAATCCTTTAATATACCAATTTGGTACAACTGTTCCTTCTTTCTCTATCATATCACATACCCACAATATCAATCTATTATCTGAGGACACATAACATCATGCCTTACAACACTTCCTTCAAATTACCTTATTGTCGGTGTTACAATCAATTATTCACCTTTGATCTTTTATCTCAATATTTAACCATCAAAATCATATTCGTTAATATTTCATTTCCCATTATGTCACTAATATACTTTAAATACATAACTGCTCATTTTCATTATACTTTCTTATTTTCGACCACATAGGTCCCTCTTTAATATTTAAACCACACAGGTTCTTTCTAACACATTGATCACTTATTAATTCAATTTAATCACATAATAATCACAATTAATCATTTTAACTAGGTTTTATCTTATAACCTTTACTTAATTATCCATAATCCTTATTTATAATTTCTGTAAAATCCTGGGGTGTCACAGCAGAAGTATGGCAGAAACAGATGACATAGATATTTGATGTCATATGATGCGTCAATGATCAGAAGGTTCCATTCGCCACTTGCATGTTATGAGGAGAGGTGGACCATTGGTGGAAAGTAGTAAAACGTACCCATCACTTGGCACTAAAGATGTCCTAGACAGAGTTTCAGGAACTGTTTAATGAGAAGTATTTTTCATAAAGTATCCGCTACATGAAAGGGGTGAAGTTTATCAAACTGGAGCAGGGAAACATGATTGTTTCACAGTATGAGGTCAAGTTTGTCGAGTTATCCCGATTTGCACCCCATTTAGTGGATGACGAAGCACGCACGTGTCAAATGTTTTTAAGACGTTTGAAACCAAAAATTCGTCGACATCTCATTTCTCACAAATTTAATCTATATTCAGATATCGTGGATAGGGCTTAGTCAATGGAGCTAAAAAATGAAACATCGCAACCAGGAAGTAATGATTGACAGAGAGAAAGAAATTACAACAACAATAACAATCACCGAAACAACGATAACTAGCGATGAGACACTAATCTGGCTAGAAATGGTAACCACTTCGGTGGAAATCTAGGCCCAGACAATATAAGAGGGGAATCAAGTGGGAACAATTTCAAGAGAAAAAGATTCGACAATGATTACAGAAAGGCACCGACACCAGTTTCAAGGGGAGGGGATCAACCACCAGTGAGATGCTACAAGTGTGGTCAAGAATGTCACATTAGCGCGAACTGTACTCAGCAGTTCAAGTTGTGCTACAATTGTGGGAATAAATGTCATATTGCTCTATTTTGTCCTGTTAGCTTCAAGAGCTAGCACAAACAAGGAAAAATTTGTAGTTTAGGGGAGAGCTTTTGTTGTGACATCTCAAGGGGCACGAAATCCAAACGAAGTGATAACCGACAAACTACTCATAAATTCTTGTGAAGTATATGTCCTGTTAGATACTGGCTCTACCCACTCTTTTATTTCGCCTACATGTGCTCAACGTTTAAATTTGACTTTTGTAAACTTAGAATTTGACTTCTTTGAAAATGCATGAATTTGATATGATTTTAAGAATTGATTGGTTGACTACTCATCATGCTAAAATTGATTGCTTTCATAAGATTATTAGTTTTCATATTCCTAATCAACCTGTAATGCAAATTCAAGCAACTAAACTATTAAAATCTATAATTGTTATTTCTAGGCATAAAGCCATTCGTTTATTTAAAAATGGATGTCAAACCTTTTTAGCTTATGTCACTAATTTAAACAAAAGCACGTCAAACCTAAATGACATTCCTATTATTAATGAACTTCCTGATGTGTTTCCCGAGGAACTTTCTGGCTTACTCTCAAACCGTGAAATTGAATTCTGTATTGATCTTGAACCCGGTACTAAGCTTATTTCCAAAGGTCCATACCGAATGACTCACATTGAACTTCAAGAGTTAAAAGTCCAACTACATGAATTGTTGCATACTAGTTTCATACGTCTTAGTGCATCGCCTTGTGGTGCTCCTATTCTTTTTGTCAAGAAGAAGGATGGGAGTATGAGAATGTGCATTGACTACCGAGAGTTAAACCATGTCACCATAAAAAATAGGTACCCGTTACCTCGAATTGATGATATGTTTGATCAATTGTAGGGTGCTTAACATTTCTCAAAAATTTATCTTTGCTATGGATATCATCAGTTAAAAGTTAAGGTTGATGACATTCCAAAGACTGCCTTCAGAACTCGCTACGGGCATTACGAGTTCTTAGTCATGCATTTTGGACTAACCAATACTCTTGAAGCCTTCATGGACATGATGAATCGGATATTCAAGGAGTATTTGGATCATTTTGTGGTTGTTTTTATTGATGACATCCTCATATACTCCAAGAGTCGTAAGGATCATGAACAACGCCTGAAATTGATACTCCAAAAGCTTCGTGAGAACAAATAGTATGCCAAGTTAAAGAAATGTGAGTTCTGACTTGAGCAAGTCACGTTCCATGGGCATGTAATTTCTAGTCAGGGAATATCGGTTGACCTTGTGAAGATTGAAACAATTCTAAATTGAGTGCAACCCAAGATAGTAACGGAAGTTTGAAGCTTTCTAGTCCTACCTGGTTATTATCGAATATTCATAGAAGAATTTTCTCGAATCGCCACTCAATTAACTTAGCTGACTCGGAAAGCACAAAATTCGTATGAAACGAGGAATGCGAGAAAAGCTTTCAAGAATTCAAGAAGAGATTTGTTTCAGCTCCTGTTCTGACCACACCATCAAGATCGTGAGAATTTTTCATTTACAGCGATGCTTCAAGCAGATGTCTAGATTGCGTTCTTATGCAACATGGAAAAGTTATAACTTATGCATCTCGACAACTCAATAATTATGAGAAAAAGTACCCTACTCATGATCTAGAGTTGGCAGTAGTCGTTTTCACATTAAAGATTTGGAGACATTACTTATACTGAGAGAAAGTGGATATCTATACGGATCTTAAAAGCCTCAAGTATTTTTTCACTCAGAAGGAACTCAACATACGACACCAATGATGACTTGAGCTGTTAAAGGATTACAACCACACCATCTAGTATCACCCGGGAAAGGCGAACGTTGTAGCTGATGCATTGAGTAAAAGATCATATGCAAGTACGAATGCAATACTAACAACACAAAGACGCATTTTGTATGATTTATAAAAGATGGATTTAGAGCTAAAGACACTAGGGACTTACATGAAGATTGTACACATATGAGTAAAATCGACTTTAATCGATAAAATTAAAGCTACTCAAGCTACTGATCCTGAACTGGTGAATATGATAAAGAAAGTACAAGAATGTATTATTCCGTAGGCAAGAATTGATGAGGAAGGAATACTTTGAGTCAACTCTCAACTCTGTGTTCCTAAAAATCCTGAATTGAAGCATAAAATCATGATGGAGGCACACAACACGCCGTTTACAATCCACCCGGGAAATACCAAAATGTATCGTGACCTTCGACATACATTTTGGTGGAACAATATGAAGAGGAAGATTGCAAAGTTTATCTCAAGATGCCTAACTTGTCAACGTGTCAAGACAGAGCATTAAGTGCCTAAGGGTCCATTGCAACCACTTAAGGTTCCCGAATGAAAGTGGAAAAACATTACTATGGATTTTGTGATAAGTCTTCCTAAATTTTCTCAAGGCTTAGATGCAATTTGGGTCATCGTAGAAAGATTGACCAAATCCGCTCATTTCTTGCCTATACGAGAAAACTTTTCACTTGAGCGTCTTGCCGATACATACATAAGTGAGATTGTAAGATTGCATGACATACCAGTTTTCATAGTTTCTGATAGAGACCCTATATTTACTTCGCGCTTTTGGATCAGCCTATAAAAAGCTTGGGGTACCAAACTACGATTTAGTTTTGCATACTATCCTCAAACGGACAGACAATCAGAAAGGACAATCCAGACTCTCGAGGATTTGTTGAGACTTTGTGTACTAGACTTCAAAAAAAGTTAGGATAAATACTTGTCATTAGTTAAATTCTCCTACAACAACAGTTACCAAACAAGTAAAGGTATGGCTCCATTCGAGGCTTTGTATGGGTTGAAGTGTCGCTCTCCAGTATGCTGAAATGAGGTAGGAGAAGTAAAATTATTGGGACCTGAGTTGGTACGCATGACTACAGAAAAGATTCAATTGATCCGATAACGAATACAAGCCGCGCAAGAATGACAAAAGAGTTATGCTGATATTCATCGAAGGCACGAGAGATTCAATGTCGGAGACCATGTATTCTTACGTGCTTCCCCATGAAAATGAGTTACAATATTTGGAAAAAGAGGAAAGCTAAACACTCGATTTATTGGTCCATTTAAATTTCTCTATCGAGTAGGAGTTGTGGCTTATAGACTAGCTCTACCACCTACAATGTCCTACAATCATAACGTTTTTCACATATCTATGTTGCGTAAATATGTGAAAGACCCAAACCACATCATTGAGTTTGAGCCAGACGTTATAGTAGAGGATTTAATGTATGAAGAGGTACCTGTCATGATCTTAGATAAGAAGGAGCAGATCCTATACTCAAAGGTTATACCTCAAGTCAAGATTTTATGGAGGAACCAAGATACTGAAGAAATGACCTGGGAGCTAGAATCTAAAATGAAATCTCAGTATTCTTAACTCTTCGAAATGCCAGGTACGTCAATTTCGGGGACAAAATTTTATAAAGATTGGAGGTTGTAAGACCCTAACTTTTATTGAATAAAATTTATTTTTCTTCATATATTATTATGAAACAGGAAGGTGTTATATTGATAAAAGTTAAAGTTAAGGATGTTATGTGCAAATTTTTATATCGGACAATATTCAATTAGTTGGGGAATATTCGTTCTATCGGGAAATATTCGTACGATGGCGCGTAATAACCAATCGTTGGTGGACCCCACAACGAAATATTGTCGAATATAAAAAATGACAGAAGTAACCCTTTTAAATAAAAATGGTCAACGGTACTATCACTTTTAACCGTTAAAATACCCGGTGATAAAAGAATAGTAGCATACTGTATTTTATGGTATTTTATTATAGCACATGGTATTCTACAGTAGCACACGACATTTTATAGTAGCACACGATATTGCACAGTGTTCATATTATTAAATTGATAAAGTGGCAGCACCATATTCTTTAATAATTATTGTTACACGGTATTTGGCATTATTGAATCAATAATTGCTATTGCATTGTAGTTTATATTATTGAACCAATAATTATTATAGTAGCTCATGCACTGTATTAAATTAATAATTATCATAGTAACGTGTTCTTACATTATTTTTGAATATTGCTATCACTATCGTATCATTACTTTAATTATTACATTTAATTGTTAGTTGATATTTTGAAAATAAATTATAAAATATATTCAGGATAATAAAAAAATAAAAGAAAAAAGAAATCATTTATTAGAATAAGTGTTAGTTGGAATAATTATATTCTTAAATAAAGAAATGAATTTGTGTCGGCAGTGATAGGGTTAAATTATATGCTATTTTTATTCCTTAATACTTAGTTGTTATATTTATTGTGTGCTTAAATGTTTAATTATTTAGCTTATATTGGTTTTAATAGGTTTTATAGGGTTTTAGTTAATTTATGTTAATTTAGGTAATTTTATATTTCTTTTTATTTATGTATTTTTATTTATTTTTAGTATTTTAGAAATTTTATTTATTATTATGTGTTTTTAGGATTTTTAGTATTTTTATATTATTTTTATCTATTTTATTTTATCTTGTAGGAATTTATTAATAAGCTGATGGCATTATGGTATTAAGCAAGAAAAGACGCGGAGGGGCAGGATGGTAATTTCCGAAAAGATGCGTCCGCGCATTGCACGTAAGAAATCAGCAAGCGGAGCAAGACGACGTCGTTTTGGGCAGCAGACGCTGAAGAACAGTCCGCGCAATGCACGAACGTTTGGCAGAGGAATAGGCGCGTGTATCGCACACGCGTCAGAGAAGAGAGAGAAAGAGGCGGCTGACAGATTTTTTTTCCCTTTTTCCTTCCTTATTTTGGATTTCCTACACTGCAATGCAACAAATCAGTAAAATAAAAATCCAATTTTAATTTGGAAAAGGAAGCAATAATTCTTTATTTTATTTTTAATATTTTATTTAGACTTCCAATTAGGGTTAGGATAATAATTAATTTAGTTTTATTTTTTGTTATTTGTATTTTAAATCCTATTAGGGTTTGGAAAGTGTACTTTCTACTAGGGTTAGGAGGATTTTGGAGCCTATAAATAGAGCGTTTGACACACAATGTAAAATACAACTTTTCTATTAGAATAAAAATTCTCTCTTCTATTATTTAGTATTCTTTACAATTATGAATAGTTAATTTATTTTTCTTGGTTTAAGTGATTGAAGCCATCAAGATTTATACACTGTGAGATCTAATTTATTTTAATTGTTCAATTTATATTTTGAGTATTGGATATTTTTCTGTGTTTAATTTTATGATTAATTCGTTTAATTGCTATGATGCATACTAGTTTATTATTCGTTGAAATCTACTGCTAAATTAAATATCAAATCCGTAATTGTTTGGTCACTTTAATTTGCGAAGCAACTAAGATTAATAATTATTTTGCTTATCAAAAGATTGTTATATCTTAGGAAAAATATTCATCTAAATTAAATGCAGACGCTTGGATTGTGTTGTTTAGTTAAACGATCTCTCTATTTGTTTATGCTACTACTAGGTTAAATCTTTAGCGCTTGTCTGAGATTATTTAGTAGTAAGGGTTATTTAGATCGCTTGTTTCTGCTTAACTAAAATTAAGGAGAGATAGAAAAATTATTCGAATGGGAGTAATTATTCCACGTTGAATATTTAAAATATGAATTGAGTTATTCTTGCATCAATGATCAGTTGTAAATTCTTGACGGTGGATATTGACTTAAACCAAGGCTTTTTCTTCTCATTTATTTCATTAAATTACTTGCATAATTATTTTAGTTAGTTTTATTTAAATTATTTCTTTGATTCAAAAACGCTCCAATTTTTGTTTGCAAAAACGTAAAATTAAATAATCATTCTCTGTGGGATCGACTCTTACTTACACTACTACATATTTATTTTTTCAAAGTAAGATTTTATTTTTGGATTCTTGCGACATCACACCAGGCAGAGATAGGGAAATTGAATTATTATTAGGTGAGATAGTGAAAGAAAATGGTTGGTAAAGAAGAAAAGAAAATAAAACATGTATACTTTATTTTGTGCTGGAATTGTCATTTTGGTAGGGGCCATTTATTTGTTTATACTTCTTATTGGTTTGTAATGAAGAAAAATGAGAGAACGGAGGAGGAAGTCAGATTAGTTAGGCAGAATAGTTGGCATGGTAGGT
Organism: Hedera helix; assembly: GCA_947179155.2. Taxonomy (NCBI): domain Eukaryota; kingdom Viridiplantae; phylum Streptophyta; class Magnoliopsida; order Apiales; family Araliaceae; genus Hedera; species Hedera helix. Next base: position 12,224,519 of record OX359269.1, read on the forward strand.
GAGATTTAGAGTATAAAAGGGGGACTTCAGTAGTGAATTCCTCACACATTCCTCTTCTCCTACTGATATATTATGTGCATATTTTGGGTATTGTAAGGCTACTCAGAAATTTTGGTAAAGACAAAAGGAGTGCAAAAATTTCTTAAGTGAGTCTTTTCTTTAAAATTAATGGTTGCACAAATACTCGGTATGCACAAATCTTTTTTTATTAGACTCTTCCTTTAGAAAATTTATTTTGAAAAGCTCTCTTTAGAAGATTTATTTTAAAATATTATTTCAAAAACTATTTTTGAAGTTATTATATTTTATTCTTTACGCTACAAAAAATTTATACTTTTGATAGTTCATAATATACGAGTTATTATACACCATGAAATTTATATGTGGTAGTTACTAATTATATTATAAATATATAGGCTGGTCCACTACATTTAAAGCATGATATTTTTCTAAAAAAAAGAAGCCAGTAGACATCATAGTCTACAAAAATTTTCTAATGGTTTGGTTATTCCATTACAGTTGTTGATTTGAAATTTGTTGTCTATTATATTATATCAAGAACTCAACTGCAGCTATCAATTTAAAACCTGTTGTCTATTATATTATATCATGAATTCAACTGTTGAAGGCTAAGAGTAATCTATTCATCATTATCTTAGTAATGATATTCTTTATTGAGCTATTTGAGTTCATCATTTCTTTTTGTTTCATTGTTCAGGAAATGAGAAGGTAGCCGAGACTAGTGGGAAAAAGAGGGGAATTGAGTGATGGTTCGAGATAGTTGCTATAGTAGTCTTCACTATATTATAAAATAGTGTGGACATAATAGTGAAGACTTAATTGTGTATTATTGGGCATTATTTTGTTGTACTTTGCACTATTGTAATAATTTTATTATAGTCCTTTGGCGACTCAAATTGTGTGGTATGGGCCCAATTTGGGAGCGTCACAGTTGGTATCAAAGCTTAGATATATGATCTTTAATGGAAATCTTAGATTAAAACTAGGAGGAGAGAGACTATTAGAATTTTTCGCTAGTACGTTTTACCTAAGTTAAATTTTATTATCTAATTAGTTGGCACGAATGAAGGGACACAAAGTGACAAATCAATTTGTTTAACTAATCTTTATTTTGTGACCACATTTCAAAATGACATCTGAAAATCACGAGATGAATTATGTGGCAGAAAATTAGGAGGCTACGAAAAATCCTCCTGCAACTTTGGAAAATAACATGGGTGACCATGTAAATTATGATGATTTCTTTAGAAACTTCATGCAATTCATACAAAATCAGGCGAGGGGAGCTCCTACCGGTTGAAACACTGGTAATTTGAGGATGGTCATTACTAAGCAGTTTAAAATGATCAGAAGATTCCATTTGCCATCTTCATGTTACGAGGAGAGGCAGACCATTGGTGGGAAGCGATAAAACGTACTCATCACTTGGCATTCGAGATGTCCCGAGCAGAGTTTCAGGAACTGTTTAACAAGAAATATTTTCCAAAAAGTATCCGCAACATGAAAGAGGTGGAGTTTATCAAACTGGAGTAGGGAAACATAATTGTTTCACATTACGAGACCAAGTTTACTGAGTTATCCCGATTTGCGCCCCACTTGGTGGACGATGAAGCATGCATAAGTCGAATGTTTTTTAGAGGTTTGAAAAAATAAATTCGTCCAAATCTCATTTCTCCCAAATTTAATCTATATTCAGATATCGTGGATAGGGCTCAGCCAATGTAGCTAGAAAATGAAACATCGCCACCAGGAAGTAATGATCGACAGAGAGAAAGAAATTGCAACAACAACAACAATCACCAAAATAATGATAACCAGCGGGGACGCAATAATTAGGCCAAAAATGGTTACCACTTCGGTTGTAATCCAGGCCCGGATAATAGAGGAGGGGAATCAGTGGGAATAATTTCAAGAGGAAAAGATTCAATAATGATTACAGAAGGGCACTGACACCAATTTCAAGGGGAGGGGATCGACCACCAGTGAGATGCTACAAGTGTTGTCAGGAAGGTCACATCAACTCGAACTGTACTCAGTAGTTGAAGTTGTGCTACAGTTATGGAAATGAAGGTCATATTGCTCGATTTTGTCCTGTTACAAAATCAATTCTAATTACAATGATGGCTCCAAGAATTAGTATAAACAAGAAAAAATCTGTAGTTCAAGGGAGAGTTTTTGTTGTGACATCCCAAGGGGCACGAAACCCAAACGAGGTGATAACCAGTAAGCTACTTATAAATTCTTGTGTAGTCTATGCCCTGTTAGATACTGGCTCTACCCACTTTTTATTTCACCTACACGTGCTCAACGTTTAAACTTAACTTTTAAAAACTTAGACTTTGACTTATCAGTTGAAACTCCATTAAGAGAAGTAGCCCTTACATCTACTGTCTATAAATCTTTCTTAGTTTAAATCAACAGCCTTATATTACTCGTTGACCTTATTTCTTTGAAAATGCATGAATTTAATGTGATTTTAGGAATTGATCAGTTGACTACTCATCATGCTAAAATTGATTATTTTCATAAGACCATTAGTTTTCATATTCCTAATCAACCTGTAATTCAAATTCAAGCAACTAAACTATTGAAATCTATAACTGTTATTTCTAGCCATAAAGTCATTCGTTTATTGAAAAACGGATGTCAAGCTTTTTTTGCTCATGTCACTGATTTAAACAAAAACATGTCAAACATAAATGATATTCCTATTGTTAATGAATTTTCTAATGTGTTTCCCGATGAACTTCCTGGCTTACTCCCAAATCGTAAAATTGAATTCTATATTGATCTTGAACCCGGTATAAAGTTTATTTCCAAAGTTTCATACTGAATGACTCCCATTGAACTTCAACAGTTAAAAGTCCTAAAGTCCTACTAGAGGAATGGAGTGATGGTTCGAGATAGTTGCTATAGTAGTTTTCACCATATTGTAAAATAATGTAAAAATAATAGTGAAGATTTAGTTGTGTATTATTGGGCATTATTTTGTTGTACTTTGCATTATTGTAATAATTTTGTTGTAATCCTTTGGCGACTCAAATTGGGAGGTGTGGGCCCAATTTGGGAGTGTCACATCTCCTCACTCTACTTTATAAAACCAATACATGAAAACTTAATACCCATGATTTAGCTTCTGGATGTGATCCACAGCTGCACAACTATCATTCAAATTCTTCTTCATCAAATCAATAGGTGACCATAGCCGAGCATCTAAAAAATAAAAATAAAAACACTAAAAATTTACAACGAGTAGTACTTTTTAGATAATTTATAATAATTATCATTATATTGACTAAAATTAATGAAATTTGTGTCAATTTTGAATTTAAAAATGTATTCAATTAACTTCAAAAAATTAATAACGAGTTTATATTTTACAATGAAGAGAGTACTAGATCTCTACGGAGGATATACCTACGCTATAATTTTCAGTATATGTACTAATTCTATATTTGCTTTAATACGACAATGATTTTTTCGTTATAGAAACTTTTTAGAGACAATTTTTAAAAATAAATTTATTTTTTCAAACATACTCCCCACATTTATTAAAGTGAAAATAGTGATGACATATTAATATTTACATAGTAACTTCAAGTGCACAGCATCAAATTGAAAAACGGACAAGTACAGGTCGAACCACAGAGACTAAATTAATTTTAATGTTCCCTTAATTTATATTCCAAACAAATTAGAAATAAAAAGTGGTGGAGATGATTAATTAACTAAATAATGCAAATTAAAAATTAATAACGAAAACTAATAATGAGAAAAACTACCTAGGAATCCGAATCCATTAAATACTAACATAATAATTAAATTATTCCTTTCCTTAATTAATTTTCAATTATTTTTCCTTCCCTTAAAAATAGTGATTCATATAATTAATATGGGCAAGCATAGATTATGAAAATTTAAGGATTAACTATAACTCATCAAAACTTTATTGAGCAAGCATGAATTATGAAAAACTCATATCTTAACTATAACCTATCAAAACCTCGCAATTAATTTAGAACCAAAACGAATTATGCGCGAAGGTAAATTGAAGAAATAAACAATTAGACATTAATATCGGAACGAAAAGAAAATAATTAATATGCAATACTTAATTTCATCTTCATCCTAGATATTAGAAATTTAGCTATCCATAGAATTCATAATAAAGAAAAACAAAATTTAAAACTACTAATATAAATTACATGAAAGAAAATAAAAACTAATCGAATAATATTAAAAAGAAACTTTATTAAACTAATGAACAATTGTTATAAAAGTAACAAAACAACTCCATGCTCTACTCCTAGAAGAAGAATAAGAAAAATAAATTCTTCTCACTAACCGAGATGTTTTATCCCTAACCCACACTTTTTGCATATACTACTCAGCAGATAAGCATGTAAACAAATAAGCACACAAAAATGAATAAGAAAAATAAAATAAAATAAAAACTACTTCTAAGGCCAACATAAATAAAATCTAGACAGCTCCTAACTGTTCCAAGTTACTCTTTAAGGTCTATCAAATTCAAAATTAATCACACCGCTAGCCAGATAAGTGTAAGAACGGCGGGAGTCTCTCTGTGGGTACGATGACTAATTAAATAACCGCGCGTCCTTTAGGCGTTTACCTTTTGAACCACTTGCCTAGACACCAGTAATATGATTAATTAAGAGTTCAGACTTCTCTCAGAATTCCTTGTCCTAATTGAGTTCGAGAGTCATACTTTAAAAGTACATACATTTTTGTTTATAGTAAATCAAATGAAAGTTGAATTTTATTTAAATGTAAGAGGGTACATGAGGTGAGAGACACATCACATTCTTGTGTGAAACGTCTCTGATAATGACAATATTTTAAAATTTATAAAACACTTTGTTATACATAATATAGGATGAAATGTACTTAGTTGCACAAAACAAAGTCATTTTTATATAATAGCTCACGCAATTGTGTATGTGGTACCCTTCACATACCTTTGTGTCTAAATGTAAAATATAAATATTGCACATGGCGGATTAGGATCCCCTCTATTATACATATCTTACAATTTTTCTCAATACACATTCAGCGACATAAAATACTATATTTAGCGATAAAATAAAATTCGTCGTAAACAATTAACTACACGATAAATTTTGTCCCAAATAATTGTATCATTAAAATATTACTAAATGTATATTAAAAAATAAATATAATGGGGTGGATCATAATCCGTTGCACATATTCAAAAATGCAACCATGCAAATGCATCATAGTCGCATATTAATATTGCATTGCAATTATAGCTTACATTATTAATTATATAAGATCACATTAAGTCCTTGACAAACCAAGGATTCTCTCCTAGGCTCCTAAAATAACTTTAGAATTAAATTGCAGTAAAATAAGTTTTCAAATTAAAAAAAAAAACATTAAGTCATGAAATGAATCGATGGAACTCAAATGTTTTTTCCTATTATTTAATCCTCAAACTTTGTTTTTCTGATTATATAGAGCTTCATTTATGTAGTGAAATACATAATAAAGAGACTACATTTTAAAGCCATTTCTGTTTAATTTTCTACATATATATTACTCCCTCGTACCACAAAAATAATTTTTTTTTCTTAATCGATTTTTAAAATTCCAAATTTAAAATTGATGTAACTTTACATGATTTTTATTAATTCAATAATTAATATCTTAATCTATTTAAAAAAATATTACTAAGTACAAAATTATTATTTAAAAAAATATAACTAAATTCAAATCACAAAAATTCAAACTTCATAAATTAATTAGATCAATATCAAATACACTATTTTGTGGAAAAGACATATTAGAGTACTGAAATAATTTTCAACTTGTAATTGAAATTTGATAAACAAACTCACCAACCTCATGCGAAGCACGGGCAGTATGGATAATGATTTATTATGTTTATTAAGATAATTAATTAAATATTGGATAAATATTTAATTAAATTTTTTAGAAGATAATAGTAGTTATTAAATTATTAATTAATTAATTAATTATTATAGGTTCCTTCTATCAGTTATTAAGCTAAACATTTTGAATATAATATAGATTTATTTAGGTATGATTATCATAAAGTAATTGTTTTAATTTTATTTAGATTAAATGAATTCGTTGAAATTCTAATCCAAATAAAATTATGAAACTTAAGATTCAATAAATTTTATTTTAGTTATGACAATTAGTTAGTAATGAATTCACTATAATTTCTTAACTAATTTATATTTATTACTAAAATTTAGATTTATTATTAATACAATTAATCATGTGATTTGATTAAATTTTAAGTTTTCATAAATTTAATTTATTGAATATTAATTGAATAATAAAATTTAAGACTAATACTAATATAATTAAATCACATGATTTATTAAGATTTTTTTTTTTTGATTTCTTAATAAAATTTTAGTAATAAAATTATCCTACATTAATTTATATACATGAATGAAATCAAAATCTAATAACTTAAATTTTTGAGTCAAGATGGTTCCAAATATGTGTATTAGTATTTTGTGTACGCGTACAAAACTTATTTTCAAACTATAACTTATTCGAGGGCGATCGGGAACATGCCACTACTACTTTAGGTAAGACCCCAAATACGCGACACACGATCACCCCGATTCTTCCCAAGTAACTGATATCAGAGTTACAGAAGATTAATCTCAACAGATGAGTGGGCTAAATATGCGTGTTAATATCTTAAATAAATATATATGTTAGTATTTTATGTACGCATACGCGATGCGTGAGTATTCATTCCTCCTAGCAAATATGAATTTATTAATATTGGCATACTTCATCACCAAAGGAAAAAAAAAGACTCGAGAAAAAAAAGAAAGAAGGAAACTCAAACAATGTGTGTGGTATTATCAGCCTATTAGGTCCCATTATAACATGTCTCATTTAAGAGATATTTTAAGTAGGGGTGAGCTTGGTGCGGTTTGAAGCCCAAACCGCACATGAAACCGCTTAGGTGCGATTTGACAAATTCAAAAACGCACATGAAATCGCTTGTGATTGGTGTGGTGCAGTTTTGAACTGTGCGGTGCGATTTCTTTTGGGACGGTTTCGGTTCCAAAACTAATTGAAATAATTAAATTTTATACAATTTAAATTAACAATTTAACATCACACAATATTAAATACTACCTTGATAACACACAATCATACACAACTTTACTTATAATGTTTTGTCTAAACAAAAGCAAAATAGAACCTGAAAATATGAATGATGTTATCTCCTTACATATGAAAATTTTAAACAGAGATAATTATAATTTGGGATAATTCTAAATGTTTGTTACATTATAATAATGCTTCTTGATATGCTTCATTTTGACAGTACATGATGCAATTTTGCCTAGAAACTAAACCTAAATCGCATTTGCGATTTTTCAACCCACTTAAAACTGCCACATATGCCGGAACGATTGGTGCGATTTTAATTGGTGAAATTTGTGCCGTTTTTGGTACGGTTTCGGGAAAAATTTGGTTCCTTGAACTGAGTTTGGCAGTCCCCCCTTCTGCATTTACTGACTCCGTAGGTGGTGGTAATGGTGGTGGCTGATTTCTTCTTCATAGCGGCATTTTCTGTTTAACAGATAATTCCAGTTATTATCTTTTTCTTTTTTCCCCCCATTTTATCGCATAAGCAATTAAAACTAAGTTACAAATAACCACATCAACACATATAAATATGAACATAACTGTATTTATATTCATATGCCAAAATATAGTACATCGCACCTTACATCAAAAGCATACTGTTATAAATACCTCTATAGGCTACAAAAGATGGGATCTAATCATAGACATATCCCACAAACTTCCTAGAGTTGGAATTTACAAACATATTAACCTTCTGTTAAAACAAAAGTTAAGTTCTACTACATCTATATACCTACAATGTCATAAAATAACTGTTACTAATGACTGCGTATCCCTCGACGAACCGCATCATCATACTCCTCATCCCCTATGGCCATCAAAAAGCTCCGACTAATAGTATGCCTGGACTGACCCTCCTCAGCTGGGTAATAATACACCCTACTCTATAGTCTGCCGAATGAAGAGCGATAAATATAGTTGATCCTATCAATCTTCACTATTTTCTCTCGAACCTCGTCCTTCAGCTCGAGCATCTGTCCATGTGTAGTATCCCTCTGTATCTCTATCTCAATCCTCTCATCTATTACCTCATGTCAGTGGGCCTTAATAGCCTCTTTCTCTGCCTGAACCTTCAGCTCAACCTCTGCTAATTTAGCCTCTGACTCTGCTAATTTAGCCTGCAGCTCAATGTCCTGATCCACCAACTAATGGGTCAATGCCCCAATATGCTCAGCGGAGTCTATGTACCCCAGTACCTGCTCCTCTAAATCAGCTACCTGATCCTTCAGCTTTGCATTCTCGCCAGAGAACTGGTAAGCTACTGCCTTGTACTGATCCTCCATATGCTGGTGGGTCAGATTCTCCTCCTCCAAGTTCTGAACTCTACCCTCTAGCTCATCGTTCCTACTAGTCAACTCCTCGATGATGTCACTAGCAGTAATGCCCATGCCATCTGCATACTCAGCTGGTTCCTCCTCCTCATTTTCCTTAAACTTGGCCTCATCCTCACTATACGGCCTCATCACCCAAGCTCTAACTGGCTCCTCTCTCTCCTCCATCTCTGGATCAGACTTAGGATCCTTTCTCGGTTCAGCCACCAGCGGCTATGTAGTATCCATATGGATATCAATGAAATCATCCTCAACTGTGTCAATAGACTGCCCGATCTCAGGCATCCTACAATCACACAAACAAAACAACATCAGTATCGCAATAAAATATATTCATTGATGAAATGAAAGTATATTTAATTATGTTACCACTCGACTTGATGAATTCCACAATTCATCACCTAAAACTCTAAATGAGTTGACTCTTCTAAGGTTATATTCTAAATTTTCGCAAACTAAAGTTTTATAACCTATAACTTTGATACCAACCTGTGACGCACCCAAATCTGGGTTCCATAACCTCGAATTTAGTGCTCACATTTCAATATATAATAACAATTAAATTCATAGTCTTCATTAATCTTAGCGGAATAATACATTACGATTTCTTACAAAAAGGTAATACAATCACAAGGTCTTCTAACCTTAACATAATATTACATATCTTAAGAGTTTACAAAAGATTTATAATAATTAAATGAATATTAATCAACACTATTAGCATGCAAATTCTATACTTTGGCTTTTCCCTTGCCCTTGTCTTTCTTAGAGCACTTAGGCTTAACTGAAAAATGGTTCATGATATAGCAAAGGTGAGCAACTAGCTTGCTCAGCAAGTTTAAGAACAAATAATATAAGATTAATATATCATGACTGAAAGAAAATAACTTCAGAGTTTTCAACAATATATAAAAATTGTGAAGGAACGAGAGTCAAGTTTCAATTAAAAGTTTTGATTAAGTCTTTACTGTTGAGTGGTCTCAAAGGACCATGAACTAATACTTAAGGTAAATCAGAGATGTATCTGATTCTTTTATTATTTTGGTAGTCGAGGGGATCAACCTCTTGTACCTTATGTATATGCATAACATTCAAACATCTTGCGCAAAGTTCGATTTCCCGAATATAATGCCCTTATTTAGGGTTGTTCGTTCTCAGTCTTACTATGAGAAATCTCACCAACCAATGGTTTGGATAAGATTTTAAAAGTATTCAAGGTAATGAATTTATACATGCAGTGTCTAGCCGAAACAATTAGCTTAGACATTCTTAAACAGTTCATGAATCAAAGGAGCTATAACGCCTCAAATGCACCATGTGCGAATACATAAACAACAGTGATGTGGATTAATTTGTAATAATTAAACCACTTAAAGCTCTTATAAAATAATTACAAGTTTAAGTATAGGAAACTTCCATCGATTGTTGATTACAGCTAACCAATATAATTTAATGTCCTTTGAAAAGACCTAACAATTAATAAAGTTGATCTTCCAATTAGTATCATATCTAGGTCCGTATAATAACATTTGAATATCTTAATTTGCTAACACTTAGTCACATAAATAAATAATTAATGGTATATTAAACACTTGAAAATATTATCATTATTTGATAATATTTTAATCGCATAAAACATATATTAATCATTTAATATAGTTTAATCTTCTATCTAATATTATTAAGCAAATAATAAGGTTTAATTCTTTTAATAACATTATGAATAATTAAATAATATTTTATTCCCTTACTAATATTATTAATTTTTTAATAATATTTTATTTATTTACTAAAATTATTAATTATTTAATAATATTTTATTAACTTTATAATATTATTAATTATTTAATAATATTTTATTCAATTCCTTATAATATTTTATTGAGTTCTTAATATTATTAATCGTTTAATAATATTCTATTCATTTTCTAATATTATTATTAATTTCATAATATTTTATTGAGTTTCTAATATTATTAATCATTTAATAAGATTTTATTCATTTTTGAGTATTATTAATTATTTAATAATATTTTAATCATTTACTTATATTATTAATCATTGAATAATAATTATTCATTTTAACTTATTAAATTAAACACCTACAATATTTAAATTACATTAATTGGATCCAATAATAATATCATTAATTTTAAAATACTTTTATACTTTCTAACCCGAATTGACCCGACCCGAACTAGCAAAACCCAACCCGACCCAAGCCGATCCGAAAAATCATTATTTTCTTGGAAATGGCACTGCACCCTGGGGCAGTCCAGCAAAATACAAATCCAATCTTTCAGATTTTTCAAACTTTGACACTTTTGATTCAAATTTACATAAAATGAAATATACACATCTAAATAACTCCAAATTAGTCTTGTTAGCTTTGTAACTTAATAATATACAATATTTCATGGATCGATTATATTTTTGAAATCGTTTTTGACACAAAATTTAGGACCGATCCGACTAGGGTTTCAAAAATAACATATTTTGCGATAGAAACCATAACTTCTTTATTTTTACATATTTTTGAGTGATTCAAGTTGGGTTATATTTATAATTCATAAATCTAACTTTCTAGCCATAAAAATCAAATAACCAACTTGTACATTTCAAACTACAACTATTTATGGCACGTATCAAATTAGGGTTTTATCGGAAACATATTTTCATGTAACTTCTTCTATCATTTTATATACAAAACATAGTAGTATACTTATTAAACATACCAAACCATGATTCTATATATATATATATATATCATAGTTTTAGCATTTAAGAGTTTAAAAATATATCTTTGACCATTAAAATTACTTAATATACATATTCATGCATATATACACATATATCTCCATCAACTTTCATCCTTATACCTTTGAAACCCTACATGGTTTCCACATCACATAATTCCTCCCACAACCAACCATGACAAATATTTATATAACAATTTTTAACCATAGAAAAGAAAAGATATAAAGATAAGAACACTTTTAAACCTCTTAAGCTTGGATGTTTTTCTCTTTCTTCTTCCAAAGTATACTACAAAGAATGATGAATCCACCTTGGCTACTAGATACACACTCTTGATGATCTAGCTCACTACACACAAACTCTCTAGCTTTTCTTTTAAAACTCTAGAGCTTTCTCTCTATTTTCTCTCTAAGAAATCTAGCAAAATGAAGCAAACTCTCTCTCACTTACTAAAGGCTCTTATTTATAGCCAAAAGTTATCATCCAAAATATATACATATACCACATATATCCATAAAAAATCACTAACTTATAAGCTCACAAGTTGCTAGATTTTAGGAATTTTCTTACACAAAGGACTTGAATTGGTAAGGGTTGATAGATTTGTTCAACCACTCTTGTACCCTTAGAACTCAAAATCAAACCACATGAAATTTGAAATCCACCCCATATGGGACCCCAAGGTTGCAGACCAAATGGCCTTTAAATGCCCAAATTTTGTTTTATTTTTCCTACTTAAATATACATATATATCCCACATGTCATACCTAATATATATATATATATATATATATATATATATATATATATATATATATATATATATATACATCATCTAAATCACTAACATGGTCCTTGAAATCCACCCCATATGGGACCCCAAGGTTGCCGACCAAATGGCCTTTAAATGCCCAAATTTTGTTTTATTTTTCCTACTTAAATATACATATATATCCCACATGTCATACCTAATATATATATATATATATATATATATATATATATACATCATCTAAATCACTAACATGGTCCCACAATGATCAATACTTGCATTTGATTTGGGTCATATGTTTGGGCCATTAAATTAATTCCCTTTGGGCTTCATTATTAGTTTAATTGGGCTACTAGTTAAATTAATTAACCTAGCAACATTTGGGCTATCAATTAATATGTTCAAGTATACTTCATATGGACTTGAGTAACATATATGGGCTACTAGTTCACCTTCATTGGACCTAGTTTATTAATTCCTTTGGACTTAAAAATATAATCCAATTAGACTTACTTCATTAATTTCTTTGGGCTACTAGGTTGGACTAGTTCATAAAATATCAACACATAAATCACATACAAGGCTTGGGCTTGTCAAATTCAACTAATGGGCTAGTCCACTAGTGTAATTTAATTACTTGGACTCTTCTTGAATTAATTTAATTAATTCCTCTACCTTGCTACATTATTAGATTAATAAATATACGCATACATACATATATTCATCCAATCATGTAAATACATAATTAATTCATACAAAAATTTTAATTCGTTGATAACTATTTAATAATTATAATTACAATGTAACTTAGAATTCATAGATATTACAAGCATTGTTTTCTAAACAACCTATGACTGTACTTTCATACAAAGAGACGCTTTTGAATACTAACAAAATTAACTCTTCTTTGTATAGTTCTATTGTTTCTCAATTTCAAGTTGATAGTGTGCCCAATACTATCATTCCGTATCAACCATCCAGTAACGTGCCCAAGAAGACGATGGAGTCGCTAACGCAGGTTGGTGAGTTGATAAAGGAGGATTGTGTAAGAGAAAGAATGAGTTTGTGTGCAATTCCACAGTTCATAGTATCGAAGAAGGATGGTTTGTCGACATTGTGCATCGATTTTCAATTAGTAAATAAGTATCGATAGTCTTTTCTTTCCTTAGATAATATGTTATATGAATTGCATGATACTTATGGTTTTTCTAAAATTAGTTTTCAAAGTGATTATCATAAATTTAGAATAGATGATGAATGGAAAGTTGCATTAACGTGTGATGTGTATAAATGGTTAGTTATTTCAATTAGATTAATTAATGCATCTAGTATGTTCATGAGCTTATTAAAACATGTGTTATATACTTCTATTAATAAATTTGTCATTAACTATTTTGATGGTAAAATCATATTTATTATAAACTATGGAGGGTACTTGATTTACGTTGAGTTAGTTTATGATCATGCTATTAAATCTTGTGGTTCTTTTCAAAATTATTATTTTCGTCATTCTAGTTATCGTTCTTTGTGTTCTTATTTTCATAATGTTCATTCTAGTTGTTCTTGCCAGCAGTCTCGTTTTCATATTAATCATTTTACAAATGAGTCTTTGTTGTTAAAAGTGGTTTTAATCTTTTAGGGTTATCGTCATTGCCTGATTTTGAATATGTTCACTTTAAAAGAATGGGAAAGGTTATGACCTTTTTATTCCATTAGTGCCATTATTTGATTTTGAGTATGTTAACGTCAATGGCAAGAGGAAGGTTAGTTGTGTTGTGCAGGTTCAGGATGAGAAGAAGTTCAATGTTATGAATGAAATAGAGCAGTATGCAAACCATTCAAAACGATGCATAGAACATCTAAAGGGAAGTATTTTGATATTTGATTCAGTAAACTATGCATATAAATTTATGAGTTTTGATTTCTTAGTGATTACAAAAAAGCTACATGTTCATTGGTGTTTTGTGTTTGATTCAGGAATTCAAGTGTGTTTACATATGTGTCGTGAAAAGTTTCTAAGATTGATATTCGATCCAGGGGAAATAGAACTTTTTAAATCCTTACGCATGTTGCTAACATTGCTTATACATTTAATTTACCAGTTTAGACTTGTGATTATGTTTTGTTTAATATTGCTGACTTAGTTTGTTTTGATGTAGGGCCGGATTTAAGGAGAAGTCTTTTTCAAGATGATGGGAATAACACGATTCTGATCATGTCTACATTAAGCGAGGCTGAGTCTTATGATCGTCAAAGTTTTATTGGGTTGATTCTAATTAATTAGGCTGAAGATGATTCAAGTAATAGGTTAAGGGAGCTAAATTTGCAACAATCCAAATCCTAATTAGAAAAGGTTTTGTAAACCCAAATCCAAATTTGTACCAATCCAAATCCTAGTTGGAATAAGATTTGTCAAACCAAATCCTGGTAGGAAAAGGAATTGCCAATCCAAATTCGAAAAGGATTTGTCGAGCCAAACCCAAATTGACTTTCAATTCATTTTTCACGCGACAAAGGAATTTCAATAGCAACTTGATATGGCAACTTGTGTGGGATTTCTTCCCAACCTCGACAATACACTCACGCGGCATCAGATTTCCTAAGCATGTAAGGACAAGCTTAACGCGACAAGGATTAGGAATTGGTTTCACGCAAAAATCAAGCCTATGCACGAAAGCATTAACAGTCAATGGCGCAACGGGAATTGGGATTTCAAACCTTTACAAGATCAACACGGATGTATGATTCATTATCAGCTAGGAATTATGGTAGCCTAGAGCTATAAAAGCTAGCAAGAATTGAAGTTCCATTTAAATCTATACGCAACAAGAATTAAGGAACAAAGCACAACAAACACTAATCCATTTAGACTTCAATTTTTGACAACTAGCAGAAGGAATAGGAGCAGCATAGTTCAGCCTTTAACTCACGGCATCAACAACATTCTAGAAGGCTATTCCCGACAATAACATATAAGCTAGCAAGGATTAAATTATCCACTTGTAATTAGGATTTTATTATTTATGTAATTAATTTTCCTTTTGTTATTAGGATTAAGGTTTCAATGTAATAGTATAATTAGGTGACTAACCCAAGGGGTTTTAAATATACAATTCATTCAATAAAATTACTTGTGAGAGTTTTCTCTCTTTTAGTTCTTTAAGAATTTTTAAGTATTCTTAGTTTTCTTGATAATTCAATTTGACTTATTATTCAACAATACATAGTTGGGTGTGTCGTCTTCTGCCATACATTAATCGTCGATTGTACCAAGATTTTTGTCTCTTTATGGACAACGGGTTGAGGGGTCGTTGATGTTCCATTCAACACAATTATGCTTACACAAGCAATTGTACCAAGGTTCGCGCTTCCATATAAGCGTTGGATTGAGGTGTTGTGCGAGTCCCACCATACAGTTTTTTTAGATAACGATCCAGGTAGCGACCATTTTACTCAAGCGTACCGTGAAGCTTATCATTTAGCCATTTAGAAACCATAGCTAAAGTTTAAAACTTACAAAAAGAAAAATTGTGGGTCGAGTATATTACAAAAGGACTCTAGATGTTTGAATACCTCTAATCTCTCTAATTCGAATGTTCTGATATGAAATTGCCTCCATATCTAAGCAAACATTGAAAGGTCTAAATTTTAGGAAGTATTCTATTAATTGTTATTAATATATATTCAAAAAAAACTACAAAAATTAGAAAATAAATATTTTCATTGTAACACCCCAGTGTCACATCTTAACTATGAGATACTTAGATGTATATTTAAAGATTCAAACTGCAATCATTAATCATTTCATTAATATTTTCAGTTATAATATTTTGGATGAGTTTGTGATAGGCGAAGGTGGCTCAAGAGCATTCTTAGATGCTAATGATTTGATTTGGACTCGAAATTTGACCCAAATTTTTACATAATAATGTTAGAATGTCATCTCAAAAGGTTGGGCCAAGTCGGGTCATCCGAACCGACCAAGTTGTAAGAGATGAAGACACGAAGACGGACCTAGTAGACCAATGGTATTAACCCAAAAAGTGACTAATATTGATATAAAAGATGTAGGTGTGATTATTACTTATTAACCCAAAAAATAAACTGTGACAATTGTTTTCTTTCTTTCATTTTTTTTTTTGGGAAAAAGGTGGAGTATAATAGTTTTTTTTTTAATTAAAAACATTTTTAAAAAGAAAAATAAGGAAAGAAGAATTGTTAGTAGTAACTAGTGATTAGTAAGGCAGGTTACAAGGCAGCTAGAGAAAATCTTAGAAAATCTAAAAAAATGTCATTATAATATTGGCTGAGTAATCTCATGTGATTGACTATATTATAAATTATTATTAAAATATTTAACTTTACGTCATTTGAGACTTATAACATTACTCATATATATATATATGTGTGTGTGCGCGCGCGCGTGCGCTGTTCTAAAAATATTTATTTAACTTGTATCTAACTATTTACAAATTTTTAAAATTTAAATTAAGATGTCAATTGTTTTTTTTGGAATACCAATTTTATGTTTGATAATTTTTTTAATTAATAATTTTTTTGTTCAAAATTATATGATTATTATTGACTTTTAAAATTAATTAATATATTTTTAAACCTAAAATTGAAATAATTTACTAAAAATTATTAAAAATTAAATCTTGCACCGAGTAATACTCTTTCAATAATTTACAATATTCATCTATATATTGATAAAAAATTTAAAAGTTCATATTAATTTTGAATTTAAAAATATCTAAATTAATTTTAAAAATTTAATAATGAACTTATATTATAGAAAAGCGGAGTTATAATAACTATTAAGTACTATTAAATATTGTTTTAATCTAAAATAAAATAAATTTATATTAATTCTATATCCAAAACTAAATTGGACTCTATAGCATATTAACATTGAACCGAGAAGGGAGTAATATAATATAGAATTGTTTACGCGCGGAATCGTCTCATCAGATTATCTGCATCTCTCACATCGATTTGCTGGTAAGCTTTTTTTTTTTTTTTTTGGCTCGTTCTCTGGTTTGATTTTATGAACCCTAAATCTATTCGTGTTATAGCCGCTGGGATTAGGCTTGTATGTATTCTGATCGTATTGTTATCGCATTGATTTTTTATATCCTGAGTTATTAATTGCTTTCAGTTTAGGTTGAATTTGTGGGTTTTGGTTTTTGATATTTGGTGGTTCAAGTGTGTATCTGAAAATATGGACATTGGACGCTGCAATATGTGTATTTTTTTCTATAAAAAATTGATTTAGGGTTTTAAAATTATACAGTTTGTGATTGTGCTTCTGTTGTGGGCAGAACTTGAACTCTATTGTCTGTATTTTAGGTTGTTTGGTGAAAGCAAAGGTTGTTGTGAACATAATACAAGTGATGGAAGCATTTTTGAAGGAAGGATTTGTGGAGGATGGAACACTTACTTCTGAACACTTTGAATTTTTGAAAAAAGAAATCGCACCTAAATCAGGTTTTGGTGATCAGTTTTGGGACAAAATGCTGGTTAAATATAGGAGGGAAAGAGAGGAGAAAAAGATTGACCCTTATATTCGGCATCAAGGCTTTAGGTCTTTCTCGCCTGAAGAGTTGAAGAATATAAAGGAGGAGAAGCGTAAGCTATGCCGTGGAAATGTTATACAGAATCTGGTATATTTGACTGTTGTGTTCTAGTTTTAATTTTAGTCTCTCTCACTGTGTTCATATTTATGCATTTTAACAATGATATAATATTAAGGGAATAATTTGATTTTGTTTTTGTTTTTTATGCCACAGGGTTTTAACCCCAATGATCCCAGTCTTAAAGCTAATGTTATGCAGTTTGCCATTGACGGCCACAATGAATGGGACAAAAAAGTCTGTTTTCTTTTTCCCCCTGCTAGTTTTTGGCTTTTATTTCTATATGTATTCATAAATTAAAAAATTTCTTGTTTGAATATATGTACAGGAGGGTGCACGTCATCAGCTTTCTCTCGTTGAAGCCTTGGAGATGGAGTATGTATTTTTGTATAATGACCTGATTCAGTGCCTCTCCTTAAAGGTTCAGGATTCGGATTCAAATGTGGAAATCTACAAAGCAAAAGTGCATACGTCTATTAGGACCGGGAAAAGGCAGTTAATGCAATTTCATCGTGCTTCAGATCCTCCGTCCTCTGGTGAGAAAATGCCTATTCTCTTTATAACTTTGTCCTAGGACTTATTTATCTCATAGTTAGGCCATGACTTTCACACATATTTGTCTTCCTATAATTGTGAATTGAGAACTGTACTTCTTTTTCATTGAATTTAAACTAATATGGTAGGGGTACTAAGTGTTTTTTTTTTTCACTCTCCGGTCACACTTGATGTCATTCTGTTTTCAAATAGACGGTGCTTTTAGTTTGTTGGCAGATTTATCTCTTTATTCTTCTCGTGTGTATCAGAAGTATCATCATCCCTAAATTGATTTCCTAGTATTATAATGATCAGTATTATAGTATTCTATATCTCTGTTTTTGGGGTTCTTAAAGTACTTTCTCTGTTTGTAACTTAGCAGGTATTTGGTACATTCTTTAGTGACACAGTTCTTTGTATATAGGTATTGGACGAGGGAAGAGGAAGCTAATTGATCTCGGGCTCGGAAAAAGAATGAATCAGAGGCTTTCTATGAACCAAAGCTGAGAAAGAACTGAAGGTATATGAATCAAGTACTTCAAGGTTTATTTTACATAGCCTTTGCAGTTATCATAGAAACGGAAATTTATGATATTTCTGTGAAAGCCTTTTTCCATGTAGCTGTAAATTCTTTTAGCTGATGAGTTAAAACAATGAATTTTAATATATGCTGATTGTATAGCTTCCTTCAAATTAATTACAAGGTGATCGCTGGAAATTTATTTGGTCTGAAAAATTAATTTGAATTTACCTGAGCACAAGCTTTTATTCGGGAACATCATGTTGTAAATAATCCCCTTTTATTTTTGTGTTATTAAGTTAGCTGACCGTATAAACCCATAGCAATGCAATTGCATGGTGATTCTGGGCATGGCCGTATATCTTGCTCCACTAATTATATATTACTCACCATAGACTTACTTTTGATAAATTATTAGTGGAGTTCCAGAACTCTAAGCACAATGTTAATTTCTCCTTCAGTAGCTGATATATCGTTACATTAAGTTGACATAGGACACAAAACCTTTATCTTTTGTTGATGACTTTATAAGATGACAAGTTTGTAGAAATAATCATTTAAATTTGAAGGACAAGCAATCTTGAAACGACCAATCTATATAAAGCTTGCCTTTCAATCCAATTTCTAGTCTATGTTGATTGATATGTTACTATCCTCTTGCTGATCCTTTTCAGCGAACCAAGATGGTAGATGTTCCAGGTAACATCAGATTTTAGTTGCTTGAAGCTTATTTATAGTGCATTGTGAGAACATTGTTGAAGCGTTAGTCGCTTTTGCCAAAGAAATTCATGCACTCTCTGTATGTACTTTTGAAGGCTGTAGAAGTTACGTCTTTGAATATGGTATCTACTACATAGTTGTATCTTTTGCAACCATATTTACTTATGTTGGCTGTATTTCCGGGGCAGGTGTGTGGAGGATGTGGAAACAGATGGAGTGACAGAAGAAGTTACTACGTACTTAGATGTGTATGGTCTCTGTAAGTTTGGTGCACAAGTCACTAGTTTTGTCTCAACATCTTATAAACCAATTCATTTGGTTACTGCTTGGATGATTATAAGTAACTGTTTTCTGATATATCTCAGTGTTCTCTCCGTCATCATACTTTAGTCCTTTATATATATATATATATATATTTGGATTCATCACAATTGTCATCTTGGTTATTAGTTGTCTAGATGGCATCTCTATCTTAATGCATTGATTATATTCTTTATGGACCTTTGTTAGGCCTGAATTAGTTTGGTTTGCTTGTTTGGTTCTACTGTGTTATATGTTTTATCTATCTGTATTATTAAGGGAGAGAGAGTTTAACTGTATTCTTGAAGCTTTTCTCTTTAGTCTTGTTATATTTAAAGTTACACAATACAAATGGGATAAAAACTGATTAAAATTTCTCCATCTCATCTTACTTTTTCTCCATGTTCTCTTTAACCAAATTTCTTCGTCATATTTTCACTCACTCTCAACTCTCACTCTCTTACTGCTTGGGTGACTATACGTATATCTCGGTGTTCTCTCCATCATAGTTTAGTCTATGTATGAAGTCCTCTCGCTGAAGTTGTCTGAGGTATGATTTGTCTACATGGCCATTTATCTTGATGCATTGGTCATATTCCTTTGTTGGGCCTGAATTATTTTGCTTTGTTTTTTTTGGTTATATTGGGTGTTTTATGTGTATTATCTATCAGTATATAATGAAGGGAGAGGAAAAAGTTTTTAAGTGTATCCTTGAAGCTATTCTCTTCATCTATTACATTAAAATTTACCAGATAAAATTCCAAATGTAATATAAACTGATTAAAATTTTTCCTCTCATCCTACTGTCTGTGACTCTGTGTCCTCGCAATTTTTCCGCCACGGTGTTCTCTCTCACTCCCGCTCAGTTTTTTTATTGCAGTTTAAATTCATTCGGACAAAATTTTCTTACTCTGAAATTTCTTCTTCTTTCTCCCCACTCTTTATCAACCACTTTTTATGATTAACATGTCTTTCCGATTTGTCGGACCATTGTTACTTTTTGACCAGATTCATTTTGTTCCGGAGTAGTACCATCATTTTTTTTTATATAAACTTCACCATGTTCATTGTCTGCACACAACCGATCTCAGAAGCACAACAAGAGCTAGGACAAAGCAACATGGTTTATTCTTGCATTGTACCATTGATGTATATCACGCGAGCTTGCTCTATGCATTAATTTCTATATGATCAAAGGGAAAATGTGCATTATTTCATTGAATTATAACAGTAAAAGAAATTCTGATCAGTTCATTAGTGGTACATGCATATAAGTGGTACAGAGTTTGCTCCAAGGAATATGTTTCTGTTTCTATTTTTTACCCTTTATTTTTTAGAATAGTGGATGGAAATATTTGATAAAGAAAAAGGTCAATAAAGAATCTAATTTGATAAATTAGCTTGGGGACTCAGAAATTGTTTTTCTTACATTTGAAGAGATGCCTTCTTCATCTTTGAAGTAAGAGAATGATTCTTGGGAATTGATATTTTCACACGGTTTTTTGATATTTTCACACTATGAACTCCACATTTATAGCTTATAGCGACAGTTAAGCATTGTTATACATCTATAGCGACACTTTTTGTGAAGTCTGCGTGTGGAAATATCAAAAACCCGTGTGGAAATATCAGTTTCCTTCTTCTTTTCTTCTTAACTTTCATCTTTCTTGAATGCATGTTGAAAGAAGCTAGAGAAAAATATAGTTTGTTCGTAAGATGAAATATAAGTAGAATTATCTCCATTATACGAGTTCCATTTTTCAAAGTTTGCAAATTTTAATGGTATACTACATTTTTGTCCATTACGAAAAAAATGATAGTAATTAAGACATAAGAATAGTGTTGTTATATACCGACTCCCATACAGTTGAATTTTATAAGTATTTATTGTGTGTTTACTAGGCCTTCTAGTGTTTATGCTGAGCCATATAATTTTTCTAATTAATTTGTAATAAAATTAAAACATAAAAGATTAGTATTATGATTAAAATATGTTGATTTTGGTTGCGATTGGACACATAAATCAATTATTTATATATTTGTAATAGGGAATTGATATTTTCACGAGTGAAAGTGTTAATTTCACAAGATCATTTTTCATGTAAGGGTGGACTTCACTTACTATTCATATGAGGAAAAACTTGTGGAACTATAAAATTTATTTGGGAAAATATCAATTCCGTTTGTAATAATTTATAAACTATCGCAATACATAGCATGACTCTCTCGTTCCCCCCCCCCCCCCCCCCTAGTTAAGAACCCTAATCTCCATCTTAGATCTGAGGGAGGGCTCTCCTTTTGGAGATACCCTACCATAGATCTCTCTTATTTTGATCTTATAAATTATTCTCCTTTCTTGTAGAGTTTATTTTCCCCTTTTTTGGGACTTTTTTTCCCATTGAGATAACTAATTTATTTATCTTTTTTGAAGAGATTTCATTATCATCTATTAAGTGATTTCGCTTTCTCAATTTGGGAGACTGTTTTCTCCGTTTGAGAGATTTTTTTTTGTTCGTGAGACTTTTTTCAGTGCATGAATTGTTGAATATGTATTATTCAGATTTAGATGTGCCGTTTCCATTGCGGCTTGTTCTTCCGTTGACCATGCTAAAGAATGGTCTGGATCTACGTATTTTATTATTATTTTGGGAGGAGTTTATTTGGTGTCCACTAGCGTTGTTGCTAAGATTGACCATTTTTCCTGATTATCTATTTTTTATTTGAAATAATTACTATTTGAGTTTTTTTGTGTGTAATCCTTTCATCTTTTGTAGCAAATTATAGTTTTAATATATTTTAGTATTTTGGACTTCTTGATCAAAAAAATAATAATTTATAAACTATGTCATCTTATCTACTTACAATAAGATTCTCACATTTTTTATTAGGAAAATGATATACATGTTGACAAATGTCGACGCCGGGGATTTTTCCACGGGAGTGACCCTTTTTATTTTATTTTTCTATTTTGTTATAAGGGTGGTTTTAGGAAAAATTGGCATAAATGTTGACGTGGTTTTGAAAAATCAATTTTTATAATGGACCGATTGACCAGAGTCGCCAGTAGGTATAAATTTAAATAGATGTACTAACTCATCCGAACTTTTTTCATAATTGAGATGACCCATGTATGATTTCGATTAATTGGTCGGCAACCGCGATTCATAGAGTTCAGGTGCTTGCTTATGCAAGGGAAATGTGTTAGGCACCCCCGACTTCCAAGAAAACATGGTTACCGCTCCTCAATATTTTCCTTAAAATATCTTGGGGTGTGTGTGTATGTGTGTCATGCCTATGAATGCCTTGGATGCTATCGCTAAATGACTAAGGGGTCGACTATTAAGGTTATGCTACATGCATTATCTTGAAAACAACTTCAAAATCTCTTTGAGCATATGCACGAAGGGTTTAATTTACGTGACTTTTTGGAAAATACGATTTACAATTCCTTCATCAAATAGGAATCGTGACCCTCCGTCACTTTCGATTTAGGATCGATCTTGAAAGTGCCTTCGGTTCCTCTTTAGACCTATGCACGAAGAAATTTGATTAAGGGCAAGATTCATTTTTAATTTTTTATCATGTCGTCATATTTTGGAACATATAATTTTTAAACCCTCGTCGAATAGGAATTGATATCTTCCATTGCTTCCAATTTTAACTTAAAATTGGTCTAATAACTTAATTTGATTCAATTTTATAAAATCTTTATCATTTCATTCAAAAAATATTTTTCTCGTGTCGAAGGATAGAAGCATGTATCAAAATAGCATTGGGGATATTCGTGGGCATGTAAGCCATCTAAATACTCCATAGTGCCCTCATAATCAAAGTTCACTATTACGGGACCTTAAACCTGATTTTCTTTTTGATATTATTTTAAGGCCCAAAAGTTACATTTACAATGATCAAACACTGAATAATACACTCGTTGAATACGTTCATCTTTGGGATTTCATCAATTTCCACAAAACAATGTATTTAATGGCCTTAATTTCATCCCTAGGCTCACATAATCGAAATTGCAGTAAACGAAACGTCAACAAATCAATAAAAGGATATCATCAGGTGTTTAGGAAGGAGTTTCATTCATTGGAAATCCCCCTAATCATCCTTAATTCGAAAATCGATAAATATATAAGATCTACATCGGATCGATGCTTTAACTACGAAAAAAAATCAAATCTTTGCATGACGAAATTAACACACTGGATCTATGATAGTTCCACACAATAAATATAAAAAGATCAAATCTTTGACACAGAACCACGAAGAACACTATAGATCTATAATAGATCTAATCTAAAATCGTATAAAAGAAGGATCTTTTCACATTTTGGGCAGCACAACGGATAAAATATATAAGATCTACATTGCATATAACAAAAAACACACAAAGATTGGATTTTTCACCATTAAACCAATGAAATGAGCACTCTAACACTTGAAGTTTGAATGGAATATATTAGTTCTCAATGACACGAAAGATATCTAGAGGGGGGGAGGGGGGGGGGGTTGAATAGATACTTAAATTTCCCCCCCTTATTTTGGTTTTAAGAAAGAATGAATTATTAATCAGATAGTTTAGCACAACAGAATGTGATTTAGTTACCCCTTCTTTAAAACGTTATATAGCAGTTAATAAACACAAGATGAAAGACACCAAATTTTAAGTGGTTCAGAGTACACAAGACTCCTACTCCACTGTTCTGCTCCTTGAGCAGCAAATCCACTAAGGATACTATTACAATTTTCGAATTACTAAGATTCCTTCAAGACCAGCAGTCTTGGAACTTTAGTTCACTAAGAACTCTTCAAGTCCAGCAGACTTGGATACTCTAGTTCACTAAGAACTCTTATCGTGAGTAGTGCTGATTTTTGGTGTGCTACTAAGTTGCGTTTAGCATAAGTTTCTGAAGAACTCAGTAGCGAGGCAAGATTCTTTTCAGTTTGATCTTTTTTAGCTCTTGCGTATTTCTTTCTTTCTTGTGTAATGCTTATTTTTGAATATTGAATCTGGGCTTCTCTTATAGAAGCTTTTCATTTCTTCTCGTTTGAAATATGCTATTCTCTTCAATTTCTGTCCGTTACCTCACATTGTAGAGCTGTTGAATATTATATTCATTTAGCTTATTAATGCTCTGATGAGGAATTAATTGACCTGTAAATACTATCCAAAAAGGTGTTTCCTTTTTCCTTGGGACAAGACATGACAGTCGTAAGTTTCTACCAACTTTCATAGAGTCGTTTGGTCCTTCATAGAAATATGGCTGATAAGACACCACCTTCTGACTTTACTGCCTTGAAAGTCTTCTCTGTGTTGTATAGTGTGCTTTGGCCAGTCCTATGATATTTCTGACTTTAGGCTCTTGGCAGAGGTTTATCTGACACATTGAAGCAGATTGTTCTTCTCGACGAAGTTGCTTCTGTCTTATAGAACAAGAGAAGAGTCATCAGAATTATTAGGTCTTTGATCGTAGTATTGCTTGTATGTCTCTTATTTTTGCTTGGTTCTACGATTGTCCTTGTTCCAGTGGCTGCTCAATGATAAGACAAATTTTCTTGAGACCATAGAGGTTTACTTTGCGACTACTCTGTTGGTTGTAGAGTCCGTTCTACGCTTGAGCTTCTTCCTTGATATATATCAAGCGTTAGTAGCTTCTAAAACATGAAATATATATCAAGCGTCTAGATTTAGCATTCCTAACTCACTTATTAGTTTATTAAATCTTGATTCATCTAAAGGTTTCGTAAACACATCTGCTAGTTGATCTTCCGTTAGGATATAGTGAAGTGATATATTACCATTTTGTACATGATCCCTAATGAAATGATATCTTATATCTATGTGCTTAGTTCTTGAATGCATGACAGGGTTATGAGTTATGGCAATTGCACTAGTATTATCACAGTATATAGGGATAAAATTAAGCTTAAACCCATAGTCAGCAAGCTGGGTCTTCATCCATAGGATTTGTGCACAGCAACTGCCTGCGGCTATATATTCAGCTTCTGCAGTTGATGTGGATACTGAGTCTTGCTTCTTACTGAACCAAGATACAAGTCTGCTGCCAAGCATCTGGCAAGTTTCACTTGTACTCTTTCTGTCTATTTTGCATCCTGCATAGTCAGCATCTGAATATCCTATTAGATTAAAGGAAGACTCATTAGGATACCATAATCCCAAGTTTGAAGTTCCTTTAAGATACTTAAAAATTCTTTTTCAGCTATTAGATGAGACTCTTTAGGGTTAGCCTGAAATCTAGCACATATACATGTAACAAACATTATATCTGACCGACTAGCAGCTAGGTATAAGAGTGAGCCTATCATACCTCTGTATTGAGTGATATCAGTGTTTTTACCATTCTTTTCTTTGTCAAGCTTAGTGGCAGGTGGCATGGGAGTTTTCATGACAGTTGCAGATTTCATGCCATACTTCTTTAATAAGTCTTTGATGTATTTGGCTTGGTTTATGAAGATGCCTTCATCAGTCTGTTTTACTTGAAGTCCGAGGAAGAAGTTGAGTTCTCCCATCATGCTTATTTCAAACTTGCTCTGCATAAGCTTGGCAAACCTTTCACATAGATTTTCATCTGAAGAACCAAAGATAATATCATCCACATAAATCTAAACTAGCAGTATTTTATCCTTATGTTTTCTTAAAAATAGAGTAGTATCTACTCTTCCTCTAGTGAATCCCCTTTCAATAAGAAAGTTAGTTAAGGTTTCATACCATGCTCTGGGAGTTTGTTTATAAACATAATTTATAAACATAATTTGAAAATGTTGGATTGATAAAACCTGAAGGTTGTTTCACGTGGACTTTTTCTTGAAGTTCTCCATTTAGAAATGCACTCTTGGCATCCATTTGGAAGACTTTGACCTTCATGTGTGCAGTATGGGCAAGGAAGATCCTTATGGCTTCTAATCTGGCTACTGACGTGGACTTCTTCTTGAAGTTCTCCATTCAGAAATGCACTCTTGGCATCTATTTGGAAGACTTTGACCTTCATGTGTGCAATATAGGAAATGAAGATCCTTATGGCTTCCAATCTGGCTACTGGAGTATATGTTTCATCGTAGTCAATTCTTTCCTCTTGAGAATAGCCTTTGGCCACCCGTCTTACTTTTTTCCTTGTAATCACACCATTTTCATCCATTTTGTTCCTGAAGACCCATTTGGTGCCAATGACTGGTTTGTGTTGAGGTCTTGCAATTAATCTCCATACTTTGCTTCTTTCAAATTGATTTAGCTCCTCCTGCATGGCCTCTATCCAACTTGAGTCTCCTAAGGCTTCTTCGATCTTCTTGGGTTCCACTTGTGAGAGAAAGCTTAAATAGAAGCATTCATTTGTAGTTGCAGCTCTTGTCCTGATTCCGGCATTTGGATTTTCAATTATTAGATCTTGAGTGTGATCCTTGATCCACTTTATTCTGCTAGGAATATCTGTTCTGGTGCCTTCCTGCCTGAGTTCTTCCAGATTAACTTCTTGTCCTGGTCGTAGAGTTCCAATGTCTTCCGGGGTGAACTCTACGATTTCTTTTCCTGACTCAACGATTTCTATTGTTGGTTCCATGAACGCAGAGTCTGACTCTACGATTTTGAGTTCTCCGATCGTTGAGTTAATTTCTGATGTACTGTTGAGTGTTGAGCTTTTCTTTTCTGGATCTGATTCATCGAATGTGACATGGATGGAGACTTCGACAGTTAAAGATTCATTGTTAAATACTCTGTATGCTCTGTTATCCGTAGCATATCCAAGAAAGATTCCTTCATCTGACTTTGGCTGGAATTTGGTTAGATGCTTCTTGCCATTGTTAAGTACATAACATAGACAGCCAAACGCATGAAAGTAGCTTATGTTTGACTTTCTTCCTTTCCATAACTTGTATGGAGTCTTCTTTAATGTTGAGTGTATGAGTGACCTGTTCTGGGTGTAGCATGCCGTGCTGATGGCTTCAGCCTAGAAATATTCAGGAAGATAGGCTGCTGCAAGAAGAGTTCTTCTAGCTTCAATCAGAGTCCTATTCTTTCTTTTTGCTACTCCATTCTGTTAAGGAGTCCTTGGGGCTGAGAAGTTGTGAATGATTCCATTTTCTTCACATAATAGGTCCATATCTGAAAAGTCAAACTCTCTTCCATGATCGCTTCTGATGGCCTTGATCTTCTCCCCCTTTTCATTCATGATTAGTTTGAAGAGCTTGATAAGAAGTGAAATAGTTTCATCTTTAGAGCTTAGAAAGGATACCCATGTGTATCTAGTGTAGTCATTTACTACAACTAAAGAATATCTATTTCCTCCAAGGCTTGCTGTTGGGATAGGCCCGAATAAATTCATGTGTAGCAATTGAAGGGCTCTTTCATTTGAGTTGACTGTCTTGCTCTGAAAAGAAATCTTTGTTTGCTTTCTAAGTTGACATGCTCTGCAGGATTTTTCTTTGATGAAGTTAAGCTCTGGCAATCCTCTTACTAGGTCTTTGGAGGCAAGCTTTGACATGTTCTTGAAGTTAAGATGAGATAATCTTCTGTGCCAGAGCCAGTATAAATCTTCAGAGGCTTTAGCAAGAAAACAGACTACTTCATCTGTACTTAATTTGGCAAGATTGACCACGTAGACATTTCCTTCTCGAACTCCTACTAGCTTTAGAGAGTTAGTCTTCAAATCTCTGACTTGGCATTGGTTGTTGAGAAAAGTGACTTGATGCCCTTTGTCAAATAATTAACTGTAGCTTAACAGGTTATGCTTTAGTCCTTCAACATAAGCAACTTTGCTGAAAGATATTGCACCATTTCCAGTTGAGCCATAACCTCTGATTTTTCCTGAATTGTTGTCTCAAAAAATGACTACAGGACCATCATTTTCCTTGTAATCTGTCAGAAGAGCCTTATCTCCTGTCATGTGTCTTGAGCATCCATTGTCAAGATACCATATGGATCTCTTTACCTGCATAACAAATCAATCTTCATTTTGGTACCCACAATTGCTTGGGTCCTGTTTAATTAGTACCTTTTGGGACCCAGATTTGTTTGATTTTAGGTCTTTGTAGTTTATGATAATGATAACCTGATAAATCATAACTATGATTGATATGACGATTATGTATGTATATATGTGAATTCCTATTTGTCCATGACTTGTGAGAATTATAATTGCTCAAAGTCCTTCGGTTGAGCTGATATACATTCTGCTTCCATGCTACTCTACGATTCTCATATTTCTTGGAGTGATAGTAAACTCTACGATTTCTGTATGGATGGTTCGTAGAGTAAGTTTTGCTATACTTTATGATCCTTTGAGGTTCAGTTACATATGCTGACTTGTTTTTCAATTTTCTGAACCCCAGACCAGTACAAGTTTTATTGACTAATATGATAGCAGGATTAGCAGATTGTGGACAGCTGGGAGAAATTGAATATGAAGATTTGATGAACACAATTCCTTTATTAGGATTAAAGGATTTGCTTTCATTTAATTCTTTTGAATTCTCCATATTAGGCTCTGAGAAAGAATTCTCAAAACCTAATCCTGATCTGTCAACCACATTTCTTTGGCTTGAGATCAGGGTGTCCATAGACAAACTTGAATTGTTCCATATGAAAATTGCCTTTTCTAATTCTTGAATTTTGGATACTAGTGAAGACTCTTTCTGAGTGCTTAATTCAATTATCCTTTTCAATTTTTCATTCTCAGTCTCAAGACTAGAATGAAGTTTAGCAGTTTGAAGTGTGACTTCTAATTTTATGCTAATTTTCTCTTTATCTTTTTTTAGATGAGAGTAATCTTTAGATAGCCTTCTAAACATTTTCATGTATTTGTATAGCTTTACTATTAAGTCATGCATGCCTTCTTTAAGATCATCAATGTTTAATTCAGGAGAGTAAAAGTCAAATACCTCATCTATGTTGAATTCCTCTTTGCTGCTTCCTTCCTTGTTTTCCATTAAACATAGGTTGGCCTTCTGTGGCTCTTCATCGTCACTTGACTCAGAGTTTAGTTCTTCTTCTGAGTCACTCCAGGAGCCTTCAGCTATAAAGCTTTTGTCTTTCTTCTTTTGTTTGTAGAAGCTCTTGAATTCTCTTTTTGGATTTGTTTTTGTTCTATCCCTCCTCAGCTCTTCTCTTAAGGGTTTAGGGCACTTGTGACACCCCAAGATTTTACAAAAATTTTAAATAAGGATTATGATTAATTAAGTAAGGTTATTAGATAAAACCTAGTTATGAATGACAGAAAGTGTAAGATTAATTAAATATGATTTGATATGTGATCAATGTATTATTATGTGATTAAAGTTATTTTGTGGTTAAAGAATATATATATATATATATATATATATATATATATATTATAGATGACCTGTGATAGTTGATTAACGAGGAATTGATTTTTATGATTAAATGATAATAAAAATGAGATTAAGATAAAGGTTTGATTGTTGTAATGCCTACATTAGGGCAATTTGAAAGGAATTATGGTAGAACACTAGATGGTGTCAGTTTGTGATAGGATCAATGTATGTTTATGAATGTAATTGATGAAATAAGGGAAAAGAGACATTAAAGTTAAAGAATAAAAAGAAATAAGGGCGTTTATATGAATTAATGTTTAATTTATAATATTTAAGACGAGTTTAATGAATAGGCCTAAAGAGGTGAAGTTATGAGTATGACAAGCAAATGAAAGTCTGTGTGTGTAGTAAAGAAAGAGCCGTGAGATCAAATCGGCTGATTAAGGATTTATGAAATATTAAGTGCATAATAAAATGGAATTTGTAAGGAAATTGATAATAAATGATGAAAATAAGATAATTGTGATATAATGTATAAATACCGAATGTGATAATCTTAAATATGAGTAGAAGGAACGTAGAGTTGGTATATGTTCAGAATTAGTATTACGTGTGCTAAATAAACTAGCAAAAGGAAGTTAAAGTCATAATAATATTATATGAGTTTAAAGAATAAATATTGATGGAATTCGATAATTTGGTCGAGGTCCGCTTCACGAGAAAGCAGTTTATGGAAAAGTGAGTAAATCGACTATATTGAGATATCGAAAAGTGGAATGGGTTGAAAGAGGAACCGAAAAGGGGTTCGTAGATGATTAGGAATTAATATTATGTAAATTGACAAATGTTATGAATTATTATTATTATTATTAATTGATGAAATTAATGCTTTGAAGTGTGACAAGTATTTTGGGACAATTTAATTATGAGGTATTTAATTATGGAACAAAGTTCAAGCATGATGAAACAAGATTGGATCAAAAAGGATTTGAATTGGTTGGAAAAATATGCAAATTATGAATTAAATAGAATTAAATTCTCTAGATTTTGGTACTAATGACCATGATGCCCCTAGCAAGTTACGAAATGACAATTATGTCCTTGACAAGTTGGAAATGACACATGTGTCCTAAAATAGTGTAATTACCAAGCTACCCTTGTTTTGCAATATGAATTGTCCAAAATGTCCCTAACTAAGCATAATTAACTTAACCAAAGGTGGTTAAGTGTTGGAGCTATATATATATTATACATATATGTATTAAGCCAGCTGAAAATCATTCTCACTCCACCACCCGAAGCTTCTAGCAAGTGTAGCTCAAGAGAGAAAAGAGAGGAAGATAAGCTAAGGTGCAAGAAATCATGGAGGAGATAAGAGTAAAAGTGATCAAGAGTGACTTATGAAGCCATCAAAGTAGAGTATACAATCATAACAAGGATTATGACAAGAAGGAGGAAGCTACAAATAAGGTATATATGAGTTTAAGTTGTGAATCTCATATTTTTAAGTTTAAAGGGAAGATTATGCATAGCCATACAAGAATACATGATTAGATGTAAAGGTTACATGAGTTACATACTATAAGTTTGATTTATGATGAAACCCTAAAGGTTAAAGTTGAGGATATATGTTTTATGTGCTAGCATGTTTATGATCATGCATAGAAATCATGATTTAAGGATAATTATGTGTAATAAATTGATGGTTTTGGTAAAAACCTAACTAAGAAGGTTGAACATGTCTATAGCATGGTAAATTTTATGGTAGATAGCATACAAATGCTCTAATGATGGAGAAGTATGTTTTGTTATGAAAAAGTTTGAATATTAGGCTATACTTTTTATGTAAATGACATAATAATCTGTAAAGTGCATTGGAACGTGTAGTTGGAAGTTATAGAGACGTGTAAAGTCGTTAAACGTGGTTGTGATAACCTATGTGGTATGTTGAGGTTAGAATGTCAAGTGGTGTCTAAGTTTGAAATTGAAAAGTTTGGAAATTTTGACAAAATCCAACTAAAAGGTGATTTTTGGAAATTTTGAAGAATTAGAGGTGGAATGAAGTCAAATAACTAAGTTTGATAATAATACACATGTTAGAGTCGTTTTGGTAATCGACGGATTTGAAATTGAGCAAAAAGGCGGTTCGAACGATCGATAACGATCGTTTCGAACCTAAATGGATTTTAACGGACAAAAGTCGCCTCGTGCGAAGTTTTATGGTTTTGAAAGTTGGAACACGTCACATATAGGTTATGTGAGCTATGGCAAGAGTTGGAATAGAAGTTAGAGTCAAATGGCCAAAAATAGCAAAGTTAGAATTTCAAGTTTTAAAACTTAGGAAAATTGGCTAAGTCTGAAAGTTGTCCGAACAGGCCTCCTACACGCTAGCATATCTCTGGTTTAGAAAGTCCAAATGAGGAAAAGGAAAATTTTGTAAAATACTATGTAGCAAGGTCTAGAGCTGTACCAATTTTGGTGTCAATTGGATGTATAGTTAAGGAGTTAAAAATCAGCAAAGCAGGACCAAAAATCAGATTCTGCTGAACCAGGGACTGCGCCGGGGCGCAGTAATTTGGCCTTGACACTGCGCCGGGGCGCAGTGTCACTGTTCATCGGCCGAGAGCTTCTCGCGGCCAGCGAGATGGAGAAGAAGAAACTTGGCGCCGGGGCGCAGTGAACAGTGCCCAGAAAATTTTTAAAGTGTCCGAAACGCTATGTTTTGATACAAAATGATAGATATGGGTTATGTAAACCCTAAATAAATAAGAATGAGCTATATAAAGGATGTCAAGGTATAATGAAACGATTCATGGCATAACGTAACATGCCTAAAGCTAAGCCAAAGTGAGCTAAGGGTTATGAAAAATGTCGAGGACAAAATTAAAATATAATATGAACCTATGTAAGGTTTAATACATTAAATGGGATATGATTAGAGACGAATGGTGGTATAATTATGAGTTAAGTTTGATAATTCATATTAAGTTTATGATCATATATTGATGTTTATAGATTGTATGTTTACAGACAAGGTTCGATCGAGTAACCTGAGGTAAAGATGGATAGATCGGCCAAGCAAGGCGACAAAGGTTAAGTTAATAAATGCAGTCCAGGCAAGTATTCAGACTATAAGATGCTATGTTCTAGGCGAACTGCGTGTTAGTGAAATATTTGAAATGTGCCTTATGTGCAACTATATGATTTAACTGTTAAGTGTAATACGTGGCATTCATGTATAACATGACTAAGTAGAGAGGCATAACGCATAAATAAACTGTGAGCATGTAATGTGTTATCTGAATTACTTGCTGAGCTTTATGCTCACCCTTGCTATGAACTAACATTTCAGGTAAATACATGAAGGCCGGAGGTTCCGGTGCAGCAAAGGTAAAGGATGTGAATGCATTGCTAAGCATGAAGAGAGAGTTGTTAATTGTATATGTGAGATATTCTAGTAGAGCGAATACATGTAAACCATAGTGGTGATAAAGGTTATATGGTTTGTAAATCCATAATAGTGAATGTGTGTGTGTATATATTATTCAGAGTAAGATGGTATTAAGGTGATGATACGTATTATTATGATAAGTCGAGTTTGAAAGGTAATAAACTCATAACGATGGATTAGTTATAAGTAGACATGATGTTCGATGGTATAGATATGATGAATGAATGTATGTAAACATGATCAGGTATATACAGGTATATAGTTAAACAGGGCCATGCGCGAATATTTCATGTCGAAATTTTTATTACAGGTTATGTAAATCATAATATACTTGATTATGAATTGAAATAGACTCGGTCAAAATTGTTAATTGTTTGACCTAAGTTTAATGAAGGGTAAAGTGAACGTTGCGATCCTGAGACACGATTAAGGGATGTAAGTTATTAAATAAGAAAATAAAAATAAAAAATGGACAGCAATTTATGGTCAACCAAACGGTTTCAAAGATTAAAAGATTAAGTTTAACGCACGAAATCCCTGTTAATATGGTTATAAAGATAATATTTCTGATATCCTGAGATAATCGGATAATTAATTAAGGTGTGGGATTTCGGGTTGTTACAATTGGTATCAGAGCAGACAGGTTATAGACTTTAGGTAGGAGTACCTTAAGCTATGACCTTTGTGTGAAGAAAGGAAATAGATAGGTATCGGACTCTAGAGGAGTTGTGTAACAAAGAAATGAATTATGGGAATTCAGGATTAAGGAATAGTGAAGGATATTTTAAGACAAGATAAAGGGCAAATGGGCCATAAAATCTTAGGCGATCAATGTTATAAAAAGGGACTTTAAATGAGTTGTAAATAATAAGAGAAAGATAAGGGACTCTTGAGGAGTTGTGAACTGTAAAAAGTGAATAGGGACTCTTTGCGAGTCGTAAATTGTCAGATATGAGTAGGGACTCATGATGAATCGTGAACACTAAAGTAAAGGGACTCTTAATGAGTTGTAAGATATGATTTGATAAAATTCATATCAGAACAAGCTAAAGTGAGGAATGTTAGGGTATGTGGGATTTTTTCATTGGGGACTCATGGTAGTGGCCGAGTGTGCACTTCCTCGGTATGGGACGGGGATTTGTACTTGCTTAGCTTCCTATCGTGATAATCAGTGGAGATCCAGCGTCACGGTAAGAAATGAGAAGAGTTAAGTAAGAAAGATTAAGATTAGTTGCGTGTTCTGAAAACCCAAGCGTATAGTAAGTTCGTGACTCATGATTATGTGGTGGAGCCCCTCAGCGAATGGGCGACTATAGCCTGACTAGGACAAGCTCCGTGAACCATATGATTGTGGTAAGTTACTGAGCCCAAATGCGTGGCAAGTTTGATGAATAGGGTTGGGTTTAGAGTAGAGAGCCATAAGTTAAGAGATATAGTTCTTAGATATTGGCTAAGATTAAGGATATATGAGGAAATAATATTATAAGAAAGGATTGAACGAGTTAAGAATTAAGCAAGAAGAAGAGATTATTAGGATTGGGTAGGCAATCCACTCTTCTAGCTATGCTAGACCATTCATTTTTTTAAAAAAATGTGTTTATTTTTGCACGTTGGTGCAACAAAATGTTTTGTTCAAGTATTGAAAAAATGATTTTTAAAATTCCGTGATTCATGGTCTATGCCAATTGATCCGGCTAGACAAAGTTATTTTGAAAATTTCAAAATGTATTTATAAAAGTCATTGTCACACTGTTGATTATAGTGTGAAATGATAATATGACGGAATTCTCAACGTACTTCTATGACGGTACGGTATTAAGAGGTCTTAAATGACTGAATTCTCAACGTACTGCTAAGATAGTGCGGTATTATGAAGCATTTTAAAGGATTTTCTTGGGTTCAAATTTTGAGCCAATGATAGTATTTCTGAAAAAAATTTCAAGTTTTTAAGAAATGAACAATTTAATGATGTGAATCTATGCCATTGTTTCGGCTAGATCATTCTGCTTAAAAATTTAGTAAATGTTTTTGAAATCCAGATAATGGATAAAACAAGTGTTTTTCAAGTCTGAGGTGAACAACCCTGCAAAGGGGATTTGTTATGTGGGTTGGTTAACGTGGTTCAGCCCCAAAAAAAAAAAGGTACAATAGGCTGATCACCTAGTGTACTAAATACGGTAGTTTCTAGTCTCTGCGACTGGTAAACAAGCCGACAGCAAAATAATGGCGTGGTTGCGTCGTGACTCAGGTTCATTGGTCTTTATTGACCCCTCAGCAAAAGTATTAATTCTATTTTAAATGCAAAAGTTTTATGTTTTAAAGAAAAAGCTACTCTTATTTATTCATACGACTTCACAGTTGTTGTATAAATGTGAAGATTCTTGAAAACATTCCAATCTTCTGGAATGAATATTAGAAAGGGGTAAGATGGGTAGAGATAGGAGAGAATTTAAAGGTTAGTGAAAATGTTAAATGAATGGAAAGAGATGTATGTTGCAAATGAGCATGATATGAGTACACAGCAAATTTCGAGGACGAAATTTTGTTAAGGGGGGGGGGGGGGGGGGTGAATGTGACACCCCAGGATTTTACAGAAATTTTAAATAAGGATTATGATTAATTAAGTAAGGTTATTAGATAAAACCTAGTTATGAATGACAGAAAGTGTAAGATTAATTAAATATGATTTGATATGTGATCAATGTATTATTATGTGATTAAAGTTATTTTGTGGTTAAAATATATATATATATATATATATATATATATATATATATATATATATATATATATATATATATATATTATAGATGACCTGTGATGGTTGATTAACGAGGAATTGATTTTTATGATTAAATGATAATAAAAATGAGATTAAGATAAAGGTTTGATTGTTGTAATGCCTACATTAGGGCAATTTGAAAGGAATTATGGTAGAACACTAGATGGTGTCAGTTTGTGATAGGATCAATGTATGTTTATGAATGTAATTGATGAAATAAGGGAAAAGAGACATTAAAGTTAAAGAATAAAAAGAAATAAGGGCGTTTATATGAATTAATGTTTAATTTATAATATTTAAGACGAGTTTAATGAATAGGCCTAAAGAGGTGAAGTTATGAGTATGACAAGCAAATGAAAGTCTGTGTGTGTAGTAAAGAAAGAGCCGTGAGATCAAATCGGCTGATTAAGGATTTATGAAATATTAAGTGCATAATATGTGTTTAAATGTAATTTGTAAGGAAATTGATAATAAATGATGAAAATAAGATAATTGTGATATAATGTATAAATACCGAATGTGATACTCTTAAATATGAGTAGAAGGAACGTAGAGTTGGTATATCTTCAGAATTAGTATTACGTGTGCTAAATAAACTAGCAAAAGGAAGTTAAAGTCATAATAATATTATATGAGTTTAAAGAATAAATATTGATGGAATTCGATAATTTGGTCGAGGTCCGCTTCACGAGAAAGCAGTTTATGGAAAAGTGAGTAAATCGACTATATTGAGATATCGGAAAGTGGAATGGGTTGAAAGAGGAACCGAAAAGGGGTTCGTAGATGATTAGGAATTAATATTATGTAAATTGACAAATGTTATGAATTATTATTATTATTATTAATTGATGAAATTAATGCTTTGAAGTGTGACAAGTATTTTGGGACAATTTAATTATGAGGTATTTAATTATGGAACAAAGTTCAAGCATGATGAAACAAGATTGGATCAAAAAGGATTTGAATTGGTTGGAAAAATATGCAAATTATGAATTAAATAGAATTAAATTCTCTAGATTTTGGTACTAATGACCATGATGCCCCTAGCAAGTTACGAAATGACAATTATGTCCTTGACAAGTTGGAAATGACACATGTGTCCTAAAATAGTGTAATTACCAAGCTACCCTTGTTTTGCAATATGAATTGTCCAAAATGTCCCTAACTAAGCATAATTAACTTAACCAAAGGTGGTTAAGTGTTGGAGCTATA
The DNA here is from genome assembly GCA_947179155.2 of Hedera helix. Lineage (NCBI taxonomy): Eukaryota > Viridiplantae > Streptophyta > Magnoliopsida > Apiales > Araliaceae > Hedera > Hedera helix. The sequence goes on from OX359269.1 coordinate 12,262,033, forward strand.
TATATATTATACATATATGTATTAAGCCAGCTGAAAATCATTCTCACTCCACCACCCGAAGCTTCTAGCAAGTGTAGCTCAAGAGAGAAAAGAGAGGAAGATAAGCTAAGGTGCAAGAAATCATGGAGGAGATAAGAGTAAAAGTGATCAAGAGTGACTTATGAAGCCATCAAAGTAGAGTATACAATCATAGCAAGGATTATGACAAGAAGGAGGAAGCTACAAATAAGGTATATATGAGTTTAAGTTGTGAATCTCATATTTTTAAGTTTAAAGGGAAGATTATGCATAGCCATACAAGAATACATGATTAGATGTAAAGGTTACATGAGTTACATACTATAAGTTTGATTTATGATGAAACCCTAAAGGTTAAAGTTGAGGATATATGTTTTATGTGCTAGCATGTTTATGATCATGCATAGAAATCATGATTTAAGGATAATTATGTGTAATAAATTGATGGTTTTGGTAAAAACCTAACTAAGAAGGTTGAACATGTCTATAGCATGGTAAATTTTATGGTAGATAGCATACAAATGCTCTAATGATGGAGAAGTATGTTTTGTTATGAAAAAGTTTGAATATTAGGCTATACTTTTTATGTAAATGACATAATAATCTGTAAAGTGCATTGGAACGTGTAGTTGGAAGTTATAGAGACGTGTAAAGTCGTTAAACGTGGTTGTGATAACCTATGTGGTATGTTGAGGTTAGAATGTCAAGTGGTGTCTAAGTTTGAAATTGAAAAGTTTGGAAATTTTGACAAAATCCAACTAAAAGGTGATTTTTGGAAATTTTGAAGAATTAGAGGTGGAATGAAGTCAAATAACTAAGTTTGATAATAATACACATGTTAGAGTCGTTTTGGTAATCGACGGATTTGAAATTGAGCAAAAAGGCGGTTCGAACGATCGATAACGATCGTTTCGAACCTAAATGGATTTTAACGGACAAAAGTCGCCTCGTGCGAAGTTTTATGGTTTTGAAAGTTGGAACACGTCACATATAGGTTATGTGAGCTATGGCAAGAGTTGGAATAGAAGTTAGAGTCAAATGGCCAAAAATAGCAAAGTTAGAATTTCAAGTTTTAAAACTTAGGAAAATTGGCTAAGTCTGAAAGTTGTCCGAACAGGCCTCCTACACGCTAGCATATCTCTGGTTTAGAAAGTCCAAATGAGGAAAAGGAAAATTTTGTAAAATACTATGTAGCAAGGTCTAGAGCTGTACCAATTTTGGTGTCAATTGGATGTATAGTTAAGGAGTTAAAAATCAGCAAAGCAGGACCAAAAATCAGATTCTGCTGAACCAGGGACTGCGCCGGGGCGCAGTAATTTGGCCTTGACACTGCGCCGGGGCGCAGTGTCACTGTTCATCGGCCGAGAGCTTCTCGCGGCCAGCGAGATGGAGAAGAAGAAACTTGGCGCCGGGGCGCAGTGAACAGTGCCCAGAAAATTTTTAAAGTGTCCGAAACGCTATGTTTTGATACAAAATGATAGATATGGGTTATGTAAACCCTAAATAAATAAGAATGAGCTATATAAAGGATGTCAAGGTATAATGAAACGATTCATGGCATAACGTAACATGCCTAAAGCTAAGCCAAAGTGAGCTAAGGGTTATGAAAAATGTCGAGGACAAAATTAAAATATAATATGAACCTATGTAAGGTTTAATACATTAAATGGGATATGATTAGAGACGAATGGTGGTATAATTATGAGTTAAGTTTGATAATTCATATTAAGTTTATGATCATATATTGATGTTTATAGATTGTATGTTTACAGACAAGGTTCGATCGAGTAACCTGAGGTAAAGATGGATAGATCGGCCAAGCAAGGCGACAAAGGTTAAGTTAATAAATGCAGTCCAGGCAAGTATTCAGACTATAAGATGCTATGTTCTAGGCGAACTGCGTGTTAGTGAAATATTTGAAATGTGCCTTATGTGCAACTATATGATTTAACTGTTAAGTGTAATACGTGGCATTCATGTATAACATGACTAAGTAGAGAGGCATAACGCATAAATAAACTGTGAGCATGTAATGTGTTATCTGAATTACTTGCTGAGCTTTATGCTCACCCTTGCTATGAACTAACATTTCAGGTAAATACATGAAGGCCGGAGGTTCCGGTGCAGCAAAGGTAAAGGATGTGAATGCATTGCTAAGCATGAAGAGAGAGTTGTTAATTGTATATGTGAGATATTCTAGTAGAGCGAATACATGTAAACCATAGTGGTGATAAAGGTTATATGGTTTGTAAATCCATAATAGTGAATGTGTGTGTGTATATATTATTCAGAGTAAGATGGTATTAAGGTGATGATACGTATTATTATGATAAGTCGAGTTTGAAAGGTAATAAACTCATAACGATGGATTAGTTATAAGTAGACATGATGTTCGATGGTATAGATATGATGAATGAATGTATGTAAACATGATCAGGTATATACAGGCATATAGTTAAACAGGGCCATGCGCGAATATTTCATGTCGAAATTTTTATTACAGGTTATGTAAATCATAATATACTTGATTATGAATTGAAATAGACTCGGTCAAAATTGTTAATTGTTTGACCTAAGTTTAATGAAGGGTAAAGTGAACGTTGCGATACTGAGACACGATTAAGGGATGTAAGTTATTAAATAAGAAAAAAAAATAAAAAAAAAATGGACCGCAATTTATGGTCAACCAAACGGTTTCAAAGATTAAAAGATTAAGTTTAACGCACGAAATCCCTGTTAATATGGTTATAAAGATAATATTTCTGATATCCTGAGATAATCGGATAATTAATTAAGGTGTGGGATTTCGGGTTGTTACAGCACTTAGCAATGAAATGACCTGGCTTTTTACAGTTGTCGCAAATGTCATTTGTTGGTTCTTTGCTGCTATTGCTTCTGAACTTCTAAGGTCTGTACCTGTTGATGAATCTTTTGAATTGTCTGACTAGGATGGCAGCACCTTCATCATCATTTGATTCATCTTTATCAGAGTCAGAATTATCCTTGAGATTGCTTCTGTGAGCTGAAGTTGAAACTTTAAGAGCAATGTTCTTCTCATTCTTTCTTCCCTTAGATAGGGTCTTTGCCCTTTGATCAAGCTCCAGCTCATAGGTGAGAAGATTTCCATAGAGTTGTTGTACAGTCATCTCGTGCAAGTTCTTTGACTCCCTGATGGCTGTGGTTTTGGCATCCCATTTGCCCGACAAAGATCTCATGAATTTGATGATGAGATCTCTGTTTGTATAGACTTTTCCAAATGATCTGAGAGAATTTAATAGCAGGTTGAATCTCTCATAGGTGTTTGTAATGTTCTCCCCTGAGATGTGGGTGAACATTTCATACTGCTGAATAAACAGTGATTGTTTATTTTCTCTGACTTCTTCTGTTCTTTCGTGCATAATCAACAGAGTCTGCCAGACTTCTTGAGCTATTTTGCAGTTGACAACGTTTTCGAACAGCTCATCATCTTGAGATTGAAATAGGATATTTTTGGCCTTTTTATCTCTTTGAACATCCTTCTTTTCGTTGTCGGTCCATTATTCTCTTTTCTTTACTACTAGCTTGTCTGGATCTTTAATTGTTAAAGCAAGCTTCATTGGTATGAATGGCCCATTAAGTACTGTCTCAAACAGCTCATCGTCTATTGCATCCATGTAAGCTTGCATACGAACTTTCCAATTAGCAATGTTTTCTTTATTGCACATTGGTGGTCTGTTACCTCCACCGAGTTCTGATCCGTTCTTGTTGTGTGCCATTAGATCTACTTAAACTTGTAAGGCTTCAAATGTGAGAACCTGCTCTGATACCAATTGTTAGTTCCCAATGACACGAAAGATATCTAGAAGGGGGGGGGGGGGTTGAATAGATACTTAAAAAACTTTTTCCTTATTTTGGTTTTAAGAAAGAATGAATTATTAATCAGATAGTTTAGCACAATGAAATGTGATTTAGTTACCCCTTCTTTAAAATGTTAATGTAATAATTCAATAAGCAGATATAACAGTTAATAAACACAAGATGAAAGACACCAGATTTTAAGTGGTTCAGAGTACACAAGACTCCCACTTCACTGTTCTGTTCCTTAAGCAACAAATCCACTAAGGATACTATTATAATTTTTGAATCACTAAGATTCCTTCAAGACCAGCAGTCTTGGAACTCTAGTTCACTAAGAACTCTTCAAGTTCAGCAGACTTGGATACTCTTATCCACTAAGAACTCTTATCGTGAGTAGTGCTGGTTTTTGGTGTGCTACTAAGTTGCGTTTAACATAAGTTTCTGAAGAACTCAGTAGCGATGCAAGATTCTTTTCAGTTTGATCTTTTTGAGCTTTTGCGTATTTCTTTCTTTTTTGTGTAATGCTTATTTTTGAATATTGAATCTGGGCTTCTCTTATAGAAGCTTTTCATTTCTTCCCGTTTGAAATCTGCCCTTCTCTTCAATTTCTGTCCGTTACCTCACATTGTAGAGCTGTTGAACATTATATTCATTTAACTTATTAATGCTCTGATGAGGAATTAATTGACCTACAAATACTATCCAAAAAGGTGTTTTCTTTTTTCTTGGGACAAGACATGACAGTCGTAGGTTTCTATCGACTTTCATAGAGTCGTTTGGTCCTTTATAGAAATATGGCTGATAGGACACCACCTTCTGACTTTACTGCCTTGAAAGTCTTCTCTGTGTTGTATAGTGCGCTTTGGTCAGTCCTCTGATATTTCTGACTTTAGGCTCTTGGTAGAGGTTTATCTGACACATTGAAGCAGATTGTTCTTCCCAACGAAGTTGCTTCTGTCTTATAGAACAAGAGAAGAGTCATCATAATTATTAGGTCTTTGATCGTAGTATTGCTTGTATGTCTCTTGTTTTTGCTTGGTTCTACGATTGTCCTTGTTCTAGTGGCTGCTCAGTGATAAGACAAATTTTCTTGAGACCATAGAGGTTTACTTTGCGACTACTCTGTTGGTTGTAGAGTCCGTTCTATGCTTGGACTTCTTCCTTGATCGTAGTGTTTTCGTGGCATGGAATCGTAGAGTCCACACTATGAACATACTTAGTCGATGAGTCTTCTTTGTACCAAGTCGTAGAGTCCATTCTACGAACAGACTGAATCATTGAGTCTTCTTTGCTTGGAGTCGTAGAGTCCATTCTACGATTAGACTGACTAAACATATATAGGACAAGATCAACCTAACAGTTTTGATCATATCTAACTAAGTTCTTGTACATTATAAACAATCAAAGGACTTTACAATTCAATATATTCATATCCAAAAGATCAACCTAACAATTTTGATGTTATCTAACTAAGTCCTTATACATTATAAACAATTAAGGACTTTACAACTCTACTATTGAATGCATTTAACATTTTAGATCTTATCATCAAATTAAACATGCAATGTTCAACATAATGCACTAATTGATGTAAAGATTGAACAAAATACAATATATCTAGCCTCTTTCTCTAAAATCGGACTCTCTCTACACAAAATATTTTCTCTTTAAAATGGTCATCCTTTTCAAAATTTATTGAAAATTTTGGGCCTGGCCACAGGTTCACCTGTGGCTGGCTAGGGCGGGTCTCACAACCTCGATTTTTGTTTCACGTCGTCGATTTTTCGTGAATGTCGCGACATTGTGATGAAATGACGTTCTTGCCCTCATGCTAAGGTTAGTAGACAAGTGCAGAAATTTTGGGTGTCTATAGATGCCCCTCTTTGTTATGTTTATGAAATGAAATGAAATAAACATGATAAAAAAAGTAGACACCTGACGCATAACAATTATATTAAATAATGTAAGTCAATATAAAAGATGCAGTATAATTGTATTGAAATAATATTTCAAATTAAAGGATAACTCTATCATTGATCATTGAATCGTGATTGCTGGGTTTCGTCTTCAACAGTTCATCACTGAGTCTTGTCTCCGATGTCATCACTAGGTATCATCTCCAACGGATGTAGATCATTCCAATGGGATCGCCTCGAATGGATTAACATCGTTTCATACCCGTCTCTAACTGCATCAATGGGTATCGTCCCCAACTGATTCATATCGTTCCACTACGACATCGCTAGAGTCTCCAACGGGTTAACATTATTCCACCTGGTATCGTCTTTGATGATATTGCTGGGTATCGTCTCCAACAGATTAATATCGCTCCACGGCGTATCGTCTCCGATGGCATCATTGGATATCTTCTCTAACTGATTAATATCGCTCCACCGGGTATCATCTCCGACGACGTCGTTGGTTATCGTCTCCAACAGATTAATATCGTTCCACCGGGTATCGTTTCCTATGGCATTGCTGGGTATCGTCTCCAACAGATTAATATCGTTTAACCAGGTATCATCTCCGACGACATTACTGGGTATCATCTCAAAAAGGTTAATATTGTTCCACTGGGTATCGTCTTCGACGGCATAACTGGATATCGTCTCCAATGGATTAATATCGTTACACAGGGTAGTGTCTTCGATGACATCACTGGGTATCCTTTCCAACCGATTAATATCGTTACACTGTATATCATTTACCAATTCCCACCGTATTGTCAATCGTATCGTATCGTCAATCACATCGTAAATCGAATCACCAAGTTCTTTTTGTTTTAACTATATTCACGTTTTTATATCATTTTTACCTCGTTCTCCGTTATCTCTGTACCTTCATTTCTATTCGTAGTCCATTTTTCAGTAAAAATGAAATATCTTATTATATGATGATTAATTTGATTTGATTGTCGATTTATTTTCTTTGTAAATATCCTCATTTTTGCAAAATATTTCTTTTAGCTTCGAAAAAGGTACCCACCAACAACCCTTTTGCGAATCATCATTTCTTGTTGATTCTTCACTTTTATCTCTCATATTTTCTCTCATATCTTTGATCATTACAATGCGTTCTTGATTTTTGAAAGATTTGTCTCCGTACATTTGTTCGTCTCATCACAGGTAATGCATTCACATGTCTTTTCAATGTTTTCGCTTTGTTTCGTTATATTATTGTTCTTGTTTAGATTTAATATTCAATGCTTAAAATGTATGCTTAAAAGATGCGATAAAAATATTCCGACTTGATATTTGCATATAATTCGTTATGCTAAACATTTTGATGTATAAATTTCTAAAATCAGATAACGTTTTTTGTAACCCATTTTTGAATAAGATGATTTATTTTGGTGTTGTAGTATATCGCAAATGGTCACTTTGAATTTCTCGACATTTTTAGTGTCTTCGTATACATTATATTGATTGTTCGGTTATAAATGATGGTTTAAGCTTTAGATTTTTTTTATGAACTGTATAGTGGTTATTTTAATTGTTTTAATTTTAAAATGTTAGCTCTCGTTTATTCTTATTTTTGCGATTGTCTATGATTAGATTATTGATATAATAAACATGCATGCGTGCTCATGGGGTAGTCTAAATAAAGGAGTCTGCTGAAATTTTTATGGTTTTAGACATAAACAGACTTAATAATTTAATGCATGGGATTTAAACAAATAAAGTGATCGACTCAAGACAACTCATCGTTTGGGTTTTTTAACGCATGTTGTCGTTTCTATAGTTTATCACACATTTACTTTTAGAAGTGAAGCAACAAATACTTAGGAAACAAATTAGAAACATACCTAATTCGAATGGTCTGATTTTAGCTATAGACCCTTATGCGTTGAGTAGTTCCATGACCCATCGAGCTTTATGTGGGATTCGACCTCGTAGGGTGGCCTCACCGTCCCCATCTCCTCGACTGACCTGTCATCCCAGTAGGTTAGCTGAGTTATGTATTCGTCCTATCTAAGCTGATCCTGATGAGGCAGTTGGTACTAATATGGAGGGACATGATCCCGAGGCTTCAGTTTTGCCTTCCCGGAGTCGTACTCTGTGTGGTGTTCGAATTGCGATGTCAGACCTATTGGGGCCAGATCTGAGTCGTCATCCGTCCGCATATTTGGCTACTAATGAGGTACACGGATCTTTGATTTCATTTAAGATCGTTATCTGGAACATTCAACTTATCTTCTTCGTTTGTTATAGGTTCCAGAGTTTACCTAGCCTCGGGGTAACTGGTTCAGTATTTATTGTCTTTACCATTTGTTTTACTTTGATTATCGTGAGGTGGTGGATTCCAAGGGATTTTAGACTGTGAGGTGATGATGACACCTATGGATTGGCGGTATATCACTGGCATCGACTTTTCTGGCCCTCATGTTCCTTTAGAGCCCGATATTACACTCACAACCGTCCTATCGTTATCAGGATTTACAACTCAGGAGAGGGCCTTTAACGCTAACAACATTCGTTTTGGAGATTTAACAGTTGATGCTATCGGTGGGGCTTTATCTGAGACATTCCCTGCTGATTTGATGGCTCGTGACCGACTTCTGTGGAGTCTTTTCCTGATTATTTTGAGGGGTTGTTTCCTGGCGAACAACTCTTCTACCATCCATTTTAGTATTGTTGGTACTGTGCGTGATGTGGAGCGGATAGGGGTATATGATTTGGATTCCTTTACCTTTGCATACTTTCTCTAGGGTATACGGCTGCATTCTGAGGGATAGACAGACACTTGGCTTGGTTTTTATCCGTTTCTCTCGGTAAACTTCTTCTAATTTTTCTTGCTTCCTTATTCTATAAATTTTTTCTCTTCACCATTCATATTGATGCTTTTGTTATTTTTTTTTGTTTTAGTTTTGGGCGTATAAGCGGTTGCCTTGTCTATGGCCTGTTACCACCCTTGGTTTAGAGACTTATCCACGTGGTCATAGATGACACTAGAGTACATTGGAGGAGACATCGATTTTTGATAGCTTTGCTCATTTTCGACTTTAACTTGAGTTGTTTACGGCTTCTGATGTGGTCTGGGTTCTATATAGCTCTGAGCATTTTCCTTATGGCTTTCCCTCTGGACCAGAGTTCGCTTTATCTACCTGTTAAGTTCCTTTGTATATTTATAGTGGTTGGGAGTTGTACTTGGGAGAGCGCACTTTCAAGAGCGTATTTGGGGGAGATCTGTATCCCTAATCTTCCACCTTTTTGGTTTATATGCGTATGTTTTAATGATGATAATATGTTTTGTATAATGATAATATGCTTTGCATGGAGATAATATACTTTGCATGGAGATATTATACTTTGTATATATATATATATATATATATATTTCTTTTAGTAGGTTTGAGCATAAAGACTGGCTTAATCATATATGGTGTTTTCAGCTCAATCATCATGTAATATACCTGCTGATTTCATGGGTCCAAGATGGATATAATGCTACATAGTGGTGCTATTGGACTAGGTCCACTAGGAATCACTTAAGAATTCATGTAAGGTTTTCTAGCCCAAAAGATTTTAATTGCAAGATATTTTTAATTGATGGAAAATTATTTCATAAAAAGAAGTCACATGGGTTCAAATTGTTTTAAAATAAAAGTCAAATTCTTTCTAAAACAGATTTGGAAAAGAAATCACAATATATCTGTTGGTTTAAATTCATTATGAAGATATTTTCTAAACCAACTGTGATTTGCTAAAATCCTTTTAACACTAACTTTTATAGCCGTTGGTCTCTCTTTATATTATATATATCCTTCTCGACTAAAAGGTAAATAGAATGAATTAAGAAAAATACAGAGCCTTACATTTAAAATCTATTATGATATTAAATAGCTTTCAAAGAAAATTTTCAACAATTATTCTTGTCTGAAAAATCATAGTCATATTGTAACTTTATTCTTTCATATCAAAATTTGTATTCAGGCCTAGTTTGGCTTTGTTGATCCAATAGTGGATAGGTTTGTACAAAGGAAGCTTTCAAAGTTACAGAGGTGCAAGAGTTGCAGGGATGCAAAGGGGGCAGTGGTGCCCAACTCAGATCGAAAGTTTTTTTGTACAGGGAGTAATTGTATTTACTTGAGAAATTTATTAATAAAAGAGTCTCCAATACCAATTGGCATTGGACGTGGATTAGGCCATTAAACTAGAGGATTAAGGGTCGAACCACGTAAAAAATCTTGGTGTTTTTGGTTTGCTGTGGTTCGATTCATTTTGCATTATATTATTACTCATACACGGTTTAAAGATAGTTCTGTATTATAGTTTATAATTTCAACTAAAGAAGACTCCCAAAACAGACAGGGTATCCTGTCTAGATTTTAACCAACGAAGAACATTAACTAAAGAAGACACCCAAAGCAGACATGGTATCCTGTTTGGTTTATAACCAACGAAGAATATAGCCTAAAGTTGACACCTAAAGCAGACATGCATACCTTTCTACATTTACCCAAATTCTAATTTTTTTTTTAATTTGTCATCATTTATTATCTTAAAGCATAAACACCTATTTAACCCCTTTCCAGGTGTGCACACACATAATTATATTTGGTATCAGAGCTTGACTATACTAATCCTTGTCTTTGTAGACCGTAGGGTAAGATCCTATGGCACACCTTATTTTCCAAGAAGGGTAGTCCACTAGTAGGCCACCATTATTACTCGGCAGTGAGAATTTTAATTTAGGAAAAACTCAGGATGAAAATCTACCTCGAGAGGAATCCATAAGAATGGTGGGTAGATGACAATGGACCCGTCATTCCAAGGCATGATGATGGGAGACCAAATACCTTCATAGAAATGGACAGTAATGAATCATATATGGTGTCTTATAACTCAAAAGTCATGAATACTCTGCTAAGTAGGATGGTCCAATCAGAAATTGAGAATGTCTCTAATAGTAATACAACGAAAGAAATATGGGATACTCTCATCATGAGTCATGAAGGAACTTCCAAGGTAAAAGAGGTGAAACTAAGCACGTTAATGCAAGAGTATGAACTGTTCAAATTAGGTAAAGATGAAATAATTAACAAAGCTTAAGCGAGGTTCCTCACACTAATGAACCCACTCAGCATGTTAGGGAGAAAAATTAATCGAAAGGAAATCAATAGAAAGTTATTGAGAATCATGCCAAAAAGATTTGCTGTAATGATATGTAATTTTTGGAGTGTGAAAAGTGTTTTGGGACAAGGAAGTAATGCATTATTTGATTATAGAATAAATTCAAGCCTAATAAAATAAATTTGGATAAAAAATGATTTGAGATGGATAAAAAATAAGCAAAATAGAATTTAAATTGAATTATTTGTCTAGGATTTGTGGATATTGACTAAAGTATCCTTGATAATTTAATAAATGACCGTGGTGTCCGAGCTTGGTGTAATGTCCATTATATCCTTACTTAGTGATGTGAATTGGCTTGATTACCCTTGACCATGCATGGTTAGCCTAACCAAAGGTGAGTTAGTTATTGGAGAAATATATAAAACATATGTATGTATATATTTTCAAGTATAAGCTAAGTTCACTTCATTTCATTTCCAAGTTCCTAAGTAAGAGAGTTCATAAGAGAAGAAGCTAGGGTTTGTCAAAATCTTGAGAGATTTCATAGAAAAGTGTTTAAGAGAAGCAAAACTAGTCATCAAAGTGGATCATCCATCCTTAGAAATCTTCCTAGCAAGAAGGAGAAGAGCACAATGAAGGTATAAGAGTGTTCTTGCTTTAAAACTTACCATCTAAGTGTTTAAATCCAAGAATATGTGTAGCCATGTATGTATTCATAATTAAAAGTGTTGTTTATGTAAGTTATGTGCTATATGAATGGTTCATGAAAAAACCCTAAGCTTAAAAGTGGTAGTACAAATGTGGTGAGTTATGCATGCATGCACTCAAGACTAGAAAGCATGATTTGAAGAGGATCATGTGTTATATGTTGATAGATGTGATGAAAACCTAGATTAAAAGGTTGATCATGTTAGAAGCATGTAAAATTTCTTGCTAGATAGCATAATAAGTTCATTAATGGTTGAAAAGCATGACTTGTGTAGGAAAATAGAATATTAGGCTATATTTTACATATAAACCAAATCATAATCTGTAATATACTTTAGAAGGTGCATATAGAGGGTATGTAATCATACAAAGTTGCTATATAAGCTCGTCTTAATGTATATGGTGTATAGAGTTCAAGAACTCAAATAGGGTTTAAGGGTAAATTTTTATTAAGTTGACAAAATTCTACCAAATGGTGATTTTTGGCCATTTTATGTAATTAAAGGTAAAATGTAGCTAAATAGCTAAGTTTTAGGTAAAATGTAGCCATTTTGTGTCAATTTGAAAGTCATTTGGTGTTTATGGTGATAAATGTGAATTTTAGACGTTTAAAAACGTTCGCCAGCACCTAAAATGAAATTTATGGAAAAATAGGGTCGTTTAAAGACTTAATATTTTTGAAGGCCTATGCAAGTCATATACATGTTATGTGTGCTAGATTATCTGTTGGAATCAAGTTTTATAAAAGGGGACTAAAAATAACATGGAAATTAAAATGATTTTTTTTCCCAAATTCTGCAGCACTGCGTCGGGGCGAGGTGTTTTGAACTACATTGCGCTGGGGCGTAGTGCAACTGAGGAGACTTCACCGAAGGCGAAACCAGTCGGCATCGGGGCGAGGTCCAGCTGAGAAGATTTCGCGGCCAGCGAGATGTGTAGTGTAAAACATCTCATCGCGGCGAGATGTCTTGGATTTAAAAAAAATGTTATTTTAATCCAAAATAAAATATTTTAATATTATATGATATAGACATGTGTTGTAAGTCATAAATTGTTAACGATGATCAGTATGATAGGTATTAAGATATGAATGAACGATGTGCTATGTGTTAAGGTTATGTAAAGGTAAATGATAGCTTGTATGGCAAGGTAAAGTATGCACATGTATATAACTAATGCATGAACCAATATTATGGTTATGTAGGACATAATCGGGATAATATATTATCCAAAAACGTAAACGAGGACAAAGAAAAGTGTTCTATTCGAATTCTCTTTTGTAGTTCCTTGAACAGTGATATATGTTATGTATTTCTATAAATCATTTTGAAGTTCATTTATTATTGAACTATTTTTGAGAAAGGTCGATGCCAATCTTGATTCGGCTAGACATTTGTGATAATTCATGTTGAATTCAGATATTCGTTGTTATGTTCTCCAATCCATATTGTTATGGTGCGAAATCTATGAAATGCTGTAACAGAACAACCCTGATAAAAAGGGATAAATGTACAAAGGGAATATTAATTCCATGGCATGGTTACGTCGTTAGATGTTTATGTCGTTAGATGTTTATGTTGTGCATAATATAAAAGTACGATAGGTTGATCACGTAAAGTACATATCTGAAATGAAATGCAGTCTTATAACTGAATTGGGCAGTATCAGTCTTTATGATTGGTATTATTCTTAACTAGTTCTTGGTTTTGTGACCGTACAACAAGCAAAGTTAATGTTTCAAGTTAATCATGTAAAGAATTATGTTATGTTCTCAAATTCTTCACAGAACCCTTTCATGGTTTAGCTTTATTGTAAAAGATTTTAATATCATTACTTGTTTATGTACTTACTGAGCTATTTTATGCTCATTCTTGCTTTAACATGATATTTCTGGTAAACCCAAACATACAGAGGGGGGGGGGGGGGGGGGGGGGGTTTCAGGGACAGATAAAGGAAAGGAAAATGCTAGCAAGCAATAGTTGTATAGTTATGAAACTGTTGTAAATATAATATTTTTGTAATAGGATAGATTGTAAATGTTTTATAATGTTTAAAGGTCTGTAAACCTGGGATAGTTATGTATTAATGTAAATTAAGTGTTGTTATTCAGAAATGAATGGTTGAAATTGAATGGTAGAGTAGTGTCGTGAGCACTGAATCTGTGGTTCGAGGGACCCGAATTTGGGGACATCACATTTGCTCTGAAAGTGAATACCCTCCAAGACTCACTAACAATTAGCACTATGGTGACTTTCACACTCTTTGGTGAACTTGAAGGGTTTGAAAATCAACTCAGGAGGTATAATGATGAAGATGAGACACTAATAAAGAAGACATTGACACTTCAAGCTGAGAGTAATCATAATGATCAAAACAAAGATGTTGATGAAGAAATTGAAATGCTATCAAGAAAACTCAAAAGACTACTCCAAAGGAAGAAACAAAAAAAGAATAAAAAAGGTACCTTAACTCCAGAATAAGAAAAAGAAATTGCTTAACACTGCTTCATATGATTAGAAGACTATGATCAACTTGAGGTAAACAATTTTTATTTGAATGAAGCTCTTGAAATAACTATGTCTGATTATCTAGCTTTATAAAATGAAAATCAATAGCTCAAAAAGAAAATTGTCTATTTAAAGAATTGTGTAAATGAGCTAATGAATGAAGTTGGGTCATTCATTGAAGAAAGAAAGGAAAAGGCATATCTCAAAAATAAAAATAAAGTTCTAAAAGAAAATTTAAAAATGAGAGATGCATGCGTAGATTTTTTAATGATGGAAAAATGATGAATGTGCAATATGATGATAATATAACAAATGCAGAAATAGAATATTTAAAAAGTGATCTTGTTAAATTTGTGCAATGAAAAGAACCTAAATGTTATGTTAGAGACACAAAAGTCAAATCTTGATATACAAGAAATTGGGTGCAATCCTATAAAAATGGTGAATAGTAAAATTAAAAATAATAATATAAGAATAATAAATAGTAAACCAAAGCATAAGCCACTTTATTGTTCTTTATTTGTTAATTGCAAAAAAATGTGGTTTAAAAGGACATTTTGATTCTAATTATAATAAAATCAAAATAAAATAAATATGGGTAAAGAAATGTGATTTATATGCTACTAACCTAAAAGGATCTAAAAAGATTTTGGTACAAAAAAGGTAGAGACTATTCATTTATTTTGCAGATGTCTCAAGAAAATGGATAGTACTTTACATTGAGAGAGTAAGTTGCCCAAAAATAATTTGGCAGAATCTGTAAGTACATTTTTTTAAACAAAGTTTTAATTAGATATATTATTATGAAAACTCAATGTATTTTGTAAAACAAAAGTTCCTAAAGTTTTTGTTGTGCTAAATGCTCCATATTTAATACACATGATAGTCTTGATAAACCAAAAGCTGAGGAATCTGGACATACTATTTTCTTATAAACTTAACCTTGATCTGTCAAAAGAAGAGGATGGAGATTTTGTAGGAAAATAAATAAGGGATCTGAAACTTGGAAAGTAGACAGCTTGACCTGTCTACATCAGAAGAAAAATCATAAATGCAGACAACTAAATCCAAACAGTCTTACTCGTCTGTTTCAGAAGAAGATAATCCTAAGCATGAACCAAAAGAACAAGTGACTAATTTCAGACTTCCATGAACATTCAGAATAATGAGAAATCATCCTTCAAATTTGATCAACGGAGACCTTAACACAAGAATGATCATAAGAATGAGTGCACATAATTATTTAAAGATGCTAGGTTTTGAAGATAGCAACTCCAATGAGCACTTCCATCAAGCTATCCACTAATTTTACAGGTAAAGATGTTGAGATAACTAAGTACAAATGTATGATCAGATGCTTACTTTACTTCATCTAAACCTGATATTATTTGTCTATATAAGGTGTTATAGGTATTTTCTGCTTAATATGTTTATTACCTAATTTATTTCTGCTTTCTAACACCTAATTGTTTATATAGGTTTTACTAGGCATAATTATTTATGTTTAACGTGCATGCTTACTGCGGGAACATACAAAAAAAGAATCTTACACAGTCACCTTTAATATATATTTCTTTTTTATAATGCCAAAGGGGGAGAAATTTATGTGGATGAATTTGTCTATGTTTTATATGTTAATGGTGGATGGATATTTATTTTCTTTGAAACAGATGATAAACTTGGATATTTATGTGTTTTGAGAACTTGGATATTTATGTGTTTTGAGATGGATCATGAATCGGACAGTTAATAATTCCTTTTTTATAATGACAAAGGAGGAGAGAGACTATGATGACTTATTTACTTTGATTATTCCCACTATTGATCTGTTGATGGAATGTGTTTTTTCTTAAAATTTTGCTTACTTCCTAATTCATGATTTATGTCTGCTTTTCTTTGTTTGCTTCCAAAATTATATGAATATGTATATATTTAGGGGGAGTTATATATCATCATTATAAAAAAGGGCAAGAATGTTGATTTATATGCTCATTGTTTTAATGATGACAACATATTTTGTATGTAATTATGTTTAATTAATAAGATTGAACTATGAATTGGATTAAATATAGTTATATATTATCATCATCAAAAAGGGAGAGAATGTTGGTTTATATGCTTATGTTTTAATGACGATAATATGTTTTGTATGATGATAATATGCTTTGCATGGAGATAATATACTTTGCAGGAAATATTATATTTTGCATGGAGATATTATACTTTGTATGGAGATAGCAGGTTTGCGCATATAGATTGGATTAATATACCTGTTGATCTCGTGGGTCCAAGATGGGTATAATGCTGCATAGTGGTGCTACTGGACTAGGTCCACTAGGAATCATTTAAGAATTCATGTAAGATTTTTTAGCCCAAAATATTTTGATTGCAAGACAATTTTAATTGTCTGCTTACATGTGTCGTCTTGTTGCCTGTGATTATTGGAGGGCATCTCATACGTTTCGACTTTCTGATCGATCGATATGGCTCTACTGATGGTTACGCTATCTTCTATTGCAATTTTATTGTGTTTGAGGAGCGCTGGAGAACTTCAAGGACTGAAATATTGATAGTTTGTGTTATAGCCTTCTTATACCTGCCTACATGTGCTGACCATCTGGACATATCGGGACTGACCATCTGGACATATCGGGATGGTGATGGTCGTTAGAGCCTCTCATGAAGATTAGACTATTCTCCCTCTGAAAGTACAACGATATGAGGCTGATAAACAAGGGATTGAATATAATTCTATAAAAATGGTGAAACCTATATATCAGCCTCATACTGTTGTACTTTCAGAGGTAGGGAGTTTCGGGGTAGTTCTATTCTATTATATGTTTGGTTCATGACTCATCTTAGGCTGATTGGGTGGTTCCGTTTTCATGGCTTTTACTTCAGCCATAGTATTGCTATGCAGTTTTCTTTTTGCCCGTCACATTTTATGGATGATGGACTGAGTTCTTTTTTACTATCGAGAAGCCTTTCTCCATATTAATGTACTTGGGGTACTGCTCTTTTTAGAGTTTATTGACTTACGGCTCACCT
Source organism: Hedera helix (assembly GCA_947179155.2). Lineage (NCBI taxonomy): Eukaryota > Viridiplantae > Streptophyta > Magnoliopsida > Apiales > Araliaceae > Hedera > Hedera helix. Next base: position 12,279,227 of record OX359269.1, read on the forward strand.
TTGGATTTTATTCCCTTGCCTGGTTTGTAAGGCGTGACCAGTTTTCATCCTCTGGCAGTGATGAGACTGTTTGATCAGAGGCAGGATCTTTATTTCTTTGCAACCGCAACCAACTATCGATTCCTCATTCGGTCGTTTACTGAGGTGGATTTAGCAAGGCTATACGACCTTCGGTTACACATGGTATTTGCTGAGTTTAGTGATAGGCATCCAGGTCAGACTCTGTTTGCCTAATTTAATACTTAGAAAATACAAACAAGTACACGTGATTGACTAGTAATATAATAACAGATAGAGTTTTCGGCGTCGTTGTCGGGGAATTAATTTAATAATTATTGTCAATATTAATTTCAATCAAATTAGTCTTAATTTAAACGTGTATATTTTTATTTAGCTTATTTTTATTTTTATTTTTATTTTTTTTAATTTCTTTTTTAGACTATGGATGCATTTAATTATCAGTGGTCTTCTGAGGGGATGATACAGCCAAATATAGCAAAAATATATGACCAAATGTCTGCATAGTTGGTGGAGCTTAAAAGGAAGATTGGTGCTATTGGGAATCAATTCTTTCAGAATGCCCACTATTATCAACAACAACCCAGTTATACCCCAAACTACTATCATCCGGTTTAATTATCTGAATTCTTCATGGAGCAATGATCAAAACCAATTCTATGCTCCAAGTCTTTCGTACCCTCCTCCACAGCCACCAGTGCAGAAATCTAATTTAGAAGAACTTCTTGACAGATTCATAGAGAAAATTGAGATGATTACGAATACTCAAGAAGTTTATACTCCATTACCAATGTACTCATCAAAATTTGCGTATCAACCTCCACCATAACGAGAGGAAAAATTGAATTTGGAGTATGTGTTTTATAAGTTCATGACTTCAATCGAGGCAAGAATGAGTAATCAAGACAAACTTATGTCGCAGTTTGAGACAGAGATGAAAAGTCAAGAAGCATCATGTCGAAACCTCGAGATTCAAATGGAACGACTTGTCAACGCTGTCAACAATCATCCTCAATGGACTTTACCCAAAGATTCAAAGATTAATCCTAAGAGCGAAGGTAAAGAATATTGTGAAGTTACAATTAGCAGTGACAATGAGTTTCAAGAAGCTGTTGAAGGAAATCTTAAGAGGTCATATCCTGATGGGGAAGATAATGTTGATATTAAAAATAAGAGGAGCAAAATTGATGAAGAGGAAAAGAAGGATGAGGATGGTCAATCCTTGGGTTTGAATGATGTTAAACAGACTTCGATGGTGCCACCTGTGCCGTTTACGAAGCAAGTTTAGATTTCGTAGGAATACTATTAAGTCTATGTAGTTGAAGGCAAATCAAATGATTTGGATAAATTTAAGTTTGGGGTGGTTTTAAATCTTTAGAGAATGCCAAGGAATTCAAAGAAAGGACTAAGAGGCGGCATGACAAAATAAATTTTGCAATTGAGCCTGATTGTGAAAAGGAAGTAGTCAGGCTCAAACTTTAAAACAAACGCTTATTGGGAGGCAACCCAAGTTTTAGTTTTAGTTTGTATTTTTATTTTTAGTAGATTTCTTAGTAGTAAATTTTAGTTTTTATTTGAATAGATTTGAATATTTTTGTTTTGTTCTGTTTTGTGTTTTCGGGTTATTTTCTGGACTTAGCAGACAAAGATTGTGATGATTTTTCCATATTTATGAGAGTTCTCCATTCTTAATTTTTTTGTTACATACATTGAAGACAATGCCTGTTTTAAGTTTGGGAGTATTGATTAGCTTAGGAAAGGAAACAAAATTCAATTTTTTTTTTTGAAATTTTTTGGGTATATTCACAGTAAACCCTCACGAGACACAACTCGTCCACTTGGAGTAACCTTAGGGTTTAAAGACTTGTTGAACATGCTAAGTGGAATCGTGTTTACCTACGAAAATGGGATAACTTAGGCTATATGTTTATTTCTTTTTATTAGGGTTAGTTGAATCGAGCAATGAATTGATATAAATTTGATGTTGGCTGATGATGATAACTTGATGAATTAGTTAATGATTTGGGAGGAATGAATAATGACTGTTAGTCTAATTTTTGACTGTTGTTGGTTGTTGCATTGCTTGAGACCCCTAACATTTACATGCACGTATTCAGTGTGTCAAATTAGTTAGAATTTAGGATAGGTTGGTTGAATTAAATGCCTGTAAAGATAAGAGTAACCTCTATATGTTTATTTGATCATGTTACAATAAAAATAAAAATAATAACTGCTTCAATGTTCATTGAAAAGAAAAAAAATGAAAAATATTATTAAATATGATGGTTAAAAATAGCTTGGCTAGATTGTTTCTGTAGCCTTAGTTATGACGCCCCCAAATTTGGGTCCCTTGAACATTGGGTTCAGTGTTCACAATTTAATACTCATACAAAATTCATAAACTTAACCTCCAATAACTCACGAAAAATATAAATAAATTCATTACAAAACGTACCATTATCCCAAGTTTCACTACCCTTAAATACATACACAATTTCAATACACAAAAGAGTTACATATGACATATAACAATATAAAGTTTATTTTTATTCAATTTCCTCGATTGTCTTTCATTTACCTTTGTCCTTCTTAAAACATTCGGGCTTCTTTGAAAAATAGTTCATGATATAACAATGGTGAGCAACTACTTTGCTCGACAATTTTAAATAAGTAGAGAAGATATATTATGAATGAAAAAGAATTACTTTTTTGGAACTTCGATAATATACATTAATTGTGAAGGCATGCAACATACGTACTATATTCAATAATTTATTTTGTAGAATATTTACTGGTGAGTTGGTCAAAAAGAACCAATAACATAGATGAGAACTTTTCAGCTCTGAACTGAATATCTCAGAAGTAAGAAGGGATTGCCAGGGCATATTTGACTATCTCGAGAGTATTTAACAATTATAAAACTGTAAACACTCAAAATAGACACTCGAAGGGATCATACCTTTTGTATCCGATGTTTATGTATAACATTCAGTAATAGTGAACGCAAGGAATTTCATTTTCAATAGAGAGTACCCCATTAAAAGGTTGTTCTACTTAGTCTTACTATATGAGTCCGTACCAACTACTGGTTTGGATAGCTTTTCAAAAGTATTCAAATTAATGAATTGAAATATACAATGTCTCGCCAAAACAATTGGCATAGATCTACTTTTTTAAATTACTTTATAGAATGTATTTGGAAATGATGGATCGTGATCACCAAACCCGATGTTATGAAACCCAGATTTCAGGGCGTCACACTGATCGACATGGATAGGACGAATACAGGACTCGACCAACCGACGAGCCTGACCAGTCAACCTAGGAGAAAGAGATAAGGCGCAGAGCTACTTAGCGTGCCAGAATCCATAACTAAGGCAAAAACTATCCAAATAAGGTACGATTCTAACTCATCTTATTTAGGTTGAATTATTCTCTATCATTACGAAAATATCGAAATACGTAAAAAAAATCAAATATCGAAACGCCTTGGATTAACCCTCACGATAAAATATGATGCAAGGCAGCCTTACATCTTAAATTATTTCGAATATCAATTATGTGCCTTAATTTATTAAATCACTGTATATTTAAAAATCGTGAATTTTTTTTTGGCATAGTCTCCTCTATAAGATGAACTATCCCATGCATACCTTCGCATGTTTAATGCGACAAAAGCCCTAATCATACGGAATCACAAAATCATGAAAACAAGAACTAATTTTCAAGATTTAAACGGTTAAAATCACATGTACGATAGTCATCGGAACGCCAAAAAGATAAATATGCAAGTTATGCGACAACAAACGAAACGATAATGTACTAGAGCTCAATAAACATAAAAAATTTGGAAACAAACATTTACGATGTTTTAAAACTCTAAAACATATTATTTTGATTAAAAAATGCTCGACAAAAAAAGTTAACCGATCACGTAAATTTATACTCTGAAACGATCATCATAATATATTACGTGCAAATGATAAATCAAAACATTTTTATCAAAGCATCTAAGCATACATTTTGAACATTATATGATAAAACTAAACATATATCATAACATGGCAAAACGAAGACGAATATGCTAAAAAGACATATAGTCGCGTTACCCGTAACTAGACGAACTAACGTACGATGATGGAGATGCTTCAAAATTAACCTCAACAAAGCAAAATGGTCAAGAATATGAGAGAGAATCTCGAAAATGTGAAGATGAATCAAGTGAAAATGAAGGCGGGCGAAAGATTCTGCTGGTGTAAACCCCCCCTGAGGCTAGCCGCAGGTGTATCTGCAGCCAGCCATAGGTAGACCTGCGGCCAGGCCAGAAGGGTCCCGCCTTATACATTGCATCAAAATTCAAAGCTAAAAAGACGATTTGTTGAATTTTAAAAGTTATATTTATGAAAAGGAAAGTTAATCAAATCATGCATTGAACAATAAAATATTTTGATATTACAATAAACGAACTACGAGTGGAAATGAAAATGCAAAGATACAAAAAATGAGATAAAAGCCATAAAAACATAATTACAATAAAAAATAACTTCATAATACGACTTACGATAGGACACGATCAACAATACGATACGATGAGATTTATAATTGATTTTGTAGTACGATACGATTAACATTACGATAAAGATTGGAAAATGATATAAGTCTAATGATACTAGTCTGTTGGAGACGATACCCGGCGATGCCCGATGGAACGATACGAGTCCGTTGGAGACGATACCCAGTGATGTTGTCAGAGACAATACCCAGTGGAACGTTACGAGACCATTGAAAATGATACCCAGCGATGTCATCAGAGACAATACCCTATATAACGATACGAGACCGTTAGAGACGATACCCAGCGATGCCATTGGAGACGATACCTGATGGAATGGTACAAACCCATTGGAGGCGTTACCCAGCGAAGCCACTGGAGACGATACCTAATGGAACAAATATGACCCCATTGGAAATGATATCTAAAGAACCTGTCTAAAATGACCACGACGTAGATAAGATCTGTTAAAGACGATACCCAGTATTAACAATGAGTTTCGTTGGAGACGACACCCAACGATGTCACTAGAAACGATACCGATGATGGTAATACAAACCCTAAGTGACGATTAAACCCTGTAAACATGCATCCTCACGAGTATAACATTTTATATCATTTTCATTATATTACCTGTTATCATATATATACTCTTTCATGAGTCGGGCGTCTACTTCTTTGTTATTTTCATTTCATTTCACTGTATAAACATGATAAAAAGGGGCATTTGTAGGCACCTAAAATTTTATGTCTGCTTTCTAACCATGGCAGGGGGAAAAATGGTCATTACAAATCCCTAAAGCCCAGATGGTAGAACTAGAATTACAAACCTCTGAATGAAAAATTAAGACGAGCACGATGAATTTTAAGCTACGGTCTACGCAGTACGTAGACGATGAACGGGTCGACATCTATGAAAGATAATTATCTAAGCTTCATCTTATCTTTCCAGATGAATAAGTGCCTAAACTTCATTGCGTAGACCTCAGAAAGAGCTTTCCGAAATGGTATGGCACATCTCCCAACTATTCTTGGATGGAAAGTTATGAGCATTCTAGTTTGAAGAATGAAAATTGATGGCACGACACGAAAATCGAGAAATATGGGGCCTACCCTAGATAGCGATCGGGGAACCTGCTGCCAGCCATATGAGGACCTACGGTCAATCGCAAGAGGACCTGCAACTGCTTACAAGTTCTATAAATAGCTTAAATCAACTCATTTTTTTAGAGAGATAAGCTCTTATATTTTAGAGAGAGAAGTTCGAGGTTAGAGAGAGTGTGAGGTATCCTAGAGAGAGAAAGTAACAAAAATCTATAGATCTAGTATATTCTTATCGATCTTTAGCCCAAATAGCGAGATTTATTGAAGATTCTATCACAAGGTGGCCTTTTTTTACCGATCCGAAGGTGAAAAATCTAACCTTTGTATGTTTCTGTTTAGATCTACTCTAGATCTACCATTTTATATAAATTTAATGAAGAAAAATTCTATGTTTTTGTACTATATGTATAGATCTATTGTAAATCTAGCATTTTGATATACTACGATGGTAAAGATTTGATTTTTACTTGATTTAACCTTAGATCTATTACGAATCTAGTATTTTCGATATATTACGATAGTAAAGACTCGACTTTTACGTGATTTAACCCTAAATAAGTTATAGATCTAATATTTTCAACTTGTTTTAATGTTAAAGATTTAATCTTTAACCTAGATCTGGCTTTCCCTCGCTAGATCTACTAAGTTAATGGGTTAAGGATGGCAAGTGAGGATCTCGAACAAATGAAATTTTCTCTGTGCCTCTTGATGATATCCATTTAATTATTTTATCGATATTTAATATGTTCAACTCTCATTTTATCGGAAGTTTTAATTGAGAGTTGAGTTACGAGATTAACCGTGCTCCCCATCGTAGATATATATCTAGTGATGTATCGGATCCCAAAGTTTGGGCACATGACTCCATACTATGGAATGCCCTGCTAGACAAATTATGATACATTGTCGGTTATATCTTTATCTGAACCACTGTGTGGATCAAATCGCATTTTGACCTCTTATCAATTTTATCAGAATTTTAATACTACTATTTTTGAGCTTGTTATGATTTATTTCGATTTCCATTAGGTAAGCCTAGGAAAGAAGTCAAGACCCTTGAATATCGGTTTAAGGGATATTGACAGATTTCTGACGATGGACGATCTTTACGAATGTAGCGTTCACGATTTGCCTCCTTGTAAAAATATAAATCTCGGGCCTTAAAGTGACATCGAGAGTCTCGAAAGTTGGATTTAAGGCCCGTTATTAGTGGACATTTTATTTGGCGCACGTTTGGGGTTATTTTGATGGATTATATGCCCATGGATAAATCCAAACAATTTTCGTGTTGAAAACAGACAAATATTTCTAAAATTGAATCAAATTAGGTTATTAGATTTACGAAGCTAAAATTGAAAGCGAATATGAATTTTGATGTCTACGCGAAAAGTATTTAAAATGATTTCCAAAATGTCCCTAAAAACGAGATTTTTTGACATAACGATTTAACAAAATTTTCCTTAAATCAAACTTTGACTTGCCAAGCGTCACTTAAACGATTTTGATCAAAATAACGATACAATGATTTTTCAAACTAAAAATGTCAAATACAAGTTTTACTGCAACAAAACGATTTCAAATGGATTCACCTCAAATTTAAAATCCTTTGAGCATACGAGTGTCGAATTTTGAAGTTATTTTAAAAACAAACACACTTTTAAAATGATTTCAAGATGACTTTTCTATCGGTTAGCACCATAGGGCATTCTAGGTAATCCACAAACAAATAGACACACACATACACACACTTTATGGGAAAAACCATCAATATGCAATAATCGTGTTTCACGAAAGTCAGGGGGTGCCTAACACCTTCTCCCCCCCCCCCCCCCCCCGCTTAACTAAACCCTTGTACTCTATGAATCTTGGTTGCAGACCAATTAATTTGAGTCACAAATTGGCCATCCCAATTATGAAAACTATAAAAATTTAGATGAGTTGGTACATCCATTTAAATTTATACTAACTGACAACTCTGGTCAATTAGACCATTATTAAAATCGATCTTACAAAACCCCGTCGCTATTTATGCTGACTTTTTCCTAAACACCCCTTTTAACGAAATAGAAAACAAATAAAAACGGGGCAGCTCCGCAGAAAAATCCCTAATGTCGACAGTTATTTTTAGTAATCATTACAATTAATTTTACTTATAAGTTCTTATTAAACGAACACATTCACAGCTTTTTTTACTTAATTTTAAATTTATATGTCAAATTGGTGCCGAAACTTTTTCTTTTAAGTCACAACGGAAAATGACTTATAATTTATTACAAGCTTTAACTTATAAGTTATTTTAAAATAAGTCATTTTCGAATATGCTTTAATTATGTAAATCTTTTAGGATTCACCCTGTCTAGGAGTTTTGTAGTTGTAGAAAATAAAAGAAAATAAAGTTAAAGAAGAGAAAGGAAGAAAAGAAAAACTTTCTTTATTTTCTCTAGCATTCTTCTCAAAATTAAGAAGAAAATTTTTGGTTGAAAATGTACTAACTTTCCTTCGCTCTCTTTTCTTTTCTCTTCTAATTAAAACTCCAAGACACCACTTTTTTAACTTTCCTTTCTTATTTCTTCTACTTAAAAACTCCAAGACACTCCTTTTTGTTTCCGTCATTTTCTTTTCTTTTCTCTCCAAATTAAAACTCCAAGACATTGAAAAGATAACCTCTAACTCATGGCATAGATCTAAATCATCATTCTCCAACCTTGTTCAAAGGGAACATAAACAAAAATAATGGTAGATGTCATGCCCCCAAATCCGGGTCCTCTTGACCCCAAATCTAGAGCTGACGATACAACATCTTTCTTAATAAATACAACATTTATTAATACTATAAATGCTAAAAGCTCAAGTAATTTAAAACTTTTACTACATCTCTTTATATTCCAGAATCGTAATTTTTACAATTTCTTATTACATCTCAATATCATATACGATACGAGTTTATTCTATTACATTCGTTTTAAGTATCAAAACACCCATAAAATACATTAACTATTTCTTTAATATACAATCATTCTTACTTGTCAAATCCGGACTCATAACTACAACAATCGTTTAGACTAGCTAAATTATTTACTAACTCTACACATTTAGGTTTATAATACAAACAACAAAACTGTAATTATCCCAAAATGTTATATCAAAGGAATGCAAACAATTCTAGCAACAAGGTTTTATAACCAAATAAAACTTTAATAATTTTCTTTGCTTTTATCGGGATCTCTGGGTTCCTTGTACTTCATTAAAAATGTTTAATTATAGCAAGAGTGAGTACGACGGCTCAACAAGTCTAACAGTTATCATATAATACATAGTTCAGATTTAAATCATGCTTCATATTTTATATATGCATCATGCTTCTCATGCTTTGTATTTATCTAATTACTTCATGCTTACATTGCATCTCAATCTTTCCAAGTTATACAATTCATACAACACCTTGAAACTTATAGCATCCATTGTATATTAACTATTCATATCATATAACTGTACAAATGCATATTTAAAATCAATTCACACATACAATAAGTGTACACATAACAATTTATACATATAACAACAAGTTTGTAAGATCATCACATAATACTGAAAAATTTGTCTGGTTCGCTTATACCGTTTACGCTTATTTTATGCCTTTCGTTCAACGTACAATTATATATGAAATTGACATAATTATTAGTTATAATGACTATTACTCAGACTTAATTTAAGACATTAACTTCAATTTATTAACTTTTAATATGTCCGATAAACGAACCCTTGAGTTTTGGATAAAAACTCTAGCCCAAATCCTAGTTTGGACATGGGGTAAGCTTATTCAACTTACGCCAACACTTTGCGTTCTTCATACCATCTTCATTTATAACATTATCCTACTAATTAGACATTAATGAATCTTAGATATTGGTTTACTATACAAACATATTCATTTTACACTTAATTTGACTTAAATTTTCAAAGCAAAATCGACCCGGACTGACCCGAAAAGAAAGAACATGTTCCGGGCATAATTCTTAGGCACCCAGGAGCCTAGGCGCCCAGTCAGTGCTAGGTCACTGTCCAAAATTACCAACTTTGACTGTACAATCCTCGCACAGAGAAATGCTCATAACTTTATCGTTTCTTAACCGTTTTGAGTGATTCAAGCGTTTACACGTTTATAATTTCTTCCTCTACAACTTATCTTTATATTAAAGCTTCAAATTCCAAATGGAGATGTACTTAAAATTGCTCATAAGCACAATATAAAATTTATTTTCTTCGTTCTTTGATTCCATTGATCATAAATTGATCATTAACACTCCTATTGAGTCTAAAAATCATATTATAACTTGTTAGGTTTATAATTTACCAAACCATGAGCTTTAAATACTTTTGAGATTCATTTAAAAGATCAAACGATGGTCGATTTTTAAAATCGACACTAAGGATTTTCCCAAAAAATCACCACAAATCCATTTCAACTCATTTCCTTCAAAACACAACATTACCAAAACTTTAGATCTATGAGAAAACTAATGGATCTATAATATTTTCAACCATACAAGTTGATTTATTTGAAAACTCAAACTTTATAATTAAGGTTTCTTCCAACAAATATCATAGTTTATATCAAAATCCATATGAGCTCATCTAGGATCAATTTTTCTTCGTATCAAAATAGTTCATTTAAAGAACTCATAGATCTATACAATAAGTATATGGATATTTAAAAACATACCATCAAAATAAGTTATTTACTTGGAAAACCACTTCAAATCTAGGGTTTTCCTTAACTTTAAAATCCATCTTTGATTCCTTAACTCATTATGTGATCCAACACATATTATCAACACAAAACTTTATCAAAATATTAGATCTATATACAAAACTTATAGATCCATAATATTTACATATGGATTTACCACAACTAACCTAGATCTAACAATATTAACGAAAACATAAATGAAGTTCATGGTTTTAGAAATACTTTTAATATTTCATGGCTTCTTCTTGGATATATTGGTAGATCTATCTTCCTAGATGGATGCTTGATCTTCTTAAAGCTTGATGTTCATCTCCTTTTCTTTTTCTCTCAAGCTTTCTTCCAAGCTTTCTCTCTTCTATTTCTTTCTTCGTTTTTTTCTCTCTCTTTAACTTTCTAAGACTTAGAAAGTTTCACCAATACAAATGAAATTTGGTGTGCTGTCACAGGTACCCAAAAATAAAATCTTACTTTGGTAAATAAATATGTAGTAGTGCAAAGTAAGAGTCGATTCCACAGAAAATGATTAATTTAATTTTATATTTTATAAACTATAGTTTGGGAGTTTTAAAATTAAAAGAAGTAATTTAAATAATTTTAACTAAAATAAACAAATATGCAAGTAATTTAATGAATTAAATCAGAAAAAAAAATCTTTGTTTAAGTTAACATCTACCATAAAGAATTTACAACTGATCATTAATATAAATATAAATTAATTAATATTTTGAACATTCACCATATGAATAACTACTCCTAGGTAGAATAATTTTTCTCATTTCTCCTTAATTTTGGTTAAGTAGATACACGCGTTCTAAATGACCCTTAATACTAAACAACTTTCGACACGTGCTAAAAATTTAATTTAATAACAACTTTAACAATTAGAAAAATCGTTTAACTAAACAATACAAGCCACACATTTGTATTTAATTTAGATGAATATTTTTCTTAAGATACAATAATCTTTTGATCTGCACGTGAAGTAGATTAATATGAATAATAAACTAGTAAACCTCCTAACAATTAAACAAATTAATCATAAAATTAAGCATATAAAATATCCAACACTCAAAATATAAACTGAAAAATTAAAATAAATTAGATCTCATAGTGTATAAATCTTGATGGCTTCCACTGATTTAAATCAAGAACAAAAATTTAGCTACTCATAAAAAAAGAAGAATAAGAATCTATGTACAAGAGTATCCTTTAATTGTGTCTCAAATCCTCTATTTATAGAGTACATAATCCTCCTAACTATAATAGGAATTTATTTTCCAATTCCTAATAGGAATTATAATTTAATTAAAATAATTTATTAATTAAAATTCTATTTTTAATCCTATTCCAAATTGCTATTGAACTTTAATAGACCGCCTTTTTAATTTATTTTGGACGGAACCCCGCACGGAATTAACAAAAATATGTTGAAACCATCATTCATTGCGCTTGGGACCCACTTGGAATTAAAGTGATTTGCTGAAGAATCAATTTAAAGTTGCATTAATTGTTGCCCCGCCACGCGCTGATTCTTCTTCCTTCTTTGCTGATGCTCCACTTCATGAAATGCTGTCGTTCCATTCATGTGTTGCTGACTGATTACCATGCGCATGACGCGCCACCCTTTCAAGCCATAATTACATAAATGCCATCCTATTTTCTTTAATTACCATTCTTCCATTTAAGCTTTGAGTTCTTTGTTCTACCTACAAAATAAATAAAAATAATATACATATATAAAATTAAATAAATTACCTAAAATACTCACAAATAATTAAGCATAAAATACTTAATAAATAGATATAAAAATCTACTTATCAAATACCCCTACACTTAATTCTTTGTTTGTCCTCAAGCAAAACAAGAATAAAAACTATAAAAATTAAAACTAACAGCCAAACAACTTACCTAAGTTGAGCAACAAATCAATATAAATTTTAACATTAGCCTCAAAGATTTTTTTAACTGATAACTCAAAGAAAATTTCAAAATCATGCAAATACCAAAATTTCAACATATTTATCAATCTTACTTTACTCAAGACCCTTTGTGTGCGTGTGTATCCAAATGTATCATACTAATAAAAACTCAGATAAGTTTCGGTCATTAATTACCTCATAAAAAATATACAACAAAACTCCATATACTTATTTTGCACATCACTCTCTGCTAATATAGACAAATATAATGTAGAAGATCAAAAGGGTTTGAAACAATTAAGCACATTAGGATTATTAATATCATTTTTTCAAAAAAAAATTCATTTTTTTCTTTTAAATTGGTGCATTTTATGCTCCGTCCCATTCTCTTTTTCTCTTCATTTCTTGGTGAGTGCATTTTATGCTCCATCTCACCAGCAAGGACATTTTATGCTCCATCTTACCAGCAAGTGCATTTTACGCTCCATCTCGCTTTTCAAGTGTTTATGAGTGAGTGCGTTTTACGCTCCATCATAACTCACCGCATAAATTTTTTCCTTTAATTTAACAATCCTAAAAAAATTACATAAATCATCTCTCTCAAATTATATTTTGCCTTATAATTCACTTTAAATAATGATCAAATAAGATATATAGCTCAAATAAACTTTTCTTAAATTAAAGCTAGCTCAAAATAAATGGATATAAGTGCATAAAAATAAATGATCTCAAACAAAGTAATGACTATTAAATAATCAAAATTTAGATTAAGCAAAAATTTATCCCCTTTTCAATAGTTATTAAATAAAAATTAATTAATTTTTTTATCATTGGTTAAAAATTTAAAATCTAATTAACTCATTGCTCAAGTGACTCATCCAAAAAAAAAAAAAACTATCCCATTTTCATAGGAAAACACGGTTACACTTAGTACGTGCAACAAACCTTTAAACCCCAAGTGGACGAGTTTTGTCTCGTGAGGGTTTGCAGTGAATATACCTACAAAATTCAAATTTTCAAAAATTTTAAAATTCACTAAAAATAAAAAAATCCTAAATCACTTCCCCCATACTTAAAACTTACATTGTCCTCAATGTAAAGTAAAAGGCAAAGAAAAAGGCATAACAAACTAAAATATAAATGCAAAAATAAAAAGAAAGAAAATTAGACTCCTCTTAGGTTGCTTATCAAGGTGCGTATTTGTTTATTATCATTGGCTCGACATCAGGCCAAATAACTACGTCACTCCTACTTCATAAATTTTGAGTATCTCATTTTTCACGTTATCCTTCATAGGTAGGTTCAATTTTTTTTGCATTCGACATGAATGTTCGACTCACTCTTCAAGTAATAAATATTTGAGATGGCTAAGGAGATTCTTAAATTTAGAATGGGATCCTGCAAAACAAAAGATAAAATTTTGTTATGAGTTGACAATGGAATGAAAATAATTGCATTATTATCTAAGATCACTAGGAAAAAATTTAATGCAGCTTTAGCCTCTTTCAAATTTTGTTTCAGCTCAATTTCTTCTTCTTCTTCTTCTTCTTCTTCTTCTTCCTCTAACTCCAAATTGTTGGTAATTGCAATCTCCAAATTTTTCTTGTTTGTTTCCTCAAAAATTTACTCCACCATAGGCATGTCATCATCAAAAATAATATCATTGTTTATATTGACACTATCTGCTTCATTGATATTGTTTACTTTCTCTTGCTTCAACGATGAAGAGACTGTCTTTTCTGGGTTTTCTACATCCTTACCACTTCTCAACACTTGTGCACTTGTATTCTTCGTTAGATTATCTACCGTTTGAGAAGGTACTTGCTCAGAACTTTGCTCCTCCAATTGATGGATTGCGATTTGTCCCATTTGAGTACCCAAACACTGAATAATTGCATTATTTTCTTGAATACTTGCCCTCGTGTCTTATTGAAATTGCAAAGTATCATGTTGAAATTGCAAAGTGTTAGTTTCAAGTAATTTAATCATATCCATTAAAGACATATTAGAATTAAATGATTGGTCATGTTGTTGTTGAAGATATGACTACCTATACTGTTGATAACTTGGAAAGTTTTGATTTGTAGGCGGATGCAGTTGTGGATTCCCATAGCTAAAATTAGGATTATCTCTCCATCCCGAGTTATATATGTTTGACTAGGGATCATATCTCCTTTGCGATTGACCAGGAAAATCACTTGCTACATTGACTTGTTCATAGGACTCCTCTCGGAGAATTGGACACGTATCAGTTGGATATCTTACCATCGAACAAATCCCACAAATTCTCACTGGTTGCGCATTACCTACAACCATTTGATAAACAAAAGAAGTTAGATTATCAATTTGTTGCTCAAGAGAAAAAATATTTATCGCATTAACATAATCAAGCATGACTTCCATCCTTAACTTGCACAACTCAATTAAATTATGAAAAACTAGAAAAATAAAATTTAAGAAAAATTACTAAATTAAAGTAAAGTTTTACAAAAGCACAAAAATAAATCAGAATCAATCCCCGGCAACGGCTTCAAAATTTGGTGTACTGTCGCAGGCGCCCAAAAATAAAATCTTACTTTGGTAAATAAATACGTAGTAGTGCAAATAATAGTCGATCCCACAGAGAATGATTAATTTAATTTTATATTTTGTAAACTAGAATTGGGGGTTTTAAAATTAAAAGAAGTAATTTAAATAATATTAACTAAAATAAACAAAGATGCAAGTAATTTAATGAATAAGAAAAAAAAAACTTTGGTTTAAGTTACCATTCACCATCAAGAATTTACAACTGATTATTGATGCAAGTATAAATAAATTAATATTTTGAACATTCAGCGTAGGAATAACTACTTGTGGTGGAATAATTTTTCTCCACTCTTCTTAATTTTAGTTAAGTAGACAAACGTGTTCTAAATGACCCTCACTACTAAACAATCTTTTAACTAAATAACACAAACCACGAGTTTACATTTAATTTAAATGAACATTCTTCCTAAGATACAATACTTTTTTGATCTGTAAAATAATTATTAATCATAGTTGCTTCATAAATAACAGTAGATTAATGCGAATAATAAACTAGTAGGCTTCCTAGCAATTAAACAAATCAATCATAAAATTAAGCGTAACAAAATATCCAATACACAAAATATAAACTGAAAAATTAAAATAAATTAGATCTCACAATGTATAAATATTGATGGCTTCCGCTAATTTAAACCAAGAACAAAAATTTAGCTATTCATAATAAAAGAAGAATAAGAATTTATGTACAAGAGTATCCTTTGATTGTGTCTCAAATCCTCTATTTATAGACTACATAATTCTCATTACTATAATAGGAATTTATTTTCTAATACCTAATAGGAATTAGAATTTAATTAAAAAAATTTATTAGCTAAAATTATATTTTTAATCCTATTCCAAATTGCAATTGGACTCTAATAGACCGCCCTTTTAATTTATTTTGGACGGAACCCCGCACAAAATTAACAAAAATCTATTGAAACCATCGTTCATTGCATTTGGGACCCACTTGGAATTAAAGTGATGTGCGGAATAATCAATTTAAAGTTGCGTTGATTGCTGCCCCGCGATGCGCTGATTCTTCTTCCTTATTTGCTGATGCTTCGGTTCACAAAACGTTGCCGTTCCATTCATACTTTGCTGACTGATTACCGCGCACATGGCGCTCCACCCCTTCAAGAAGCCATAATTACATAAATGCCATCATGCCTTCTTTAATTACCATTTTGCCATTTGAGCTTTGATTTCTTTGTTCTATCTATAAAATAAATAAAAATAATATACATACATAAAATTAATAAAAATGCATAAAATTAAATAAATTACCTAAAATACTTAAAAAACTCACAAATAATTAAGTATAAAATACCTAATAAATAGATATAAAAATTTACTTATCAAATGACTAACTCCATCTCTCTCTCTTTTTCTTGCTATCTTGTAGAAATATTACATACATGTTGTATATCTAATATTCCCACAACTAACTTTTGTGTGGTTAACTTTCACCTAACACATAACCTAAGGTCTCATCATTCTTATCTTCTCCAATAATTAACTATAGTAGGAGTAATTCTCTTCTAACTATTAAACCAAGGTGAACATACCAACTCCACCCTAGTTAATTCTCTACACTTATATATTAATATATCTCCCATCAATCAACTCATCTAGAGTTAATTTTTTACACTAAAGGGACCTAAGTTATATATATATCTGCACATTAACTCAATAATTGTTAGGTTAACAAGCAACCATAGTCAAACATCTATAAGCATAGATCCATAATTTAAGGGATGTTGTCTTGCATGGGGTAAAACAAAGATTACATGGAGCATTGTGCTAGTAACCTCCATCGTTTAACCCAAGTAGGGTTAATTCTTTTATAACAACTAACATAGGGTGAATCCACTATCTCCACCTTAGTTGAGTCACATCCATTATGTATACATATAATTATATATATACACATTTTGCTAGCAACTAACTCATGCATGATTAAATCATTAACTTATTTACCACATATTACTCAATTAACATATCTAAGGTTAATTCTCATAATCATATTCATTCATCTAACATTTAACAAATGTTTGGTTAATGTCATCACTTGCTTACAATTTAGGATTATTCAATTAACCATACATTAGTTAATTCTCTCAAACTTTTCCTTTCTCCAACACAAGCTACCAACCTAGCCCATTATAGCTTTATAACCTTCACATCTCAATTTTGCTCATTCCAATGCAAATTTGGATAAAACAAACGCAAACTTTTTTCACTTGTTTTATTTTTCAAGGACACTAATATCTCTCAACTTACTTGACAAACGGCATCCATATGTCCTTATTTTCTCTAATTTTTCCATAAATGGAAAGTTCTCACATTATAAATTTTTCTTTATTTTTAATAGCATATAAACACATAAATATAGAAACATATTTATTTATACTAACTTTTTTCAACCCATTCCAAATGTTTGGGCTTGATTTTAATTAAATTATTGGGCTAAGTTAATTTAATTAACTTGAGCTCACTTCCAAATTTAGGTTGGACTCCTACACATTTCAAACACAAAAACTTATTAAAAACTTGGTTATTTCCATTAACTTGGCTTTCATTTAAATTTTCACCCACATCTTACACAACCCTTATTAATTAATATCTTGGGTACTCAATTAAATTAATTATTAAATCTATTTCATAACATATTAATTAAGTTTACTACTTAATTAATTAAAACCTTTAGTTTAGTCTTTCAAGACCCGCATTCAAGTTAGTTACTTATTAACATAATTTTTACTCATATTCCATGTAATTAATTAAATAAATTAAATCGCATAACTTCTCTTTTCAATCTCTGTTAATTTTATAATTGAATGAGTTCATGTAACTAATACTTTAAATTACATGGTTCTTTATATAGATTAAATAAAAAAATTAATCCTTTTTTTACGTATTTTCTTTACCAAACTAGGTTGAAGTTTTTAACCGTTATTTAATTATTTAATATTTTTATAAAAAAAAATATTGTAAATATTCGAGTTATCACAGTAGAGGTCTCAAATGACATGATATTGAATATTTATTGATATTTTTAGGCATAGTTAATCACATAAGATCTATTCAACTAATGTAATGATGACACATTATTTGAGATACTTAAGACCAAAAATTTGAGACTCTTAGCATTAACCATGAATAAAATCAACTCTTCACACTCGAGCCAAGCTACTGAGCATTGGGCAATGGTAATGGTGGAACTCAAAACTAGGGCAACATTGACTTGACTTGAGGTTTGGGAATTTTATGGGTAACTATCTCTTTGCACGATTAAATATGTTTGGTGGTTCAAATGTAATGTGGAAAGTCCAGATCTGATATTGAACTGAGACAAGGTGACGATGTTGTTGAATTGCATGTTCGGTATTCTGGTTGTGCTGTGTAGTTACGATCGGCTATGTTGGAATATCATATGTGGAAGTGAAGATGGAGACTTTGCATAAATCATATGACTTTTGCAAAAAATAGGGAAATTGTTGGTAAGACATGTGAGGAAGATAATGGTATAGTATCAAAATGATAGGTGTTTATTTGTATGTTTTTAGATTTACGGAGTGACGTACAATTTTGAGCAAACCTCAGGTAATTAAATGAACTAAAGTTTTTAAAGTTTGCTTTGATCAGATATACTCCCTCGGTCCTCGAAAGAATGAAATAAAAAAAAATAAAGTAGAAGAAAGAGAGTAAAACTAATTTTAAATTTATCTTTTATGACCCTACAAATTATATAAAGTGATGAGTAATTTTATTTTTATATTAATAGATCCCACTAAATAACATATTTATCTTTCACTTTATGTACTTTAGTTCATTCTTTTGAGGAAAAAAATTATACCTTTAAATTTAATTATCTTTTTTAGGACGGAGTACATGTTTTTGGATTTCGTACTCCGTTCTATATATATATATATATTGACACAATTAATCTAAAGGAATAATAATAGGGCTTCCAAAAATTTAATTCAAAATAGTACACCGTGCCTTGCTCATTTATATAAAATAACAATGAAATTATTATGGACTACTTTCAAGTGAAGTTTAGATTTTATTAACCTAAGATGTATGCAAATTTTGTAGTTATAGAAGATAGATGGTCAATATTGATATAAATGGAAGTGGGAGAGGACTTGAATAGATTAGCCTTTTAGAGATAAACTATAAGAATAATAACACAGAAATAATTTATATGTCTGACAAATTATATGACATAATTTATTTGTTATTAATATGAAATTTTAAACGATAAGATAGAATAAATTAGTGTGTGATCTTTCTTAATTCTCTCATATTCTATGTTAGAGTAGTTTGTGATTTTTCTTTAATTCCTTCCTATATATTCATATAGGTCCATATTTATTATTGTCTTAATGGCACTCATAAACTAAGGAACGAAAATTTTAGTCAAAAACTTTTTTCGGTACAACACGTTGCATAAGGAGTATGGATATAATGATATATATTTGATTTCTCCTAGACAGACATT